>JARHVA010001990.1:607500-1047500 GCA_037957365.1 Torreya grandis | reverse complement strand
TATTGTATTTTGATTATACATGACATAAAGGATCTAATACATTTTTTATTATTTCCTAATTATAGGGATATCCAAGATTATGGAATTTAGTGGATGTATCATGGCTCAAAAACTTATTGGAGTGCCTATTGATAGAAGATAGAGATAGATTGATTTATTTAGGCTTAGGTAGCATAGAAGATATGTGTAGGATACCCCTTAGCTCAAATATGTTAGTCATATTCTTGGGATACTAGAAATGATTTTATAACACCTTCAGGTGGGAGGTGGAGGGGGGTAATATAGAGTTGGGTATCACCTTAGAGGATGCACATGCCATCCTAATATTGCCCATAATAGGAACACCCATAATCATAGGAGTAGTTGATAGTGAGGAGGAGAGGAGAACCTTAGCCATATGGTTGACGGGCTCAACGATGATACACCTTGGATTGAGGGTAAATATGTTTGATGTATATATGTCATAGATTATAGACATCCAAAAGATTGTGATATGACTTGTGACAACATGAATGTTGTGCCATAAGTTAGATGGTAAGGTACCACTCTTTGTGATAACCTTGAGTCAGATGATATTAAAGAAGAGGGTGTTATATGACCTAAGATCTGTCATTTGGGTATAACTCATACATGACATGTATGTAGTGTTGTCTAAAGTATACAAGATAATAGGACTAACCATATTGATTGATGGCATTGATATATGAGAGGTTCCTCATGTATTAGCTATCAGGGATGCCCCATGCAATTGATGATAGGTTACCTCAGGTTTAAAGATGGAGATAGGACTAGGTAGTATGGGTCATGCCCCATATTCTATAATTTCAACTAGTGAGATGAGTAGATATTATATGGCATCAATATGGGCACATCACTATGATATGGTCTAACTAGGACATAGTGGCACCAACTTTAGTACAGATAGAGGTGATAGGTCACTACACCTGGTGGATGGAGCCACATTTGGTGGTATGAGTACCATGGTAGATGGGATTGCTTCACCCAATGGTGATGATAGTGGTGCCTAAATTTTGGGCCTAAAATGTGAGTGAGACATAAGGGAAAGGATGATTAGGGTCACCAGTGGTGAGACTAATACTCAGGCCATATCATGAGAGACCATAGACTGGTCGAATATGATAGGTATTGTAGTAAGAGGAGATGGGTGTGGAGGTAAGAGCACCATAGGTACTACCACTAGCTCTATAGTATGAGAAGTAGTGGCCACCATAGATGCACCATTGATGAATGTAGTAGGAGTAGAATAAAGTAGAGATATTAGACATCTTAGATGGCGTAATAGGTAGGCTAGAGCAAAGTTGGACTATAGAGAGACCACTCAGATATAACCTAAGATAGGTATGAGTGGGACCTCTAGGATTTTTTTTAGGAGGTGAATAACATAAGATATTATTAGAGGCTACATTAATGGGGAGAGTATTATTAACTGTTGTATAGATGGCAAGATAGTATTGGCTAACACATAGATAGGTAATAAAATATGATTACATTTTTCTTAAGTTTACTTGAAATAAACTAGATATAGATAAATTTTCAGATATATCAGTGATCTAATATATATCTAGTTTACTTTTTGAGGGTATGATAGAGGATGAAGAGATTATATGGGGGTCCCTAATGAGGGGAGCACTCCATGATGGCCTAGATGAGGCACTGATGTTGTACGACCTTGTTACACTAAAGGATCCCAAGGTAACATTTGACCCAGCTTAGGTGAGATAGTTTAGATTAGTTAGAGAGGTTGTGAGGTAGTTACAAGTGCATAGAGAGGGGATATAACCACTGATATAGATGAGTACAAGAGATTTATGGGTATGGAAAGCTCTAGCTAAGGAGATGGCTACACATTTGGTTATGGTGACATAGATGACATATGTACATGCCCAAGATAGATTAATACATGCATGACCTTGACCCATATGACATAGGTATAGGAGTAGGAGAGAGAGACACATCTAGTGACCCTAGCCTAATTGACATAAGTGTAGGCTTAGATAGCTCATCTATGGGGGTAGGTGTAAAGATTGAGATCTCGAACAACCTCTTTATAGTGCTCTATTAGAGGGGTCAGATTGAGGCATCTATAGGCAACATGGCTAGGCCACAAGATAGGCAAGATGGGGTTTAGCCATAGAGATGGAAAATTGTATTTGGTTGTATTATTATACAATAATTCATGATATATATATATATATATTTATATATTTATTATATGTGTTGTCATTATGGTTGTGATTATTGATGCTTGGATATATTTCTTTCTAGCACATGTATTTAGCTGTTAGTTGTATATGCTATGGGAAATAGATGATTTGTGGTTTCTTTTCTAGAATTATATATAAAACACACATGGTTTAAAAATAGATAGTCAAAAAAGGACTTGGTAAATATAATCAATCAAAAATGTACTAAACACTATTTCAAGTTGGGAAATGTGTAATAACAATAAAATGAATAAGTATAAAGTACTAAAAGGAATAGTAAACAAGATGGTAAAAAGTTTGTTTTTAAACAAATAAAAAGATTGACACCAAATTAAAAGAAGTAAAATCACACTAAATCATGTTGAGAAGTATTAAAATAATGTAATAAAGTGGAAATCACATGAAAGAATAAATGGTATAAAAACAAAACCAATTACATTAATCAATCATACTAAATCACATTGGGAAGTATAAGAGAAAAATAAAATTTGTAAAAATTGGTCTTAAATCTATCACACTGATTCAAGTTGGGAAGTATGAAAAATTCAAAAAATGGTTGGATTCTTACATGCAATCATAAAACAAGAAGATAATAGAAGCAAAAAAAAAGAGTATAAAACATACTAAATCAAGCTGGGAAGCATGTTAATGACATGTAACTTAATAATCAATCACATCTTATCTCATACTTGACACATGTAATTTTGATTGTGACTTGGATTATTAGAAAATTTTGTGAGGAAGGCTAGGTTTTATCTATGGTATTACACTACAACTCACAAAGATAACACCAATGAGGTAGAATTTTAATGTGAAAATTTGGTAACAAAGGATGTTGGTAATAGAAATGTGAAATTGTGGTAATTTGTGAGGAAGGCTAGGTCCTATCCATCGTCTTATAATTCAAATCACAAATGGAATCCCAAGGGGAGTGATTAGTGAAAAAAAAATATTTATCAAGAGTAAATATGAGGAATATAGGGAGTAAAAGTAAAAATCATAACTTATGCATCTTATGAGAATACCTTAGGAGACAAGAGGCATACTAAAGACATGAGAAGACATTGAGTGACCATCAATGTACAAAGTAAACTTGTTTTTTATATAAATAAATATTTATTGGAAAATAAGTGTGCTACTAAGATCAACTCATGAAGGTAGATTGGTAAAAGAAAATTAAAATGGACCTACCTTCCCATGATGTGTTCTTCATTCCTTAGGACCCCTTATAGAGCTGTTGGTCTACTACAAAGATTAGGTACTTACATGAGAATGTAGGTAGAACTAAAAGAGTTTTTTTATTCTCCTTTTATAATCTACTATCCTACTACACTCCAAAGGACCCTGACTCTATTGTGAGGCCAACTATGGAGTTTGAGATTAAACTAGAAAAAAGATATGTGATTTCAATCACATCTTTTAGTGTGATTTAACTTTTAAGAACTTTGGAATGTTTTTACCTTTTATATCATTTCCATTTGTTAAATGATTTGAATTTTTAATATTTTTAAGGATTTTTAAGATTCCTCCTCCATACAGACTTGGAATGACCAAACATAAAAGATAGAGTGAGACACATGAATGAGTTGTAGGCTTAGACTAAAAGAAGCTAAGTAACCAAAGACAAGACTGACTAGAAAACTTAGGCTTAATAATGAACTAGCATGTTATCTCAAGTGTCAACCATGTATATGCTTAGTTTAAAAAAATGGAAGAAATGAAAAAAGGAGATCCAAAGTGGACCAGTGAAAGGAGAATATAATGAGATTACTTGTTTGCTAACTGATCACATGGTAAAGAGGGGAGGACTAAAGGGAACCAAGTTTGTATAGCCAATTCATAATGACAATTATCCATAAAAAATAGAGATAAGAAATTAAACAATAAATAAGAGAAAGAAAGGAAGTTTTTAAGAAAGAAACTTAAGAATGAAAATGAAGCAATGATAAAGAAGACATCCATAAGAAAACATAAATGATAATATAAGTAATATAGAGTGAAAAAATAAATTCACCATGTAAGATAAATAAGAATTTAACATAATGTCAAATGATATAAAAATAGATAAAGATATGATTAGAGCACACATACAATCCAAATGTAAATGTAAAATCACCATGCCTATACTCATAAATACTGATAAATATGCCCACACACATCATCTAAAACATCTAATAGATTTATATGAATTTGGATGTGAGTTACTGCTAATGTCTCATCAATCTCTAGTGAAAACTAGGAAAATACTTCTCATCTAATATCCTCAATAAAAAAGTAGGAATCTTGATGGATCATGTTGTAGAGGGATATTAGGCAAGAGATGATTAGAATAATGTATGGGAGTAGACTCTATAGGAGATGTGGGAATAATTTGTGGGGAAGGATCCACAAGTGAGGGACTCATAGGTAGAGAAGGATCCATAGGTAAGGGACTCACAAGTGGAGAAGGATCCACATGTGAGGGAAGGTCCACGGGTGAAGGAGTCATGGGTGGAGGAATTTAAGGTGAAAAAGAGACCACATGAATGGATGGAACCAAAGGAGGTGGAACAATGGGGGAATAAGGGGGAGACTTATTATGGGAATGACCTATGGAAGGAATGGTATAAGGTCTAGGAAAAACTATAGGGTGATATTTAAGGTGTTGCTAAAGGATGCAACAATGATCAGTGTGATGGGTACCACATTGGTGCCAAAGTCAATACACCTATCCATACTTATGAATATACTTAGGTAGTAACTTTTGGGGAGGTATGGCCTTGTCTAAGTACTAAGAGGTAGAAGGATGAAAATTATTAATATAATGTCATAGTTTATGATAATGTGTAGAAGAATAGTTATTTGTGTCATGGAAGAAACATATATGCCTGAGTAGGATTAGTAGAAGTACTCATAGAAGGAGGAATAACAATATTATAAGGAGTTTGGTAATACTCATCAACCCATGTGATGGGAAATGGAGCCATCAAAGACAAATGAAGTAAACCATCACTACGAGAAGGTAATGGTGGGGAAAGAACTAGATTAGGCTCATTAAAAGGAGCAATGGGATCAGAAGTAGTGATAAAATTAATGATAATAGGAATAAAAATAGGCTCAACTATAGTGGGAGCAATAATAGGCTCAATTATAGTAGGAGAAGGAATGGGCTCTGAAGCAAAATCTATTAAGAGAGGGGTGGGGTTTATAGAAGGCCAAAGAAAGGTCACACACATTTCAAGGATAATCAAAATTTAGGGGTTAGGGTACCTAGAAAAGTGATAAGGCCCAATAATATCATGACCCATGAGCATACTCCTATGAGGTTCCTAAAAAATTAGAGGTTTTGATGCCATCTCTACCTTACAATAAATAATAAAAATACTAAAATTAGGAACTATAAATGATGGAATATAGGAAGATACATGAAAATACTAAATCAAAGAAGAATATAATGGATAATCTTAGCATCATGGGCTTGAAAAAGACCACCTAAAAAGGGATCATCTAAGGAATAACGATCATCATAGTCAGATATGTGAAGATCAATGATGTAACTAGGGATGACATTTTCATCCGATGAGGTGTGGTGAATAGAATGTTGAGTCTTAGTCAAGACAATGAAAATATCATCACAAGGAGGTTTATGAGAATGAGGCTACAATGAAGCAAGAGGCTTAGAAAGGAGATGAGGTGAGAGGTTAGAATTTTTAATCTTTAGGTTAATTTCATTAGGTTCATCATCATCATCATAATCTAAGAGGTTAGGGGGAATATTCCTAATGTGTTTGGGATGACCATTGTAACCTCAAGTGGAATTAATGGGAAAGTTGAATCATTGAGACTCACTAAATAGAACACTAGGAAAAGATTCAAGAGTAGGATCCTTTAAGATACCATGGTCTTAGAATTGTTTAAAATTCCAAGGGTTAGTGTCACCTTGAATCTTATAGATGGTTCCACTATGAGAGAATTTAATGCATTCGCAAGTATAAGAATTAACTGCTCTCATATGGTGAGTTTACGACCTACCAAGCAAGATGTTATAAGAAAGAGTAAAGCTAAATAACATCACCTTCACATGAATGGTGATGGGTGGGATGGTAATTGGAATCCACACATAACCTAAATTAGGTATTTACCTTTAATCATATCCTTGGCATGTGCTATGTGTGGATTTGAGATTCCATTCAAAATATATAAGGGTTTTTATAAAACCAAGAGAGGCAACATAGGTTTCAGAACCCTTGTGCATTTGACTTGGATATCACCAATTTAGATAGTAATATATTAAGGAGGATCATCTGCATGAAGTATAATCTAATTGAGAATCATATAAGTGATAAGAAATTTTAAGGAAAGATAAGTGTCCATTATTTTGTCAACATGGATGGATATATCCTCAAATTGTTATAATTTTTTATTTTTAGATCCAGATAAGGTTGCTTCACATCTTGCTAGGGGAGGATGAGGGATGTTCATTTTGAAAAAGAGTTATATAAGATAGTTTATATGATGTAGAGAGGTCCTCATAAGCTTAAGAAATGGAATTTGGGATGGGAGATTAGTGAGCTCCATAATGGGATCCCACTCATCATAACCCATTAGGAGATTGTTAGAAATAGGTGCATAGTGTTGAATGAGGTCCTCAGAAGGAGGAATCAAAGTGCATTGGAATTTGTGTTTATAAGGAAGAAGTTTAGGACAAGGTTGTAAATTATGTTATGAAGATGAAGTAGTTGGTTTAGGTGTAGGTTGAGAGTTGGTAAATGAAGTGTTTATAGAAGCTTGATTATTAGTGTTAGGTAAAGAAGATGGAGGAATGGTAGAAATAGAATGGGAAGTGTTATCCAAAGGAGGAGTGGGAATTGGTTCATAACAGGCTTTAAGGTTATCTTGACCCAACTCATTTAAATGAGTTGGATAAGAATCCGTAATAACACAAAATGTTTAAGATAATGGAGGGGTATAGATAGGTTGAGGGTCAATTAAATTAACCAAACTTCATGTATTATTCATATTAACCACATTCTCTTTAGGAGTTGGGTCAACAAGACTTTATACATTGTTGGTGGAAGGGGTGGGCTTGTCTTGGGTATCTTAAATAGGTTGGTGATTAAGAAGAGGGTTGTTATAGATATCCAAATGAGTATTATCTTGATTCAAGGATTGAGGTTTAGTATGTGTTTCATGAGCCTTAAAAGTAATGTCATAGGCTTGTTAGCATTTTTGAATGATAGAATCATGATAAAAATTAGGACCAAGAAGAAAATCCATAGATAAATTATGAATCTACCTACATGTCTCATGAGAATGACCCCAATTAGTGTGAAACTAACAAAACTTGTTGGGATCATACCAAGACTTCATAGGATGAGTGGGATCAAGTTCTCATGGTAGAGGCCTAGGTAAACATTTAAGTAATTTAGATAAGGATAAAGGTTTGTGAACATTGATGGTATTAGGTTAAGAAAAATGAAGATTAGTTTATTATTAAGAAGTTTGAGTTTGTTCCAAATATTGGTTAGTAACAATAGATTGAACAGTGTGAATGGTTTCATAAGATTCCATGACACCATCATTGGTAGCATTATGATTCTTATTCTTAAGTAAGAGACAAGGACCCATAGAAGGTTGGGGTGGCTCAAATTGATGCTTAAGGAAATCTTGACATTTAGATTGGTCAATAGCTCCCTCCAACAATACATGGAGAGAGAATACGGACCCAAAATTTTAACTTGGGAAAAAGAGCATTGGTAAAGAGATGGAAAAGGTTATCATTAGCCATGTTATGTTCACATTTATTAGATAATGTTTTCCACCTTTTAACAAAAGCTTGGGCAGTTACATTTTAAATTTTTTTACAATTTATGAAGTAGGCCAAATTATTTTTGGGAAGATCACTAGTTTGAAATTATTAAACTAAAGCATTCACTAAATCTTCCAAACCAGTAATAAAATGACTTTTAAGTTGGTTTTACCAATCTAAAGCATCACTCATAAGAGTTTTGACTAAGATATTGGTAGTAGTAAAGGTATTTAATTTGAATGAATCCTTATAAATATTTCCAAATGTTTTAAGATGAAGGGTAGGATCAGTTGATCCCTTATAATAAATGGTAGGGATGATACCTCCTATATCAATATTAACAATTTGAGTTGTAAGAGGATCATTGTAAAGATGCTTAATGGTTTTGTTGACTAAAGGAGGTTGAGGAATGAGATTACCATGGGAATATCAAATAGGAGGGGGAACATTTTGATTATGCATGGCTCAAGACATTGGTTGAGGATGAGTTTGAAGATGGAGAAGGTGATTTTCCATTCTCATCATTTGATTTGTATTATGAGATTGAAAGGTATTCATTTGATTAAGTTTTTGTAATAAGAGTTGATGGGTTTGAATATAATTATTAGCATTATTTGAAGCATTAAAGTTGGTATTAGTGACTTAGGTATCACTATTGGTGTTGATAGGAGCTTGAGAATAACTATGAGAATGTTAAACACTAGTGGAAAAATTTGCTTGTGTGGCAAAAGATGGACTAGTGAAGGGATGAGAAGAGGAAGTGCTAGAAGCATGATTACCTTGAGTAGAAATTGATTCACTAGTATAAGGATTAAGGATAGTGGATGTTATAAAAGTCCCACTAGATGTAGAACCTATAATATTAGTGGAGATACTAAGCATGGAAGTATAATAAGTTAAAGAAGAAGAGGTCATGGTATGAGAAGGGATCATAATCGAGGGAAGAGGTTGAGAATCAAAGAAAGTGGTACCCCCAAATCCATTTGAGAATGTGGGACTAGGTGAATGAGGCTATTCAAATTGACCACTAATCATGAAATGGTAAATGGTAGAGGGATCATTTCCTTAATGTTGAAAAAATTCAAAAATAAAGAAAAGAATTTCAAGGGTATATTCTAATTTGGGTTGATCTTGTAGGGAGAAGAGAGGGTTACATTGTGAAGAGGAATGAGGAGAGTCCCATAGTTCATTGTGTGAGTGGCTATATGAACATTACTCTCATATAAGAGAGGATCCCTAATTTGCATATGAGAGACCTTATGAGGGTTGGTAAAACTCATCATGTTTGTTGAATTCAATGCAGTGTTATCTTTAAATAAAACATTCATAATGAATAATAAAGATTAAACTAGGAAAAAGAGATGAGAAAGCAAGGAAATATGAAGTGATAGAAAATGTAAAATGTCAATTGGGTCTATATATCATAATGAAAAGGTCCTAAAAATTGTATAGGGTTGAATGGGTTGACCTAACATAGTATATAGAGGATGAAAAAGTATACAAGGTCAACTGGGTCGACCTAGCACAATAAATAGAGAAGAACAGATAGTTTGTAAGAGATTGTGTCAACTAAAATCACTGTCTAGTGAAAGAAGAATAAATTTTCAATTATTTTGAAAATAAATAATTGAAGGGAAACACACAATCAATTTAATAAATGAGGTTGATCTAATTTAGGTACATAACATAAAACCTTGCACTAATGTTAGTAAATGCAATTGTTTGCAATACAACACACAATTGAGCAAAGAGCAAGTAATCAAATTGAAAAGGTAAAATATAACTAAGTGGTCAATCCTAAATTTTGTTAGATTATTAGATTATAATTTTAGATGTGATAGGAAGTTATCTATAAGCAAGGAACTAGAAAGTAATCTAAGGATAGTTTTAGGATATTTAGGCTAAAAGGGATCTATGTTGGTAATGGTACAAGCTTGGTATTGAGGCATACCCCCCCACTTCACACACCACAATGATAAGGGTTTTAGGTTATTATACAAAATATACCCTTAACCATATGTTTATACTCAGCCAAAAAACCAAGTCAGCTTCCCCCTTGGTGATGAAATCCAAGTATGTAGGCCATGGGTGGACAATTGTTAAAATGAATTTTAATATTTTGTGTTTTGGTCTTATGTGCATAAAATAGAAAATAGTGAAACTAAATGGTATATTAAAAACCACCTAATTATACTATGTGATATATTCTAAGCATGCAAATAATAAAAAATGAAAGTGTGATCTAATTACTAGTATATAAGGGTTAATTCCAACTTTGGAACATAGTACAGTGTTAATTTAGCTAACATTGTATGTAGAGAATACATAATAAGGTCGATTTTGTTACCTCTATACTATGGAAGAAAAAATTCTAAAAGTAAACTATGTTGACAAAGTTGACCTAGCTTTCTAAACTGCACATAAAATACAGAACTACGTCGATAGGGTTGACCTAGTTGAGTGTATAGGGGTAGTTTTAAAGATTGTAAACTATGAAAAATAGGACTATGAGGAAAGAGAGATAAATATAGAAAGGAACCTTGGTGGTTTGGAGGATGTAGAGAAGTGATATTGATGTTGAATAACCTTGATAAATACTTAAAAATCCTACTAATTATGTTCATTAGGTTAACCTAGCTTTGTAGAAGCTTGTTGCTGAGTGCCTAAAATGTATTGGGTCAACTAGGTTGACATAGTAGTCTAAATTTGATGTCTAAAAGTCTAAAAAATTTTACTGTCTATTGATTCGATTTAGTAGCCTAAACCTAGAAAAGAACCTACATAGATAGAATAGAATCATATGGATGTGACTATGTGTTAAACTTATACATAGGAGTTAGAACTATGTCAATACAGTCAAACCAACATCAATAATATATGATAATAAAAAAGATAAAATACATGAAATAAAACCTATAAGGGTTAGATTCATGTTGGGTTCACTATAATGTATACAATCATAAATACATAATGTCTATACATCAATCCTAACTCAGAGAAGATAGATCATACCATACACTTATGGTTGGGGATACATTTGTTAAATGGGAAGATGACCAATATGGGGATATTCTATAATTGATTAGAGGATATCTTACCATAATATGCCATGCTAAGGTGGGTTCCAAATCCTCCAATTTAACATAATCATGCAATAAACCTAAGGGGGTCCTAAGTTTTGATATTTCGCCTATACTAATAACAAGTAAAGTAAAACTAATCTAGTGCTCACCAAAACTTATGGCATAAAGTGGGGGTTATAAATAATAAAAATAAACATGCATAGAAGACATATACTCACATCAATGTATATGGAATCCTAATGCATGGAAGAAAATAACAAATGCATATCTATCTACTTTTACAAAGGTGAAATAAAGTTAGGAATACTTACCTTTGAAGACAAACCTATCAAGCCTCAATATCTCCCCAAGGTGATTCATAAGAGGTTATTTTGGTATGTAAGGATGATAAAGACAAATCAGCTCTAGGCTACACAACCTATCAAAACATCTAAAAGACTTCTCCATAAGACAATATCCATATCTCAAAAGAAAGTATGGAACCCTAAGATTTACTTCTCATGTAGAATGGTGAATAAGCATATATTCATTCTCTCTTACTTCTTCTTAATAAATGATGGGAATGAACTTATATATATAGGTAGATTTGACCCTTCCAAAAATCTTGACCGATAGGGCCAACCCAGTTGACCTAGAACAATTTTAGACAATTATTAACTAAGTCCCAAGCTAGGTTGGCCAAAGGCTAAAGTAATTCCTAAGTGAAAATATCATGAAACTATACATGGTCAACCTAGTCGACCTAGTATAACCAACTAAAAAAATGGACTCTGGGTGAGGAAAATGAGGATAAAATGTAGTAAATGCCTATAATGTGTACAATAGAGAAGAATAAGCTTAGGGATAATGATTTCATAAGATAAGTGTGTAGTTAAAAAGTGGAAAAAGGGGTAACCATCCTATGAAGCACCAGTAGTCTACCTACCCCTTTCTTGGTGCACCCCTTAAAGTGTGCACTCAGAGAGATTTAGACTTGATGGGTTCCTACAAGATAAAAAGTGTTAGTAAGTGATAAAAGTCAAAAATGTTGTGTATACAGATCTCTCATCTTTAAAAAATTTAAAAATATAAAAAATAAATTAAAAAACATTCAAAACTCCAAAAACACTTCAACACTTACATGTTCTATTAGCTCCTTGGAATGCATGTGTTAATTCCATATTGATGGATGACATACTCAGTTACTCCTACATACAAATATGTTTCACACTTATACTTGAGTGTGGTATAGGCATACACAAATACATGATACATTCTTATTTAGAATGTTAACCATCCTTCCTTATATTGATGCCATATGGACATTGGGGGCATCCACTTCTTTGAACTTGATTCACACATGTTATATGTTTTGATGATCACTCTACATTATCATGTTTGAGATTACACATGTACCTACATGTGCCTATTATCTATGATTATATCTTACATAGGGTACTTGATATGTTATACATGTGACATACTTTTCCTAACACATTGGATCCATGGAATACTATGACATGTTTATGTTGGTTTTTTATGATTTATGTGATTCCTTGAGTGTCTTGTATTCCTTTTTTGAGCATTTGAATATGCTCTTTTATTTGTGGCCCCCGTGCCTATGTATGATTTCATTGAGATTTCCATATGCCATTATTTATTGTATGGACATTTTAATATGTAATTATTTATTTTATGGAACATTTGACTAAGTCATGTCCCTTTGATTTTGTGGCATTTGAACATGCCTCTTTTTTTCCATCTCCTTGGACCATTACCTTTTAACTTGATTTTAAGTGCTCTTGTGTGTGTTATTGTTTCCTTGTTGAGCTTATACTATTACTATATATATGTTTCCATGATTTTTATCCTACATCATAGGCATACATGTGATCACATTGGTTTTATGCACTTTAATGATACATTTACCAAGACATATTTCCTTTTATATGTTACATGGTTACATTCACAGAGTATACAATTGTTTTATCATTTTGAGGTGAGGTAACTACCAATTCATATCTTTCCTTCACTCAAATGGGAGGAATATTAGTGGGGACATGTGATAGAGGCATGTTATCCACACTTGGAACAATTTTTAGATTCAATGGGGGCATGTCATATTGGCATGGCTTCCACACATTCACAATTTATAGATTCAATGGGGGCATGCTTTGGAAAAATGTCTCCATATTCATTTAGTATGGTACATATATCAAATCTTAGATTAGTGGGGGCATGTTTTGGAAGTATGTTCTCTACACTCAATCTAGATGGTACTTATATCATCTATTAGATTCAATGGAGGCATAATATAGAAGCATGTTAGCAAAACCTATTCAATCTTCAACATCTCTAGTTTATTATGGGAGCATATTTTTTAAACATGTCCTCCACATTGGGACTTATATAAAATTTTAGATTTATCCATATATAATGGAGGCATGTTATAGAAGCATGTTATCCACACTTACGTAGTTATCTGAATTAGCCAAACAACATAATTATATGATTCAAATTCATATTTGTGGTAGTGTAACAACCCTAGGATCAAATTATAATTAGGTTATTTTTTTAACTGATTAAAATATAATCTTTATTGATTCCAAGTACTAATGATATTTAACTAAATGCATCATTTAAATAAATCATTCTTTTAACCATTAATTTAATCATATGATTCATTTATCTGATGATCACTATATAAAAATATTAATTTAATTTCACAAGTAAAACATAGAATATAACTAAATTACCCAAATCAACAAATCACCCATTACTAGTTTAAAAATCACAAATATATATATATATATATATATATATAACCATCTACTATAATTATATAATTAACATCAAATAGTAAAAGTATATTATGTTGCATATCTCAATACCAAATTACAAATATAAAATATTCCACAAAAAATATAGGTCTAAATGAACTCGTTAATATCCAAAATTATTTGAGTAAATCCTCTATCAGTTGACTACTAGAAGGGGAAGGAGAGTATCATCTAAATGATTTTATACACCAACCATGGACCATTGATACCCCACACAATCTCTCAACAATGAAGGGCCCTCCCTTCATGGATGGGTAGATAACGATAATGTAGAAATAGAGAATGTGTACCAGAACATGTGTAATATTAGATAACTATCACATGTAACATATGATAAAGAAATGTGTTCTAACATGATATCATGTACAACATGCAAACTAAATTGAATAGGTGAATTAACAATGTTAAAACTATAGACATTACTTTGGCCAAAAATTTAATATAATTTTTAAAATCTCAAGATTAGTCAAAGTCACACACAACTCATTTAGATATACTCAATCTGTCTATTAGTGGCACTAAGTAAGTATGTGAAGTCTATCTCACCTACATTTTTAGATTCATTAATACCAGATTCATTCATACATAAATAATACTTAGATCAAAAGATTCAAATAATATATTTCCATATAAAAATTATACAACATATATTAATGCAAGGAAATCATT
This sequence comes from Torreya grandis, assembly GCA_037957365.1. Taxonomy (NCBI): domain Eukaryota; kingdom Viridiplantae; phylum Streptophyta; class Pinopsida; order Cupressales; family Taxaceae; genus Torreya; species Torreya grandis. The sequence goes on along the minus strand of JARHVA010001990.1, from coordinate 1,032,916 downwards.
TAATTTCATATAGTTCAACACATGCATCTAAATGGTATAAATCAACTAACTAATTTTAAATATATCATTTAAAAAATATATCTAATTTCTAGTTAACATATGAATAACAATAATAATCCATTATTTCTCCATTAAAATAATGGTCCTACTTTTCAAATCCAACTTCAACTGTGTTCAGATTATCCATAAAATACTATTCATGCACATACATAATTCCTTTTTCCCATACAATAACTGTATAATAGTCCATTAACATATCATAAAAACTTTGTAAATACTTATAGAATAGTACCTTTTATTTTATAAATTCCCAACTATATTTTTTAATGTAAATACTCATACAATAACTACATCCATTAAACCATCGTGCAGACCAAAAACCCTGATCTGCGCAGATCGATGATTTTATTAGTGAAATTTTTGAATGCCATGGCAGTGATTCCTTTGAGCAGAGGGGGTGATCTTGTAGTTGAAGGGGTGGATGGTTTGGTTGGTGACACTGGGTTAAAGTGGTAGTGAGGCTTAGTTGCAGTGCTTTACGAAGAAACCCTAGCCTCATGCCGCTGATGCATAGAGAGACTGGTTGGGGACTGAATGGTGGCATTGAAGTAGCAAATCATTTGCATGGCCATGGAGGGATCTAATTTATTTTTTGGATGGGATGAGTGCTCACAATAGAGGAGGATCGTGTTTGCATGACATTGTAATGGTATATTTTTTATTGCATGGATTACTACTTTTAATTCATATTTCTATTTTGCGGATGGAACCCAGGCTAGTTTTTCAGCCTGAGTTAGACTACCATTCCAATTTGGTTTGCAATGGAAATAGTGAATGGATGGGGGAAATTTTTTTCCCTCTATGTTGATGCACCTCATGTGAAAGGTGGTTCACTTCTAAACGATGTTTTTTAAAGCCTGCTTAGCCTTTAGCGACTAGATCTAGTTATTAGCCATCACCTTCTATTGACTAGGGTCATAGCTCATGTTGATGTGCTTCTTGATGTTGGGGATTTCTTTGATGATGTTTTTATTTCCATGGTGGTGAATCCTCTAGTAGAGGGGAAGAATGGGTAGATGATTGGGTGGATGGTTTGGGCATTGGTGATGTTGGTTCTAGGGTTTGAGGATTCAAGTCCTTAAAAAACCTAGTTTTCAGGGTGTATAGCCTGGTTTGTTTAGGTTTCAGGTCCTTGTAAAACTTGGTTGTTTTTATTGGTTTATATTGGTGGTTTCAGGTCCCTATAAAACCTATTTTAGATACTGGTCTTCGGTATGTTTTAAGAATGCCTTTCTTGGTGGTTGTTAATGTTTTATCCTTCATGATTATGTTAAAGGGTTTCGGGGCCCCTTCAAAACTTGCATTTACCTTAATCTAAAACTACATCCATTAAAACCATGATACAAATATTTGTGAAAAGTACATACAATAGAAGTTTATTTCCAGGTAAGTCTCATGTGCATATATATGAGTATACAATCTTAGTAAAACATCAGGTAATATACAAATTCTATTTAATATATAAAAATTATATATATTATACACACACACACACACATAGAAAATTACATTGTTTGACCCTCTAGATATTATCCATTGACCCTTTAGTAGACACAGACATAGACACATAAACACAGAGACACATACAAAATTACATAGTTTGAGTTTTAAAAACCATATAGGAAATCCACCCAAAAAAACAAGTTTCATATAAGTGATCTAAATAATTATAGTCATACAATTCTGAATTATCTAGATCACTTATATGAAACCTGTTGTTTTGGGTGGATTTCCTATATGGTTTTTAAAACTCAAACTATGTAATTTTGTATGTGTCTCTGTGTTTATGTGTCTATGTCTGTGTCTACTAAAGGGTCAATGGATAATATCTAGAGGGTCAAATAATGTAATTGTGTGTGTGTGTGTGTACACACACACACACACAAAATTACATTGTTTGACCCTCTAGATATTATCCATTGACCCTTTAGTAGACACAGACATAGACACATAAACACAGAGACACATACAAAATTACATAGTTTGAGTTTTAAAAACCATATAAGAAATCCACCCAAAACAATAGGTTTCATATAAGTGATCTAAATAATTATAGTCATACAATTCCAAATTCTCATTTAACTATCTATTAAGAACATAATTACCAAACATTCCAATAGGGTTTAACATATCTTACAAATACGTTACAACAACTACAAGCTTGACTTCATACTAAAAATTATTTCCAAATCTAAGTCAATCCTTCTACTGCTAATATCAATAAAAATTATTGAATTCAAGAAGTTATTTTATTTTGACAAAAATATAGTCATATAATCAATATGAAAATATTCAAAATTTACCCCAGATGTTCATAACCACCCAACTCACTCAAGCATAGAGGTTTGTGTCAAGTCAAATAATCTCCACTTAATTCCTATTGACATTATTATAATAGTAAGCAAATAACTCAAATGGTTCAAAAACTCTAAATTATTTATAAACACCTTTAACCCAATAAACCCATTACTAGACCCAAATTATTACACAACTCAAAAAGATTTTAGTAAAATGTAAGTTTATATTAATACAATCATAAAACCTTGAGTATCACCTATTATTAGCTTCACCATGTGAAAAATCAATAAATAAAATGGGTTTGGGCTTATTTTTACTCATCCCTATGGATGGGCCAAACCCATCCCTAGGGTTATTTATAAATAACCCCCTATAAATTATTTTTATTTTTTAAATAACTCAAAAGTCATACCAAGACTGGTTAAAAACTTAATCAAGCACAACATTTCCTAAAAAAAATGAATATAATATTTCAAACTCAAAAAGAATACAATAGTTATACATTCATGTATATAGATTCATTAGGGTAAAAATAGAGTCAATCCCATTTTAATATCACATCTAGAACAATCTCTATGAAGTATGGTTGAATGATTCAATAAAATCAAATACATTGACAACCAACATACAACTAGTTGTAACCTAGCTCTCAAATTTTTCTTTTGCTAAGAAAAAATGAAAACCCTGATTTCATATATCAATTCCTAAATTTAATAGAATACACAAAAAATTATGAAAGGGTTAGGGTTTTTATGTATTTGTCCCTATGGATGGTTTGTACCCATCCTCAAGGTCAACTACATATATTTACCATTTAAAAAAAATATCTATTAAAAAATACTACAACCCATTTTAGACAAATAAACAACATAACCAATGCATTCTATAAATTATTCTAAAATGATAAAATCATACATTTAATTTCAATAAAACCTACCTGAATATACAAAACAACTAGTGCAAATCCATGTTATTTCTTTCCCAAAACTCTCTTCATCCACTTGTGATCCTCCAAAACTATCTTCCCTCCATTTATCTCTAAATGTTCGAGTTATGAATGCCAAAACCCATGAAAAACCCCCAAAAAACTAGGTTTTCATTAATGAATCTCAAGTTATATAACCATTATCCAAAAATTTGGCATGTCAATAGTCATAACTCCATCAATAGTCAAATTCATCTAATAGACAAATTAAATCATAGAAAAACCATGCAGTTTGAAAAAGTCTCCATTTTAGTTCTAATATCATTGTTTCAAAATGTCTAGAACCCAAGTAGTTTGAAGCCCTATATTATCAAGAATATATTAAATTACATAATCATGTTAACTTATGGTTAAAAATATTTCCTTTGACCTAAAAAAATCATGCCTTTTATTAAAAACTACAATAATTATTTAATCAAACCTGGGTCTATAGTTAGCCCATCAACCTCCTTACATGCCAATATGCCTTTTGAGTAACAAGTCAAACATGTTAAAATAAAAATGCCATCCATTAACACCCTTGATTAAAATATCAAACATTTTAATAATTATTTCATAAACATGCCACACATTTGACCCCATGGCATTCAACATTTAACTCCACAATGACTTTCAATCAATGCTAAGACAATGAAATAAGAGTCATAAAAGATCAACCCAAAAAGGTACCATTACCTAATTAATTACCAAGATATATAACTAAACAAATTATTAAGCATTTAACTAATGCATATATCCTATTTTTTTTTTTGCTATAGCACACAAGCATCTCAACCATCATAATATCTAATCAATATAAGTATGATGACATACATGTATAAATGATAATCAAACATTATTTACCAAGGAAAAAATACAAGGAAAATAAACACATTAGTAATATAATGCATGTTGTGAAAAATAAGTATCAACTAATCATCAAACACAAGTAGAATGCTAAGTTATATGGTGTATGTAGGGTTTTTAGCCTTTTTCTATCATCCTTCACTCATCTCCATCCACTCCATTCTCTCTAATGATACCCTCCCTCAATCATGGTCTAGAGGGTAGACTCCATCCTTCATCCACCTCAGTCTAATAAATAGTAGTTAAACCATATCATGAAATAATTTATAATAAACTAATGTACTTGAACAAATTAAATAATCATGATCATAATGTACCATAACAAAATATGAACAACTAATAACCAAGTTAATGATCATGACCATAAGTAATATATAACTATCCAAAAATTAACATATTACTAATATAGCTACTTAGCATAATAATTTAACCAATCATTAACCATAAAATCTAGAAATTAATAGATTAATGAGTCTAGAGAGAATCACGATGTAATATCCTCCCCCTAAATGTAGTCATCACTTTGATGACACTTATTTTAATAGAATTTATAAAATAAAATAGTGTTTAGAAAAAAATAAACATGATATCCAAAAAAATACTAACCAAACAAATGTGGAAATATTTTATAAAACTCTTCATTGTCTTCACAAGTGGCACTATCTTCAAAATATTAGTGTTACACAACCTTGCACTATGACTCTTCTCTATTATTCTAACTAAGTTTGTGACTGCCAATTATTTTTACTAGTTATACTATGACCACCCAATGATGTAGAACCTATAAAGCATTCCAATCCAATACATGAGAAGAATCAACGACATAATTCTTAAGATAGGTCACATGATAAACATTATACATGAGTGTTAAAGTTGATGGAAAAGTAAGCCTATACACCACATGTTTGAAAACTTATAAGACCTCAAAGGGTCCACATATCTAGGACATAACTTGGCTGATTTTCCAAATTTAATTGAGCTTTCTTATGGTTTGACCCACAAAAATACTTTGTCTCCCATTGAAAATTGTCTTACTATTATTTGTAGATTAGCATAGCTCTTACATCTATCATTGGCTTCAACCAAAATTTACCTTATCAACTTAACTTCATCTTCAATTTCTATAAGCATATCTGGACCAAAGACTACCCTATCATCTAACCTATCCCAACTGATTGGTGTTCTACATATTCTTCCATATAATGCCTTAAATAGAGCCATTTTCAGAGCTGATTAGTATGAGTTGTAGGCAAAATTAACCAACATAATATATTCTTCCCATTTATACTAATGTTTTATGAAATATATTTTTAGAATATCTTCTAAAACCTAATTCACCCTCTTTGTTTTTCCATATGTTTCTAGATGGTAAATTGTACTAAAGGTCAACTATGTACTCAAAGATAAATTGATAGTCAACCAGAATCTAGAAGTCATTTTTGGTTCCCTATATTAAATAATATTTTCCAAAAACCCATCAAATTTATACACTTATTTCATAAATCTCTTTTCAATCATAGGTGCATTAACTGATATATTACCAAGAACTAAGTGAGATACCTTGATGAGTTTATCAACAACCACAAAAATCATGTCATGTTGGTTTCAAGACATCAATAAATATTGGATAAAGTCTATGCTAATGACTTGACACTTTTATTTTGGTATAGGATGTGGGTATATCAACCTAATATTATGCACATGCTCAGACTTAACTCACTAGCATTCTAAACATTATGAAACAAAATGTATTGCATCTTTATTATTTTCCTTCTTGAAGTATAATGGCCTTTAGCTTTGCCAAAAGCTTAGTCACTCTTAAATGACTAGAATAAGGAGAATTGTGTTGTTCCTTGATTAGTATACTGCTCAAATTTTCTTTGTCTGGTACATAAATCATTCCTTTGTACCTTATCAAACTATCATTCTCAAACTTGAATCCATCATCCTTAGGATCCTAAATTTTTTTAGACTGACATATTTACCTATTCATAAAATTAATCTCCTAGAGATAATTTAACTACTTGATCATGAAAGGTATTGTTGATGGTATCCAATGCTATTATATACCTTTTATGATTAAGAGCATCTATAACCCTATTTTATTTTATTTTTATGTAGTTAATGTCAAAATAATAATCTAACAAGAATTCTAACCATCACCTTTGACGTGCATTCATGTTAGGTTGGGTGAATATATAATTGAGACCCAAGATATTAGTCTTGAGCTCAAATGATTTCCCAACAAATAATGCCTCCAAACTTGTAAGGCATGAACTATTGCCAATAATTATAGATATGCAAGGCATAATTTCCCTCATACAACTTCAACTTCCTAGACTAATAACTACAATAGAACCTTTTTGTATGAGAACTCCTTCAAGACCATCTCTTAAAGCATCAATTATTATTGAGAATTGGTAATTTAGATCGGTAAATCTCAAACATTAGTGCTAAGGTAAGCCTTATTTTTATCTCCTGAAAAGCTTCTTCACACTTTCTTGACTACAAAAATTTCTAATTTTTTATGTTGAAGAGAGGTAATAGGATTTTATATTTTGGAAAAGTTTGGCACAAATTTCTTATAGTATCTATCCAAACCCATAAAAATACTAACTTCATAATTTTTTTTGGGTATTGACCAATCCATAATAGATTTAATCTTTGAAGGATCCATGGATATTCATTCCATAAATAGTATTGTCTAAGGTAATGTGCCTTTTCATAAAAGAAGGCACACTTTGATAGATTCCCAAAAAGTTTGTGTTTGTAAAACTATTTTAGAACCAACTTCAAATTTTTTATATGCCCCTCTTCAGATTGTGAATAGATGAGGATATCATATAGAAATACCAACACAAAACTATCTAGATAATCCCTGAACACACTATTCATGAAATTTATAAATGTTACAGGTGCATTTATTAGCCCAAAAGGAAGAAATGTGAATTCATAGTACCCATAATGAGTCCTAAAAACTATTTTCATAATGTCTTCCTCATGAATCCTTAACTGATGATATCTTGATCGAATATTAATCTTTAAGAATATTTAAGTTTTATGCATTTGATCAAAATATCATCAATGTGAGGTTGAGGATACTAGTTTTTTTATCATTACATTGTTCGACATCCTATAATCAATACATAAGCAAAGAGTTCCATCCTTATTTTTAATTAAAACAATTCTTGCACCCCATGGTGACACACTTGGTTGAGTCAACCCTTTGGATAACAACTCTTTTAGTTGATCCTTCAACTCTACCAATTTGATTATCATCATTCTATAGGGGGCTTTAGACCATGATTCAGACTCTAAAATGATGTCAATTAAAAAATCAAACTTTCTCTTAGGGGGTAAATCGAGCAATTATTTAAAAAACATCTTGAAAATATTGAATAAAAGTAAAATCCTTGATGGAAGACTCCTTTAATTCCTCTATTTAATTTAGCTTAACAATATATGCTTGACACACTTTTCTCTATGATTTTTAAATCTAATTATAGAAATTTGTCTAAGTTTTAGCTCCCTAGATTTGGGTTTTCTTTGCTTGATCTTCTAAACATTCAACCTTTTTAAGAAAATAATCCACCTTAGCTTTATGTTGATGTAACCAATGTACTCCTAGGATCACATCATATGACTCTAGGGGTGTTACAAATAGATCCACTATCATAGTTAATTTAGATAGTTTGATCTTATATTTGATCAAACATATATTAACCTTGACCTTAGATTCATTATTGTATTGAAAAGACCATGCATTTACCATAATTACATCTTTTCTAGATAACTTATTAAGAATTTTAGAAATAATAAAACATTTAGTATGTCCTGTGTCAATCAAAATTAAAATTAGATGACCAAATAAAGTACTTGATAGATCAATAGAAGTCTAAAATTAAACTTGATGGTTATCAATACTTGTATGAATTCTTTGCTAAAAATATCATTGTTATATATCAAAACCTTTATTCTTACCATCTAGTTTCCCCTGAGTACATTCCTTAGTGTAATGATCACCTCCATAAATGAAGCATCCACCAATTGGTCCTTTATTATTAGATTATTGATTTCCATTGAAACCATTTCTTGGTTTCTTATTCATTTAAAACTTTTTATTCTGATTATTAAATTGATTTTTAAAGTTTCCACTCATTTTCCAATTCTTCTTTTTGAAATTTGTTTTAGGACCTCTGAGCTTTTTTTTTGAATTTCTCTCTGACTTAAGCAAGTGAATTCAATTTTTGCTCCTACTTTATTTCCAGACTTTATCCATAGTGGACAAACCATACACATCCACATCACATCCAATCTATGTTTTTAATCCCATAATAAATTTCTTAAAGTGAAACCTCTCATCTACCTAATATTGAGGAACATATTTTGGGAGCTTGGTGAATTTATCCCAATAGTCATTCGCTAAAAGGTCTCCTTGCTTTAAAATCTAAAAATTTATTAGGTTCTATTCAAAATAGAGTTAGGGCAACCATCATGATCTAATAAGGCAATAAACTATTCCCATGTGTTGGTGGTAGAGTCAATATTCATCTCTAACTTCTTGTTTGCCCACCACATTTCTACTTCATCTGCTAATTGGTAAGCTCCCCAAACTACTTTTATGACTTTAGAGTAATTCCATATCTCAAAATACTTATCCATCTTAGTTATCCATGCTTCTACTCCATTGGGTGAATATTTTGTCGGCCAGCTAACTGGTGATGAAAATAGTTCCTATCACCACAACATAGGGAGATTGGTCATCCAATGTTATAGGTTTACCACATCCAAAGGGGAAAAATCTCTCCTGTCATCAAGGGGAGGTTCCCTATTAAATATGTAGGAGGCTATATACTATATATATATATAAGTAGAAAGTAAGACACAGGGGTGGGGTAAGCCATCCATCTCTTTTTTTTCAGAGATGATGTTAACAAACAGAGGATAAATCTTGGGTGATTGGTGAAGGTATTTCTCTTCTTTTAGGAGTAACATTCAGCCAAGAGCCAGATCCCTTCTTAGATAGTATAAATCCTAGTGAAGTGACAAAAGGCACTTCTCTTCTTTCAAAAGTGCTTATTCTTGCAAACAACATGAATCTTTCTAGTAGGATAAGTAACAGGGTGCCAAGGGCATATCAACCAGCAATCTAAGATGTAGCACAAAGTCTCCACCTTGACTACTCAAGAGTGAGATACGAAGAACAATGGGGGCATAAAGTCATCCCAAGGTCCTTTACACACAAACTAAAAAGAAAAACACACACTGAAGACAACTATGATAGCATAAAGTCTGAAAGTAGTTGACTTTAGGACACCTTCCTTATCACCTCTACTAGTTTTGCTTATTAAATCAAATAAAAAAGAATGCTTTTAGAAGATAGACATAAGAACAATCTCCTAATATAGCACAAGCTATAACAACACAAAGTCTGCAAGTAAATTGCTTTCTCATTCAATCAAAGAAATATGAACTACAATCTGAGCTCAAAGTCTTAGTAATGCCTTTCAATTTGGGCAAAGTTTCACTTTTGGTAAGGGGAATATCTCCCTTCAAATGATATAAGAGATTACATTATATAAGGGCCTGAGGGAGGCTTGGCACTTTGTCCCATAGAGTGACCCATTCAGTGCATTCAATGCCTTAGATGCATTCTTGGTCTTGTCAGGAAGGGCCACACTGGAGCAAGGTGACTACCTTAACTGTGAAACATTGATTCATCTCTAGTGCCTCATCTCAAGCTTGAATCTCTCATTCCATCACCTGCTTAGCCATGCAACTATCTATTCTACCTTTATCTCATAGGGGACAAACAAACAGTGCTTTCAATGTTTGTAGGCCCCTAATATCTACTCGGCAAATTGATTCACCTACTGGAATAAACTCTTGCTAAGTTTCCCTCTTTGTCTCTTCCTTCTCTTGGTCCTAGCCTTTAAGTCTTTTGAATGCATTTAGGTCCATGCTTTAAGTTTTCTAAAATCAATAGAGACTTCATTGTGACAAATTTGACATTTACGGGCCCATCATTCTTCCTAGTAACTCTCTCATGTCTTTCTCACTTCCCATGGTCACTTTTCATTATGATGTAGGTGAGGACACATGGCAACGTCTATAGTTTTAAAATAGGCTTATCAAAATAAGCTTTAAAACTTGTTAGTGGCTAGAGGCATGGATGCAGACATGTGACAACTTTTGCTGCACTGGGATGGGACATGTGGCAACTTCCACACTTTGAAGCTTCATCTAAAACTGCATTTTGGTGCATGACACTTGGTAGCTTCCAATGCACTTTTGAGGCTCGACCCTTCCTAAAGAGAAATTTCCCTTCAAGATATCAAATAGGGTCTATTTTATGTGTCAAGTGTCCCTCTGTAAGGGTCTCTGTCCTTTTGGATCCTCTCAGTGGCCTTCAGGCTTTTCTTCTTTGGCAGGCTGTTGGTCCTTTATTTCCTTTAGACAAAATGTCCAAGGGAATTCCTTTAGACATTTTCTCCAAAGGAAATTCTTTCCTTGGCTTCATGTGTGTCTTTGCATTGTGAGTGCCCCCTTTTATGACATGTGGCATCTTCTGTCACTTTTAACTAGAGACACATGATAGCTTCCGTTATTGACACTTGGTAGCATCCACCTTCTCAAGTCTTTACAAAACCATAGAAACACTTGGGGCTTAGTCAAGCTCCCTCAGATGATGACACTTGTTGGCTTTCACTAATCTCTACAAGGGACATGTGGCATGGTCTGAATTCATTTGTTAGTTGCATAGATGCAGACACTTGGTGCATTTTGATTCATTTAGTCACTCATCCTTGGGCCCACCATGGTATTTACTCAATAAAGTGGAATGGAAGGAAGGAAATGCAGATGTTGACATGTGACAGCTCTCGATGAGCTTCAAAAAAGGGACACTGGGAACTTTTGCTACTTCTTAGGAATAAGGCATAATGGCTTGGCCAGTGACACTTGGTAGTATCCGCTTGACTCTTTCCATTGCATGCATTTCTCTTCATAACTGAGGCCATCTTTGAACCTTTGAACCCAGTGTATTGAATTGATTAAACATTAAACCCATTGAACTGATGAACCAAAATGGTTCAAGGTTCAACGGTTCAATGGTTCAAGCTTTTGAGACTCATTAAATGCTTAGGGCTGTGAAACCTTTAGAGTGGTTAAACTTTGAACTTTGCCAAATGCGCTTAGCTCCTGTTGAAGATGTTGAACCTTTAAACCTGCTAATCCCTTTGCTAAAAAAGCTTTGAAAAAATGAAGAATTTGAAAGCCCCTGAGTAATTTTGGAGAAGGGGAAGAGAGGAATTTTGGCCCTACAGGTCCAAGAATAGCTCATATGTTGTTCCAAAAATGAGTGACATTTGTGGGGACTAATAACTAGCTCCAGTTGGGGAACTTCCTTCAGATGAAAACTTGGAACAACTAAGGGGAGTAGAAACTAGAATCTCCGATGCCTTAAAGTGTGCCATTGCGCTAAGGAGTTGTGCTACCCAAGAAGAAAGGCTCCAAAAATAAAAATAAAAGAACAAAATAGAAATAAAAGACTATATAGATATACATATGTACAGATGATCTTATCTGATGCCTCAAGATTTGAAGCACTTTAGATGCCGCACACTATGAGATAGTGAAAATGGTGTGCCATCCTGATAAACTAGTAGGAAACCATTTTTTCCCCAAAAATGGTGACGGGCAAATGGAACTCTCCACCAGGAAACCAATTTTATGCATCTTCCTCTTGGCTCTTTCTTCTTCTTTCCCCATAGTAGGACGTGGTCTTCAAACTAAAAACCAAAACTCCTTGCTCTCTTGGCAAAGAGTTCCTTTTGCTGACTTTGGAGTACAATAGTATGGTCCACCACCATAGCTTGCTATTCTACTGGTTCAGTCCAGCACATGCTTTGATTGTTAGCCTCAAACCCCTGACAAACCATTAACTCAGCATCTCCTTTGGTGTGAAGGAGTTTGACCTCTTCATCCTGAATAATTTTTAATTCGAGCAATAGAGATCTGCATCCATCTATGGAAGAATTTTTTCCATTAGATTCCAGGATCCAAGCATCATCAGAAGATGATCTTCTATCAAATTTATCTTCAACAGAGATGGAAGATCCTTCTTGATTTGTACTGTGCCCTAATAATTCTTCTGATGCCTTGTTTGGATCAAATCCTAGATTGCCCACTACAAAACTTTCATCAGCTGAGACATGAGCATCCTCTATGGTCAAGAAGTAATTACCCCTACCTAATGACTAAAATAGAATTTGAACTATAGGGGCCAATGTTTGGGTGACCACAAATTTTGCCTCAAATAGGTCCATACTGAGTTCTCCACCAATGTTTAATTGCTCAAGATAGGCTTACAGGGATTCAAACTTAGTCATTTGAATTTTGGATTTCTTGACATGATAAATCATGTCAAATGACTGAGATGGAATTGGAAGAGAGGATGGGAGTTCATCCTTTTGGTTTTTAGGAGGGGGAGGGCTGATCTGTGAAGTTGAAGTAGAAGGTGCAGAGATGTTTGATGCACTTACTTTTTTAGCAACCATCGGGTCCTTTGGTTAGAAAGGCAGAGTGGTTCCATGCTTATCAATTGAGGTTGCTAGTTGAGGTTGCTCCTCTGTCTTCTCTTTGTTGGCCTACTAGGTTGACTGATTCTCATACCTGGTGAATACTATGTATGATCCTTCAACTGCTTCACCTTCACTTTTGGGTTCATCCTAGAAATTTAGGAAATCAATGTGGGAGTCGCTAACTGATTCTTATATATCCTCCCTAAAGAGATCAACACTATTTTCTTGCTTGAACTCAAGTTGGAAATAGGAAACATGTTCTATTTCTAGATATCCAACTGCTGAGTTGGTTGGAGGTGCTTCAAGGGCAAGGTTCCTTTGTGGGGGAGGAAGATGATTTGGTTACCCTTGACTTTTGGCAGCATTGCCTTGATATGGTTGATTCTAAAATGCCCTCCTTGGCATATCCTAATTAGGAGGAGTAGACATACTTAGGGTCATTTGCCTTTTCAAGGCTAGCAGTTCATTTGCCAGCTTTTGCACCACTGGGTCAGTGGTGGCTTTGTGTGCGTATTCAGGATATGAAGAAGATTTGCCTCTATTTAGTTCTCTCCTTATATTTCCTGCCAAGATAAGGTCATCTTCTACCTCAGTAGCCAAGTCCTGAGTAGCATTAAGGTCTATGTTGCTAGCTTGTCTCAATAAAAAACTCACTTTAGGTAGCTATGAGTTGATGAAGAAGCATTTGAGGTTTTGAGGTGTCGATTGGGTGACCATGGGAATCCTGTGCCTTAGCGTGTCGAACTTAGCAATAAAATCCCTCATAGGCTCATGAGACTTTTTATTCATCTGAGTGAGCTAGGCTAGCAAGGCATGTGCATTTTCTATGGGCTTGAACCTTGCTTCAAACTTGGCTTTGAGTGTATCCCAGTCAGTCATTGATCTAACTTGCAGATGGTAGAACCACTCTACAACAACACCTTGTATGGTCTCCACAAAAATCCTGACTACCATGTTTTAAAATTCCACCCCTATCACACCACAAGCTATGCTAAAGGCTATAATGTATTCATTAGGGTGAACTATCCCATCACCAAATAATTTAGGGAAATTCTTTCTTGAACTATGTGGGAGTTCATGCATAGGTGGAGTCAAGTTGAGTGGGCCAAAAGATTTACCCCAGGGGCCTGAACTACCATGATTTAATTATCAAAAATAGGGATAACAAATCTAGGTGGAGTGGCCAGTTTGTAGAAAAAAATGGAAAAGGACTGGCCCTACTTTAGCTTGAGGTTTGAGGCTTCAAACTACACACTCTTTCCTAGCAGCTCTAGTTTTCTAGACTAGATAAAATAATGGAAGTGGAAGAATATGGTAAGGCTATAATGATAATGGGTAAGACATGGAATGAAGTCACCAGAGTCTATAATGGATAAGGGTTATAATGATAATGGGTAAGACACAGGTGATGTTTCAATCTGAAACTTGAGGTTCTAAATTATACAAAATTACTGTGTCCCCAGCGGAGTCGCCAAAAAATGTTGGGTGAATATTTTGTCAGCCAACTAACTGGTGACCAGAATAGTTCCTGTCACCGTAACATAGGGAGATTGGTCATCCAATGTTGTAGGTTTACCACATCCAAAGGGGAAAAATCTCTCCTCTCAGCAAGGGGAGGTTCCTTATTAAATATGCAGGAGGCTATATACTATATATATAAGTAGAAAGTAAGACATAGGGGGGGGTAAGTCATCCATCTCTCTTTTTTCAGAGATGATGTTAACAAATAGAGGAGAAATCTTGGGTGATTGGTGAAGGTAATTAAGTCTCTTCTTTCAGAAGTAACATTCAGCCAAGAGCCAGATCCCTTCTTGGATAGTAGAAATCCTAGGGAAGTGATAAAAGGCACTTCTCTTCTTTCAGAAGTGCTTATTCTTACAAACAATAGGAATCTTTTTGGTAGGATAAGTAACAGGGTGCTAAGAGAGTAGTAACCAGCAATCTAAGATGTAGCATAAAGTCTCCACCTTGACTATCCAAGAATGAGATACAAAGAACAATGGGGGCACAAAGTCATCCCAAGGTCCTTTACACACAAATAGAAAAGAAAAACACAAACTAAAGATAACTATGACAGCGCAAAGTTTGAAAGTAGTTAGCTTCAAGACACCTTCCTTATCACCTCCAATAATTCTACTTGTTAAATCAAGTAAACAAGAATGTTTTCAGAAGACAGACATAAGAACAATATCCTAATGTAGCAAAAGTTATAATAGCACAAAGTTTGCAAGTGACTTGCTTTCTCATTCAATTAAAGAAATATGAACTACAATCTAAGCTCAAAGTCTCAGTAATGCCTTTCAATTTGGGTAGAGTTTTGCTTTTGGTAAGGGGAAGATCTCCCTTCAAATGATACAAGAGATTACATTATATAGAGGCCTAATGGAGGCTTGGCACTTTGTCCCATAGAGTGACCCATTCGGAACATTCAATGCCTTGGACACATTCTTGGTCTTGTTAGGAAGGGCCACACTGGAGTAGGGTGGATGCCTTAACTGTGATGCATTGATTCATCTCTAGTGCCTCCTCCCAAGCCTGAATCTCTCATTCCATCACCTGCTTAGCTGCACAATTGTCTATTCTACCTTTATCTCATAGGGGACAAATAGATGACACTTTCAATGTTTGTAGGCCCCTAATATCTACCCAGTGAACTACTTCACCTATTGTAATAAACTCCTACTGAGTTTCCCTCTTTGTCTCTTCCTTCTCTTGGTCTTGGCCTTCAAGTCTTTTGAATGCATTCGGGTCTGTGCTTTAAGTCTGCTAAAATCAACAAACACTTCATTATGACAAATTTGACATTTATGGGCCCATCATTCTTCCCAGCAACTCTCTCATGTCTTTCTCACTTGCCATGGTCGCTTTCCACTATGACATGGGTGAGGACATGTGGCAACATCCACAACTTCTAAATAGGCTTATTAGAATAGGCTTTGAAACTTGTTAGTAGTTGGAGGCACAGATGCAGACACGTGACAGCTTTTGCTGCACTAGCATGGGACACATGGTGAGTTTCATGCTTTGAAGCTTCATCTGAAACTGTGTCTTGGCACATGACACTTGGTAGCTTCTACTGCACTTTTAAGCCTTGACCCTTCCTGAAGGGAACTTTCCCTTCAAGATCTCAAACAAGGTCCATTTTATGTGTCAAGTGTCCCTCTGCAAGGGTCTCTATCCTTCTAGATCCTCCTGATGGCCTTTTGGATTTTCATCTTCGATGGGCTATTGGTCCTTTATTTCCTTTGAATAAAATTTCCAAAGGAATTCCTTCAGACAATTTGTCTAAAGGAAATTCTTTCCTTGGCTTCATGCGTGTCTTTGCATTATGAGTGCCCCCTTTTATGACACATGGCATCTTCCACCACTTTTAACTAGAGACACGTGATAGCTTTCACTATTGACACTTGGTAGCATCCACCTTCTTGAGTCTTTGCAAAACCATAGAAATGCTTGGGGCTCAATCAGACTCTCTTAGACACTGACACTTGTTAGCTTCCACTAATCTCTGTGAGGGACATGTGGTGCAATCCGAATTCATTTTTTAGTTACACGGATGCAAACACTTGGTGTGTTCTACTTCATTTAGTCACTCATCCCCAAGCCCACCATGGTATTTACTCAATATAGTGGAATGGAAGGAAGGAAACGTGGATGTTAACATGTGGTGGCTCTCAATGAGCTTCAAAAAAAGGGACATGTGGTAGCTTCCGCTACTTCTTAGGAATAAGGCATAATGGCTTGACCAGTGACACTTAGCAGTATCCACTTGACCCTTTCTATTGCATGCATTTCTATTCATAACTGAGGCCATCTTTAAACCTTTGAACCTGGTGCATTGAACCAATTAAACATTGAACCCATTGAACCGATGAACCAAAATGGTTCAAGGTTCAACAGTTTAAGCTTTTGTGACTCATTAAATGCTTGGGGCAATGAAACCTTTGGAATGGTTGAACTTTGAACTTTCCCAAATGTGCTTAGCTCTTGTTGAATATGTTGAACCTTTGAACATGCTAATCCCTTTGCTGAAAAAGCTTTGAAAAAATGAGGAATTTGAAATCCCCCAAATAAATTTTGAGAAGCAGAAGAGAGGAATTTTGGCCTTACAGATCCAAGAATAGCTCATATGTTGTTCCAAAAATGAGTGACATTTTTGGGGACCAACATACTCCATATTCCAAAATGGTTCCATCTAACTTGGGTGGATTAACTTTATTCATGTCTTGTCCATGCTCTATAGCTACATGTGCTCTTGAATCTTGTGGCATCTCTTCTTGCCTAGGTTCTTTAGGAAATTCTTACTCAACAAGATGATCTTTAAGTTCATCTTAGTTATTTTTCTCTACATGGACATGAAATTCCTATTCAAGGGTAGTTATTCAGTCCCTAGTGTCATTCATGGCTATGAGAATCTAATCAAGCTTTGTAACTTATTCAATGACATATTGATTTGGGTAAACTAGAGGGTTAGTATTACTGACATCAGATTTAAATTAACCATATGGTCTTTGATGTGACATTATCATTTCAAATAATATAATAGTAAGAATATGTTAGTGGACTCATAAGTCTAAGAGTTTGAGCCTCAGCTCTTATATCACAATGTAATAACCCCTCAAGGTCAAACTAGAATTAGGTTAATTTTTTTAACTCATTGATAAATTATCTTTACTGATTCTAAACTAATGATCTTTAACTAAATCCATCACTTTAGTAGAATATTATTCTAACCATCAGGTTAATCATATTATTCATTTAGCTAATGATAACTATATAAAAATATTAATTTGCTTTTGAAAGTAAATCAAAATTCCTCTACATGGCCATGAAATTCCTATTCAAGGGTAGTTATTTAGTCACTAGTCTCATTCATGGCTATCAAAATCTAATCAAGCTTTGTATCTTGTTCAACAACATACTAATTTGGGTCAACTAGAGGGTTAGTGTTACTGACATTAGATTTACCCTCACCAGATGGTCTTTGATGTGACATTATTATTTCAAATAATATAATAATAAGAATACATTAGTGGACTCATTAAGTCTAAGAGTTTGATCTTCAACTCTTATACCATAATGTAACAACCGCTCAGGGTCAAATCAGAATTAGGTTAATTTTTTTAACTCATTGACAAATTATCTTTACTAATTCCAAGTACTAATGATCTTTAATTAAATCAATCATTTAAGTAAACTATTATTTTAACCATCAAGTTAATTATATGATTCATTTAGCTAATGATCACTATATAAAAAAAATTATTTACTTTTGTAATTAAATTGAAATTCCTCTGCATGGCCATGAAATTCCTATTCAAAGGTAGCTATTCAGTCCCTAGTCTTATTCATGGCTATGAGAATATAATCAAACTTTGTAGCTTGTTCAATGACATATTGATTTGGTTCAACTAGAGGGTTAGTATTACTGAGATTGGATTTAACCTCACCAAATGGTCTTAGATGCAACATTATTCTTTCAAATATTATAATAATAAAAATATGTTAATAAACTCATTAAGTCCAAGAGTTTGAGCTTCAAATATTAGACCACAATACAACAACCCCTTAGATTCAAAATAGAATTGGGTTAATGTTTTTAACTCATTGACAAATTATCTTTAATGATTCTAAGTACTAATGATCTTTAACTAAATCTATCATTTAAGTAAACTATTATTTTAACCATCAAGTTAATCATATGATTCATTTAACTAATGATCACTATATAAAATTATCAATTTACTTTCACAAGAAAATCAAAATTCCTATTCATGGCCATGAAATTCCTATTCAAGTGTAACTATTTAGTCCCTAGTCTCATTCATGGCTATGAGAATCTAATCAAGCTTTGTAGCTTATTCAACAATATACTAATTTGGGTCAACTAGAGGGTTAATATTACTGACATTAGATTTAACCTCACTAGATGGTCTTCAATATGACATTATTATTTAAAATAAAATAATAATAAGAATACATTAGTAGACTCATTAAGTCCAAGGGTTTGAGCCTCAACTCTTATACCACAATGTAACAACCCCTCAAACTAGAATTATGTTAATTTTTTTAACTCATTGACAAATTATCTTTACTGATTCCAAGTACTAATGATCTTTAACTAAATACATCATTTAAGTAAACTATTATTTTAACCATCAGGTTAATCATATGATTCATTTAGCTAATGATCACTATATAAAAATATCGATTTACTTTCACAAGTAAAACATAAAATAGTATTAAATTACCCAAATCAATAAATCAACCACTACTAATTTAAATATCAAAATAAATGCAAATATAAAAAAACATGTACCATAATTATATAATTAACATCAAATAGTATAAGTATACAATATTACATATCTTGATATTAGATTATAAATATACAATGTTCCACATAATATATGAGTCTAAATAAACTTGATAATATTTAAAAGTATTTATAAGTAAAGCCTCTATTGATCAAATGTTGAAAGGGTAATGAGAGTATAATCTGAGTAATTTTACACACCAACCATGGACCATTTATCCCACACACAATCTCTCAACAAGGGAATGGCCCTCCCTTCATGGATGGGTAGATAGTGATGGTGCAAAAATTGAGAATGTCAACTAGAACCTATGTGCTCTAAGATAACTATCACATGTAGCATATCATAAAGAAATATATTCGAACATGATATCATGAAAAACATGCAAACTAAATCAAATAGGTGAATTTATAATATTCAAACCATAAATATTACTTTGGCCAAAGTTTTAATATAGTTTTCACAATCTCAAGATCAGTTAGATTCACACACACAACTCATTTGGATATCCTCAATTTGTTTATTAGTGTCACTATGTAGGTACATGAAGTCCATATCACCTAATTTCTTATAGTCATTAATACCATATTAATTCATACATAAATAATACTTAAATTAAAATATTAAAATAATAGATTTCCATATAAACATTCCATAATACATATTAATACAAGAAAAACATTTAATTCTATATATTTTATCACATGCATCTAAATGGTATAAATAAACTAACTAATTTTAAATATATTATTTTAAAATAAAATAGTTAATTTATTTGTAACATATAAACAACAATTATAATTCATTATCTCTCTGTTAAAATAATGTTCTTATGCTTAATTATCCAATTACAACTATGTTTATATTTATCTATAAAATACTATTCATGCACATACAAAATTCCTTTTCCCCATGCAATAACCATATAACAGTGTATTAAGATATCAAAAAACCTTTATAATTTCTTATGTATCAAATAATCCCTTTTGTATTATAAATTCCCATCTATATTTTTTTATTTAAATACTCATACAAGAACTACATCCATTAATACCATGATACAAGTATTTGTGCAAAGTACATCAAATATAACTTTATTTCTAGGTTAGACTCATGTGCATATATATGAGTATATAATCCTAGTAAAACATCATGTAATATACAACTTCTATTTAATATATACCAATTTTATATATACTCTATGGAATTATCCATTGACCCTTTGGGGTGTGTGTGTGTGTGGAATTATACATTATCCCTTTGGTATATATACACACACACACACACACACACACACACACACACACACACACACACACACACACACACACACACACACACACACACACACACACACACACACACACACACACACACACACACACACACACATACATACACATATATAAAATTACATAGATTGAGTTTAACAAACCATATAGGTAATCCACCAAAAATAACATGTTTTAGATAAGTTTTCCAAATACTTATAGTCATATAATTAAAAAATCCCATTTAAAAGTCCATTAAGAACACAATTACCAAAAATTTCAATAGGGTTTAACATATCTTACAAATACCTTATAACAAATACAAGATTGACTCATGCTACAAATTATTTCCACATCTAAGTTGATCTTTCTACTACTAATATCAGCAAAAATTACTGAATTCAAGAAGTCATTTTATTTTAACAAAAATACAATCATATAATCAATATGAAAATATTTAAAATTTACCCCAGATGCTCATAACCATCCAAATCAATCAATCATAGAGGTTTGTGTTAAGTCAAATAGTCTTGACTTAATTACTCTTCACATTCTTATAATAGTAAATGTAAATAATTAAAATGGTTTGAAAAATCTATATTATTTATAAACACCTTTAGCTTGATAAACCCATTACCAAACCCAAATGATTACACAACTCAAACATTTTAGTAAAAAGTAAGTTTGTATTAATACTATCATAAACCCCTGAGTGTAACCTATTCTTAGCTTCACCATGTGCAAAATTGATAAATGGCATGGGTTTTTACTTATTTATAGTTTTCCCTATGGATGGGCCAAACCCATCCCCATGTTTGTTTATAAATAACCACCTATAAACTATTTTTATTTTACAAATAACTTAGAAGTCATACCAAGACTAGTTAAAAACTTAATCAAGCTTAACATTTCTTAAAAATTCTAAATCTAACATTTTAAACTCAAAAAGAATACAACATTTATACATTCATGCACAAAGATTCATTAGGGTAAAAATAGATTCAACCCCATTTTAATATCACATCTAAAACAATCTCTGCAAAGTATGATTGAATAATTCAATTAGAACAAAGACATTAATAAACAACCTACAACTAACTATAACCTAGCTCTCAAAATTTCCATTTACTAAGCAAAAATGAAAACCCTAGTTTTATATATCAATTCTTGAATTTAGTATAATACATAGTTGTTTATGAAATGGGTAGGGTGTACATGCATTTAGCCTTGTGTATGGGTCATACACATCCTCAATGTCATCTACATATATTTCCCATTTTTTGAATATCTATTCAAAAATACAAGAATACATTTCAAAGAAATCAATGGCATAAGTAGTGCATTCTATAAATAATTCCAAAATGATAAAACCATAAATTTAGATTCAACAAGCCCTACCTAAATGCACAGATCGAGTAGTGAAAATCTAAGTTATTTATTTCCAAAAACTCTCCTCATCTATTATGTGATCCTCCAAAGATATTTGCCCTTCATTTATCTCTAAATGTTCAAGTTATGCATGTAAAACCCCATGAAAAAAACCCATAAAATCGGGTTTTCATTAATGAATCTCTAGTTATGTAACCATTATCCAAATTTTTATCATGGCAGATGGCCATAACTCTATCAATAGTCAAGTTTATCCAATAATTGAATGTAATCATAGAAAAACCATGTAGTTCAAAAAAGTCTCCATTTTGATTCCAATATAATTACTTCAAAAGTGTCTATAACACAAGTAGTTCGAATCTATATATTCCCAAGAGTATACTAAATTACATAATCATGTTAACATTATGGTTAAAAAGATTGCCTTTGACCTCAAAAAATCATGTCTTTATTAAAAACTATAACCTTTATTTAATCAAACATGGGTCTATAGTTAGCACATTAACCTACTTACTTACCAATATGCATTTTGATTAATAATTCAATCATTTTAAATTAAAGCATGACATCCACTAACACCCTTGATTAAAACATCAACATTTTTAATAATTATTACATAAACATGGCACACATTTGACCCCTATGGTGTTCAATATTTAAATCTATAGTGAGTTTAAATCAATGTTAGGACAACAGAATATGACAATCATACAAGATCAACCCAACAAGGTACCATTCCCAAACTAGTTACCAATATATACAACTGATTAGATTATTAAACATTTAACTAATGCATATATCCTATTCTTTTGTTATTCTTCTACAACACACAAGCATCTCAACCATTAGAAGATATAATGAATGCAAGTATGGTGACATATATGTATAAATGATAATAAAAATTACCAATTAAGGAAATAATACAAGGAAAAGAAACACTTTAGTAATATAATTCATGCTATAAATAATAAATATAAACCAATTAGCAAACACAAGCAAAATTCTAAGGTATGTGGTGTGTGTAGGGGTTTTAGCCTCATTCTATCATCCCCCAATCATCTCCATCTTCTCCATCCTCTTCGATGATACCCTCTCCTAGTCATAATCTAGAGGGTGGACCCATCCTACATCCACCTCAGTGTAATAAATAGTAGCTATACCATATCATGAAATAATCCATAATAAACTACTATAACCAAATAAACTATATAATCATGGTCATAATGTACCATAATAAATTATGAAAACCTAACAACCAAGTTAACAATCATGATCATAAGTAATATATAACTATCAATAAATCAACATATTACTAATATAGCTACTTAAGATAATAATTTAATCAATCATTAACCATAAAATCTAAAAATTAACATATTAATGAGTCTAGAGGAGAATTGGGATGTAATAGGTAGATTGTTATATATTAGTACTACTGTTATACACAATTTTATAATGAAACATATCTAAGGTGAATATTTTATACATGTGTCAAATATTGAAAAATCCAAATCAATTTTAGATTCTAAAAATATTTTATGGAATGTTACCATATCACAGAATTTTTTTGTAGTAATAGCCTATGGAATTTTATGAATTTTTTTGGAGACATTCTAATACAATATTTGGTTCACCTATTGGTATTATTGAGGTGATAAAATCACTCAATCTTTCTAAGTTTTTAGTTTGTACTATATTATCTAGCCTCACCAAGTTATAAGTATCATTAGGTGACATAGTTGAGCTAATCTCAATTGTTAGGTGGTAACTCAATTTTAACCTAAAGATGGTGGAATGTGCCTTCCAATATACATATACATATATATACATATATATACATACATATACATATATATACATACATATACATATACATATACATATATATACATATACATATATATATATATATATATATATATATACATATATATACATATACATATACATATATATATATATACACACACACACACACACACACATATATATATACATATATATATATATATACACACACATACATACCTTCCAATATATATATATATATATATATATATATATATACATACCTTGGATATATGAACTTTAAAGATTTTATCTATATCTATCTTAATCTTAGTTTTTAAATCCTTAAAATGATACATCTTTTGTAAAATAACTTGTCAATAGGCAAGGTGGTTACATCAAGACACATGCATACTCCTAATCCTTTCTCTTTTAATTTAAATCTATTTCAAGTAATTTCAGCCCAAATTATATGCACTCATTTTATAATTTAACATGTTATTGGTTATAGGTTAGTCACCATCAAAGAACTCAAGTTGGTAAAAATCAAAGTCAAGGACATACACACCCATGTATGCATTCCTTTCCTTTAAACTAGCAATTTCATTATTAGATTAAAGGGGGGAAATGTAAATTATATTTTGTGATTATATAGAATCTCAGTATTAGACACTTAGAAAACTTAGACCTTGGCCATTCCTCTTAGTTATCTACCTTTCCTACTTTTTCAAGTCTCACATCTACTCTATCCTCTTACCTCTTAGCATATATCTCTTAGTTTGACCGATCTTGTATTGATGACTAATGTCTTCTAACTTGACTGGAATGCTTAAAATGTACTTATCTTCCATATATACAAGTTCTTAACCTATAGCTTCTCTCCTACTCCCTAGACATTAAAATTTGATAAACATAGTAGCATTTACATTACTATTCTATCTTGTTGTAAGTTTCCAAGTCATAGAGTTTCACATTTGTGCCCTTGTAAAACATAAATTGTGATCTAGACTGTGTAATGTTCTCTCTGAAGACCAACACAAGTTCTAGATGAAGTCATAGACTATGAATAAAATAATAATATACTAGGCATAACTAGAGTTTGGTCCCTATGAATTTACAAAAAGTATCTTCCTCAATGCCCTTCAAAAACTTGTAGCTACACTATACAACTAACTCTTTATACAATCTTAAGTGCACACTCTTTACATAAAATGTACTTAGCTATTTATGCATAGTTTCATAAGAGAATCCACAAAGAAGGGAGTGAACATGAGAAAGTACACATGTGGTACCAAATAGGTACTACACAATATATTTATTACCTGTAGAAGATGATAAGGCAGAACCTAAAGATACACCTACATAGTCCCATGTCAATAGGCTAGTCTAAGTGGATTGGTAAGTGAATGACATAAATGGGGATGGTAGTTGATATTGATTAGACATTAAAATAACTAAATTATAAAATAATTAAATTTATGGTGGATATCAAAGGGTCATGACATGATCTCATGACACCCTTAGATGCCTAGACATCCTTCATTCTTAGATGCACATGTGGATCCATGAGTGACCTTCCAACTAATTATATGATCAAGTTATTATATCCAAGTTAAATAAGCATAGATTATAGTAATTATTTAAAATATAATTATGATCTTAATCAACCTCCTTATCTATCCATCACTTCTAAATTTAAGTTCTTACCTAACACCTCTAATGGAAAATTGATCATGCAGGGCCTCACCTAGTGCTATATAAACCCTAATTTTAATATAAAATGGTCAATTTTTTTATCAATGTAATGATACAAAAAATATCCCTCAAGGATCCATCTCATAGTATAACAAATCTCTATTTATTTAATTTTTTAATATTAGTTTATACTTTGAAATTAATAAGAACTGACTTAATTTCCTTCATGCTCTGTGTTCTATGTGCATTTATGATTATTGATCCTGGTATGTGGATGTTATCCCTCTCATTTCCATCTTCCCTTTGAACCTTTGTATGAAACTAAATTTTTTTTAGGTCTTATGATGTGTATACATAGATATATGTAGGCACTATCTATGTATTGTTTGTTGTCCCTCTTAATGTTTCACTATATTTACTTACCTCCATGTCAAACACTTATGCATTTCACCCATTTTGAAGATCTGGTAACTAATATATTAGTTTTATTATGTCTTTAAGTGAATGAGGCACTCACTTTATTCTTGGTGCATCACCTTTTACATTCCAATAACCCTCTTACCTTTTCTCTCCCTTTTTCCTTGTTAAGATTAGGTTTACCATAATCTATAGATTTCATTATGCTCTTTATAGGTTTGTGTTCTAGTCCTAAATAAAGTGCATATGTAATAGAATGAAGTTGGCCTACTCTAGAGGTTCATACCAAGGATAATAAGAGTCCCATTCCTTAGGGTACAATCTCATTATTATGACAAGACACCAAATCACTCTCCATCATGCAAGTCTAAGGCACTAAACATGAATAGCCATGGATCAACATGCATGAGATCCTTACAACATGGGTGATTATTTTGAGTGATAATAGTTTTTAATATCCCTGATGGGACCAAGTTTAAAATTTGGCTAAAAATTTGGTGTTACTCTTAGTGATTCAAGTGTTGAAGACATTTTATAGAGAACCTAGTGACTCTAAGCATTCCTGGTTCATAAAAGATCAAACTTTCATCTATATGCCAAGATATATGAGATAATCTTCAAGGGGAATTGATTTTCATTTCATCGAGTTGCCTATAATTTATGTAAGAAGGGGATTTATAGTATCCTTATCTCTTTTTAGAAGGGATATCAATGTAAGATGACCTTCTCTTAGAGCTTATTCTACAACCCTATTAGGTCAGTTCCCTATGCACAAAGGAAGATTATTCCCTATTCCCTTCATGGATATGTATAAAAACCAAACCATTTTTTAAATTTAATAGAGGTATCACATTAATCCTTCCCTAGTATGATGATATTATCATAGATGCTCTTAAAATCATCCCCTTCTTTATTAGAGAAAATTATACTACCCTAATGGAATATATATATATATATATATATATATATATATGTTTTATTTATCCATAATGTGACCAAAGGTAAAGCCACAGTGTGAATCCTTGTCTCTTATTTAAAATGGAGAGCACTCCAATGGTACCATATTTTGACATTGATTTCTATTCATAACTAGAATGAGTTGGGTATAACACTATACATGTAGTTTGAAGAAAAGAATGACCACCTTTCACTGATGGTGTAGCTCATGACTATCAATAGGGATCCATATGAGCATATGATCAATTTCAACTTTATATTCCATAGGTCTTGGGATTGAGTTCCACTCCTAGTAAGTCCAAATCCAAACACTACATTTTTATATTTTTTAATAATGTTGAACAATGATGTGGCTGTAATGATCTAATCTATGGGAGGCACAATACTACCAAATATCTATAAAAGGTCATTATGCATATAGAAAAATTCTTTAAGCAGAGAAAATTATGACAAGACCCCATGATCCCCATGTATAATTTCATCTACTACCTCCCATTATAACTCTATTCCATATTCTTATTACTGTAACCTTCTAATTCCATTAGTCCACACATGAGGAAATGAGCAGTGATAGTTAAAAATTAACTTATTTTTATCATCATTCAATTAGTAATTGGATCCCTACCAATGTTGTGTAGTAAAACCAAATCACATACAATATACTTCCTTATGCACCAAATTCTAACATTATGAAAAATTATAAATATCTCATACCTATGAAAGATAACATTAAACAATACTAAAAATGGTACTATCTGAGTGATAAGACATACGATAAAGGCATATGTTTGTATGGAGTGACAAATGAGGCACTTACAATGTAGAATGTGCCACTTCCTTAGGAGCATCCATCTATTACATATCAACCAAGGGATGAAACACATGCATGAACATGAAATTAAAGTGAATCCACCCTCTCAAATTGGTAGGAGGGTGACTTAAATTATGTAAATCAAAATGAAGTATCAAGTGCAAGAAATAGCCTATTTTCTTTTAACACAATATTAAAAAAGATAACAATGGTGGAGGAAGCTTCTTCTTTAGTGCCTTAAAATTTTGAACTCCAAGTTTAGCATGTAGATACCCAAGTCAAAAAACCTATGCAACCTCTAGTGTAAATAGAATAGGTTACATATAAAGAGAGCCAACCCTAGATAAGTGCACATGTGTGCAAAAAGACTACAATTCAAAATACATAGATTAAAGGGACTCAAATCCTCTTTAACATTGTCAATCAAATGAAGAATACTTGATTAAATATTTCCTTATGAGATGATCTTTTTATTCCTTCCTAAAGGAAATAACTATAAGATTCCCTAAAAATATTCTAGTGGTATGATCCATCATTGACTACACCTATTGCACACACAAGTATATGCTAGCTTAAGGAAGAAGTGCACATAAATAGCAAGTTACCCCCATTCTATATATATTTTATCATCAATAAGAATCTCATACATAATTTTATGATAGATTCAAGCATGAGTAACTTAATCATGCTAGATAAAATTGTAGAGATACTAGTCATAACATATTTTCCCATTTCAAAAGGGGGGTCATCTATTTGGAGAAAACAATGGTTAAAAATTTGGGAATTGCCAAGGGTATGAGTCTCACTCTACAATCATAACCAAGCCTTTAAATTATCTAAGATAATGAAATAATTGACTTACACCATTAATTTTCTATATGCCTCTCCCAATATTTCATTATGAATGTGGGAAGATATCTATCCTTAGATTGGTCCCACATACTACTCAAAACTAGATATGGAATCACGGTGACCATCAAGGCTGAGCCTATTTTGAAGAACTATATAGAGCCATACACTCCTAGTTTAATTGATACAAACTACACCTTGTTTGACCAAGAGTATAATTCAATTCTTCACGAGACTATCACACCTATTTAATAGGTCCCAAATAACTTACTTAATAAATGAGTGTGTGATCATTATGAGTGTGACCCATAAAATAATGTAGAGGAAATAGGGCTAGGTATATATTGCATTCTTGAGGAAGACACCTTATTGTCTAACCTTGTAAAGATCAAATAAGACCTCAAAGGCATATGGTAGTTATACTTGAATGGCTCCTAAAGAAAAAATGATGTAGGAGATGGTGATGTGATGTTCTCCCCTCAAAAGGAGAAATATTTCCATATGTTTAGATTGTAGTTTGGATGAAAAAATAATGTTTTAAAATATGAAGTGTTGATCTAGGGTCTCTAATTGCTGCATAAGAAAGGAATCAAGGTGTCACAATCCTTTAAAGATAATGATATGGTGGTAAGATAGGTTATATCTTGGAATATGTATAAAAACAATCTACTAATAAATTACAAACATAGGGCATCAGACATGATTAAAGGGTTTGATGCTTTGAATATCCATTACATACCAAGGGCACACAATAATGATGCAAATAGGATCACAACCATGGGTGTGTATTATGACCTCATGTATAGTATAAAGAATGTGTCCAAGTAGCTCTTAAAACTCATTTTTTGACCAACAATCCCAAATAATGTAAACAATTAGCAGGTGTTTGAAAGTAATGAAAAAATTGTCAAATTCATACAAGATGAATCTTAGCTCTATGCCAACAATCAACCTCAAATCCAACATCAATATGAAGATCAAATCATTTAACTAAAGGGAAACAAGCTACCTAAGGTCTTAGTCATGCTATAAAGCATCTTAAATTATGATGACTAGTTAAAAGGTAAGAGGAAAAACATGATGGTGAAGGAGGAAATATTCAAGTTGGTGGCCATCTCTAATGATAAGATCTTTAAATTTGGTAAGGTATACTCCCAATTTGAAGTCAAATAATTCATTGAGCTAAGCAGAAGGTATGATGATATCTTTACATGGATCTATAGTAAGTTTAAAGGCTTTGGTAAAGGCTTAGCCCAACATATGATTCATCTTTAACCTAATACTAGGTTAATCAGGTATAAGTAGAGGCTAGTTAATCTAAAGCTTGATCCCTTAAGAAATAAAGAGCTCTCAAATCTCATTAAGGCCAACATAATATTTATAATCAAACATTCCTCATAGGTGGCTAATCTAGTCTTAATACATAAGAAGATTGGAGATATCTACTTGTTCATAGACTTTAGGAACCTAAACAAAGCCTCCCTCAAAGATCACTACCCCCTTCTATCAATGGAACAAATTATACAAATAGTCATAGGTGCAAAAAGGTTTTCACTCCTAAATGGTTATTCAAGATATAACTAAGTTCTTGTGTAGGAGTGTGATCAATTTAAAACTACATTCTCCACTAAGTAGGGTACCTTTATATACCAAAGGATGCCCTTTGGTTTGACAAACATAGGAGGTAACTTATAAAGGGCCATGGATATATAATTCAAAAGAATCCTTAACAACATCATATTGGTTTACTTGGATGACATAAATATTTTCTCAAAGTGCATAGTAGATCATTTGGGTCACCTAAAGCAAGTCTTTAAATTTTTTTGAGATTTTGGGATCTCTCTAAGCCCAAGAAAGTGCATATTCATAGTGCATGAAGGAATAAAATTTGGACACATTATCTCCAAAGGACTTATAATTAATCCTAAACGAGTTGAGGCCATTCTATTACTCCCTTCTCTAGGTCACAAGAAGCGTCTCTAAAGATTATTGGGGAAAATAAACTTTGTCAGAAGATTTGTGTTGAGTTTCATAACTCTAGTCAAGTCCCTCATAATGATTCTCAAGAAGATCACTGCATTCAACTAGACCCAAGAAGACCAAAATAGTTTTGAGGTCATCAATAATGCCATTATAGAATCTCCTACATTGATAAACCTAGATTAAAGTAAGGATTTCATCCTTTATTCATTTGGTGGAGTTGAAGGCATCTCAACCATTATTTCAAAACAAAATAATGACCAACTAGAGTAACCTATCACTTTCTTTAGATAGGTTCTCAAGGATTATGAGTTGTGCTATATTTTTGTAGATAATCACACCCTTGTAGTAATAATATTTCTTAAAATTTTTAGGCATATGCTTTCCAACAATAATATCCAACTTATGGTCTCACACTAGAGTATAAAGGAGTTATTACTAAATAAGGACATTGGTCAGAAGAGATCCAATTGGGTCACAAAGGTGATGGAATATAACATAAACATTAAAATCACCAAGTTAGAATGAGGCAAAAGAATCTATGAGTAGCTAGTAGAGGATATGAAGAATGAAGACTATGAAGTTTTTTCACTACATGAGAGCCAACCAAAATACCAAGGTATCCCAACAAGCTAGAGAGCATGAGCATCTTCCTTTAGATTTGTTCATATCCATAGTAATTGAATAAATCGAAACATAAACACTTTATAATACAATCGATTCCTTATTTGCTTGTTAGTGGTGTGTTTTTCAAAAGATATATCTTTGGAATCTTCTTACGATGCATATAGTAGAATTAGGTGGATAATATCCTAGAAAATTTCCATGATAGATCATCAGGAGACCATTATTCATTGAAGACTATTAAAGTGAAAATCATGTGAACTAGATATTATTAGCCAAATATATTCAAATATGTTCTTGCATGGGTGCGAGGTTATAATAAGTGTACCTTATTTTTAGGAAAGTATAAATTGGTATCCCTAACCCTACACCCAATACAAGCTAATCAACCCTTTGCATAGTGGGGCTTGAATTTCATCAACATGATAAATCTGCCATAGAGCATTGGGAACAAATGGATCTTCATATCAACCAACTAATTTACGAGGTGTATGGAGGCAATAATGTTCAAAGAGGATAATTAGGTCTACATCCTAGACTTTTATGAAAGCATTGCAAAAATATTTGGTGTTTCAATCACATTTATTTCAGATAATGCATTGGATTTTATCAAATACAAGATCAAAGAATGTGTGGTCAGACATAACATCCATCTGAGAACATCTTCAAAATAATACTATTGACTTCTTTTTATCTTGGGCTTAGAAAGGGTCAAGCTATGCCCATGAGCTCTTAAGCTTAGCCTCGTATACCCTCTATGTCTTTTGAAGTGTTAGGGAAGTTTAATGAGAGGTCACTTGTAAAAAGTTAGAGGCAATATGTTTAAGTGGTATACCTATGTCAAGGAGTGTCATGGTGGTCACCTCTTCACTTTGTTTGAGTTTGTGTCAAATGTTAATCTTGTGTTGATCATGTGTGAGATTCTATATCTAGACTTAAGGTGATCTTTATGACCCAAATCATTCATGTAAGAGGTGACTTATGATGTTGTAGCCATAGCTAATGATGTGAGCATGACAAAAACCTACAACATGAGGTATAATGTAGAATATTGGGGACCAATATGAATAAATATGTTTGATCCTTGTTTAAAGCCTTAGCATACTTGAAAGTTATTGAGCAAATGTTAAGGTATTTCCTTCAATTAATGTTTAATTTAGAATTATGCATGTGTTTCCTTCAAAAAAGATGTATAACCATGTGAATAATGCTATTTTATCCCCCAAAACACAACCAAGACCATAAATTATGCCTTTAAAGGTCTCCATAAGCATCATAATGCCATTATATAATGGTTTCATATGAAAAAGGGTCTCCTTTTATAAGTTAAATGTTTTTTTTCACCACTAAATGGGCACACACATGTGAAATAATGAATCTTCACCTTCCCTCCACCCATAATACCTATTTTGAATAAATTTTAACCCCTCATTTCCATCCTCCTACCCACCAATAACATTTAAAAATCTAAAAACTGAGAAAATGTAAGAAAGTGGTGTTTTCAAGCTCATATGGATCCATAAAGTATGATCATGGTCAAAAGAGGTCAAGAATATTTAGAGAGAAATATGTGTATACATAAGATGAGATAATCCATGAGTTACAATGTCAAAAATATAAAAAAATGGCCCCTCCTCTTTATTGCTTTTCTTGGCAGCCTTGGATAGCCTCTCAGGTTCTTGTTCAATATGGATAGGAGAGAGAAAATGGTGACTTGAGCTATTAGATAAAGGAATTGGATATAATGGAATTATAATATTTGGAATTAGTTTTTATATTTATGACCCATTACTTATGAAAAATGGTTAAGAACCTAGGTAGTCAAACTAGTCTTTTGCATCCACATAGGATCAATCTTGGAACAATTTTAGTGAATTTATAATTTTTTTAAAGAAAATGGTAGTTTTTAAAGTCTTATACAAACCCTAAAAGTCTTTTAACTACATTAAATACCCCTAGTTCCCATTTTATAGCCCATGAGAGTAATAAACCTCCAAGTTATCATAAGTTACAGGTTATAGGTAGTGATTTCTTGATGATGAAGAACCTTCATTGCATATGCCTAAAAGTAAGTAGTGGTTTTAGGTTGTATGATGGGTTTACTAGAATAATTAAAGTGTTCTTTCCTTATTACCATAATGGATTCATCAATTGACCTTCAAATCTCCCAAGATTTTGTCTTCAAGTGGGATTGTCTGTGTATTTTAACCTTCATTGCAAGTGTGAGTAGAGTGTTTCATGGTGATGGCTATTGAAGATCATTAGAACACTATGAATCATGAAAAGGTGTTTTATTAATGTGGATGCATCCATTTCTTAGAATGATCAAGCCTCATTATGGCTCTTAAGACCAAGAAATCATGAACTAGCTCACAATGCTTTCATAGACCTCTTTAGCAAAGTTTAAGTTTCATTAGAATTGTTTAAGGTATTTATGAAATCCTAAGTTTTAGTTTATCCCTTCATATATTTGACTAAATAGATAAAAATATTTTTCCCTATTTAGTATATATATATAGGGGTGTCTAGGTTTCCCTCAACTAGTCTTGAACAAGGACTAATAGTCCATAGGGAACCTCTCAAAGAGCATTTATTATGTAATGTTCTCATCAAGACATTTCACCCCATAGTAGCCTCTGATTTCCAAAATTAGAATTTCATAGGAATTTATGAACACCACCTATAGGTTTAATACCCTTTTCCCAACCTTAAGGCATGTAATCAAGGTCAAATTTTTCATAATACCATGAAGGGTAAATGGGACTATGAGAAAATGGGTCCATTCAAGTATGGATACTATTGAGAAGCTATGACCAAGTTTAGAAGATCAACTCAGGCCTAGTCTTCAAAGGGTTTTATAAAACCATCATAAAAATAAGCCTAAAAGATGCAAATACGGTTAATATTTTATTAATGTGACTAATTCATGAGGGTGATTGGGATTTAGGGAAGGTAAAATAGGTCTATAACATAGTATAGAAGACTCCCTCTTGCTCATGAACCTGTGTAAGAACCACATTGGTAGTCAAACGCCCAAACTACCACTTACAGGATCAAAATAAGTCTACCTCCAACATTTAATGTGAGATTTTATATGAAAATGGAGGAGAGAGATAAATTAAAGGGGTATAACACATAGACTATGTGGTTGAGAGGCAAAGAAAACTTAAAAGGATAGATGAACAAGTTGACTCAAGCATAAATGGTGATCTAAGTGTATACAAGTCTACCTAGTCAATTGGGGTATCTAAATAACTAGATGATAGAGGAAAAAATTATCATATGATCCCCTTTTATTTCATCCATCTTCCTTAATATCCATAAATGTAAATAAATTTTTGATAATGTTGCCTAGTTTGGATTAGACATCCATGACACATAGACCTATGTGCATGACTATAGAAGGAGTTTAGAGAACAAGGTTGAGGGAAGTCTAGTTCAAAGGGTATTACCAAACCATAAGATCATGTTACATGGGATCATAACCCTAAAATAAATAAATAAATGGATACATAGGTACTACTTAGGCCTCTAACATCAACTAATTCAAACACTCAGACTAGGCTAGAGGAAATCATGGTAGACCTAGAAAAGAAGAAGATAAAGATGGTAGTATAAATAGATGAGGAGAAATTAAAAACGTTTAAATTATATGGATATGGATGATAATATAACCTATAAGTCATCAATGCATGTATGGGTGGCTTAAGGTCTTGAGGCTTAGCTTAGGCTTATAAGGCCTACAACCTGCCTTAAGTCTCAAAACCCCATCTCCATCCTTGTAATATATTCAAAACCTATAAATAGACTTAAGGTCATGAAAAGGTGTATTATGATGATAAATGAACTAAAGAAGGTATTTTAAATAGAGTAAGGTAGGGAAGTGATTAATTGGGTCTCATTACTCCTCTCAATCTCCATCATGCCAGACTGCCATTTCAAGATGCCAACTCAAATGTTCATATATTACATGGAAAGATGATTTGGGACCAATGATATTATGGGAAGTTAGGAACCAATATTAACTTACTATCTATGAAATAAAGAGTTGAAATTAGGATCTCAACTCTATGACTGACCTTAACACTATCAACCCACCTAGCATGCTTAGTAAAGACTTGAAGGCTACCAAATTTCACTCAGAACTCACCATATAAGGTACATGGGAATATGATATATTAGGGAGTTTTGAGGGGGTATATGGGCTCAAAATATGTGGTAATAAGTTTTAATATATAAGGCATGTACTCTATAAACCATCATTAAGATGGTAGGCCACTAAAACCCTTCCTAAGCCTTGATAAGGACCTAATGAAGGAATTTTACCATAAAATTCTTTCAAATGAGGTATTTTAGCCTTGAAATGGTCTTGATAGTATTATTAGGTTTCATGATCACACAAATGAGCCACTAGATAACATGTGCAAATTGTATATTATATGGACTAGGCCTAGAGAAAACTATTATAGGCCTAAGGAAGCCTATTGCAAGCCTATGTGCAATAAATTAGAGAAAGTATGCATGTTTTGAATAAGTTTTAAGGGTAAAAGATATCAAGAGGATAATAATATTACAAAATGATCACCTAAAGTGGTCTTCACATCTGATGATCACCTATGAACATGTTTAAGTGCTTGTTTAGTTGACTATGTATGCATGAAAAAGAAGCAAGTGGATTAATCAGACCAATACAAGTGACCCAAAGGATATAATGGGTATAATACATGCTCTAATAAGTGGAAAAATGCTCATATAACTCCATTTTAAAATCAAAATACATATATTATCATTAGGCCTATTTTCCTAATACCCCTCTCTTATTACTTGGATACTAAACTCAAAGGATAAGAAGGGTTGAATGAGACCTCAAACCAACATAGAAGTATATTTTAAGGAGTTTTAGATTTGAAAGCAATGATTGTTTTTAGAGGAGAGATTAGAATTGGTCGTTTTAGACTAAAAATTCCTTGAGGGTGCATAAAATACAAAATAGTCACTTGAGGAGCACTTTTTTATGCTCAAAATTATATAAAGGATCTACATTGGGATCCCAATTATTAGGGAAAGTTGGGGAGGGTTGTATACTCAAACTTATTAGCATTAATTTTGTAGTTCAAGCCCTTAAGGATAAATAATCACTAAGAGTCTAAATCTTCATAAACCTCTCTAAAACCTTAATAGAAAATCAATGGGAAATATATTTATAAATTTACACTTAGATCCATTGGATTGGCTTGGGAGACATCTGGAACACCTTGCACACTCTGAGGAGGTCCTACCCATGGCATTAGTTTTTATTAAGAATTATATGGATGCACTAAAACACTATTTTTTGTAAGGTTTAATGATGATTTCAAGGTATAGATCTTGATGAATAGTTTTAGGTCATTTGGGAGGGTATTTTGAAGTGTATTTAACCTTTTTAAATCAATAACCACTCTTAATTCCCCCTAGAAATTATTTTATAAGCTTGCACTAAAGAGCCAATCTAAAAGTGCTAGTAAAAGGTGACTTACTCACCTAAATAAGTAAAATTTATAGGTATGCACTATTGGAAAGGAACATGTCATGGTGTGAAATGATTTATTAGACCTAAAACATACTAATGTACCTATTCTTAAGTTTTTATGCAAGTCTCATGGTTATCTAAGTAGCTAGCATCAAGTGACTAGGCCTAGTTGCCTAGTAGGGTTATTTAGTCAATAAGAGAATATGTTTATGGGATTAGAGGGATGCTAAGGAAGTAAATATATGTCATAAAAAACCTTTTAAATTCATAATAGAGTTGAATATGCACATTTTATATCCATAATTTAGAATCGGTAATTTTCCAAGCCTTATTGACATGCAAGAGAGAGGTAGGCTACTTTATGCTTCATGGAGGCCTAATTAGACCATATTTTTACCTTTATAATTGTCAAAAGGAGAGGTAGTTGAAAAAATTTTAATGTTCATGATATGTATGGTGTTAACCAAAACTTAATGAACCTCAACTAAGCCATTTCCTACACCATATTATCATTAAGGGTCATTACAAAGTCAAGGTAGTAAATTGGAGAATTGAAGGAGCTATTACTAATACTTATGCATGTTTTAAGTGACTATTGAGTAAATGAGACTCATAATGACATATTATCCACACTTCCATGACAAATTATTCCTCTCTTTCCCTATATTATTTTATAAATTGAGGATAAAATCACATTATATGCACCCCTCAATTGGGTATGAAGAAACTCTACCCAAATTGTACCTTGTAACCTTTTAAATCAATAAGTAAACTATTTAAAATTCTATTTCTATCTTAGTATGTTATATTATTGTTTATTTATATAAGTGGTTAAGTCTTATTCCCCTTTGTAGGTCCTTTTTCTCACCTAGTTTTTAGGAGATTATTCTATGTAGGTCATATGATGTGTTAAAGTGTCAATGACTATGCTTGAAATGAAATATTATTGGTAATGTATTGAAATTGACCTCTTAAGTTGTATCCATATAACATGAATTTAATGTGAAGTAATAATTCTTAGGAGTCTCTAGGAGAACATCTTTTAGTCACTAGTTCTTATTTGATTCACAAATGTTATTGAAGGGTTAGATAGAGTGGATACAATATGTTGATGCATCACCTCCCCTTATCTAAGGTTTTTTTTCATGTATCTCTTAATCCTTTTTCATCAACAATCTAGTAGGTTTAATAATTGATCCATTATTTATGCACTAGGGGAGCTATCCCCAAAACTAGAGGTTCACCTCATCAACTAGGCCACCCAAACCTAGAGGTGATCTCAGGGAGCTATCCCAGAAACTAGATGTTCACCTCATCAAATAGGCCACCCAAAATTAGATATGATCCCATTGTATCATCTGTATGAGGTGGTATTGAAATACCACTACCTCAAGGGTGTGATCTAGATTGATAATAGTTACCCCCAAGGTAATGGTTTGGCTGAATTAACTAGTAATAACTAGGTTCACATCATCAAGTGAGACATGGAAGATAATTAATAATCCTAACATATCAAGCTCAATATATCCCTCTAGGTAGATTAAATAACATAAAAAATTGTGTTTGGGAATTCACCCTTCATGTTAATGCATGAAAAGGAAGCAGGGCTTCTTGTATCTCTCAAATTGACTTCATTACAGCTAGCTCATCAATTGGAAGTGTGAAAATGTGACCCCATGATAGTAAAGTTAGTTGAGCTAATAGATATCAAAGAACTTAGGGTGAAATCCATGTGTACTATGGAGTTTTAGCAGGCATAGACAAAGAGAACATTCAAAATAAGGGCTAATGATAGAAGCTTTAATAAAGTAGACTTGGTACTCAAATAGGACATAGATAGAGAAAAGGATGATAAGCATACAAAGTTAGACACTATATGGAATAACACATATACCATAGTGATTTATAATCAAGACAATACCTACCAAATTGGAAATCAAAGTAGAGAAGTGTTGCCTTTCCCCATCAATGGCATTCATATAAAACACTATCTCTAATGACCATGAACACCCTTGTAAATAGTAGTTTAGATTTTTTAATTTCCTTAAGTACCAAACATACATGATATTATTTAAAGTAGTTTATTTTAATCCAAGTGCTTGTATGCAATTTTATTATCTTGGTTTTGTCATTCCTCTAAGAAATATTTAGTGCAATTATTGTTTTTGTTTGTTTTGGTGGAAGGTATCTCAATTTATTCTAAGGTCAAGTGGGATTCTCATACCTAATCTTAATCAGGAGAAATAAGAACAAGAGATTTTAGGTGACTTTGTATCCAATGTATTTATTTAAGGCCAATAGATTCCTTCTTAACAATCAAATGACATGTAGAGGTCACCAAACATGTTGAATTTCCAAGTCACCCCTTCACTAGACACTAAACTCATGAGGACCACATAAGAGGTTGAACATTTGTGTGGTGTCAATCTCCCTAAAATCACATATGTGCATAGATGCTTCCCATACATACCCAAAATTGATAGTAAATATGGGTTCACACATCAATGCCATGTTGATATACACTTATTAGTAGTTCTTAATGTGCATCCCATGCTAAGATCCTTCATTATACTAGCATGGTGTGAAAGCTAGAGCATGTGAGTCTCCCTAAATTCAAGTAGTGAAAGAGAGAAGTGCATAGAGAGACATTACAAACTATGAATAATACACTCAAGACCTTCCAATATTATTTCACACTCTTATTCAAAAACTTCCTCCCACTTAAATGGGGAAGTCCCATGCCATGTCATAAAGTTTCACATCTGTGCCCTTGTAAAATGGAGACTATGATCTAGACTATACAATGTTCCCTCCATAGACCAACACAAGTTCCAAATGAAGGCATGAACTATGAAGACCATCAGAAGAGAAGAGGTGTAGAAAAAAATTGGGCTTTGTGCATTTCTACAAAAGATCTCCCTCGGTTCCCTTCATAAATTTGTAATCACACTATGCAACCAACTCTCTATGTAATCTTTAGTATATACTCTTTGTGCAAAATATACTTAACTATATATGCATAACCAAACATGAGATTACAAAAATATGGAAGTATACATGGGGTAGTGTGTATATGGTCCCAAATCAGGACACATGTAATATCTCTACTACTTGTACAAGATGATGAGGTTGAACCTGAAGATACACCTATGTAGTCCCATGCCAATAGGCTAGTCTAAGTGGATTGATAAGTGATCAACATAAATGGGTATTATATTTGAGCTTGATTTGATATCAAGGGACTAATTCATAAAAAAATTAAATTAAGGGTAGTTTTTAGAGTGTGAAAACATGATCATACACCACCCTTGGTTACCTAGACATATTTCATTCTCAAATGCACACGTGGATCCATGAGTGATCTTCCATTTACTTCCATGATCAAGTTGTCAGATCTAGGTTGAATAAGCATGGTTTCAATTATTGTAAATATTTTTATGCTTTTAATCCAAATTCAAGTTCTTACCTACCACATCTAATGGTGAATTGATCATGTAGGGCCTCACCCAGTGCTATATAAACCCTAATTTTTATTATTAATGGTTGACATTTTTTTTAGCAGTGTAATCCTACCAACATTTACCCTCTAAGATCCCTCTCCTGATATATATATATATATATATATATATATATATATATATATATATATATATATATATATATATATATATTCAAGTTTTTAATATTGACTTAGACCTTGAAATTATTAACTTCTGATTTACTTTCCTTCATGGTATGTATTCTATGTTCATTCATGGTTATTGATCCTAGTATGTGGATGTTATCCCTCACATTGTCATCCCCCCTTTGCACCTCTGTGTGGAACCAAAAGTCTCTCTAGGTCTTATTTTGTGTATACATGGGTCTATTTAGGCATTATATGTGTACTATTTGTTGTCCCTCCTAATGTTACCTTGTATTCCCTTACCTCTATGTAAAACACTTATGTATTGCACTAGTGTGAATATCTCATAACCAGTCTATTAGTTTTATTATGTCATTAAATGATAAACGTGCTTAGTCTATTATTAATGAATCATCTATTACATTCCAAAAACTCTCTTACCTTTTCTCTCCATTTTCCCCTTGTTAAGTTTGGGTTTAGAGCTAGCTGTAAATTTCATTCTACTCTTTGTAGGTTTGTGTACTAGTCTTAGGACTAGGTGTATCTAGAATATAAAGAATTTAGCCTACTCTATATGTTCATCCCAAAGAGTGGAAGATTACCATACCTTGGGGGATGATCCCATTATTATGATGATACATCAAATTATTCTATAGAATGAAAGTCCAAGGTACTAGGCATTGAGGAGTCATGCATGAGCATGTACGAGAGCCTTAAACACATAGGTGCACATTTAGAGTGATAATAGTCATGTTGAATATGGAAAGCTAGGTTTTTTCCATTTCATAAGTAGTGACTATCCACAACCCAAATTTGAATGCACTAGATTAAAGGTGAGGAGAACCTAAAAGCATTTAGGTAGCTGCATCCTATTTTAGTAGATATTCCATAAAGGAAACTAGTGTCTAACCCATAAATTAACATCGATGTAACTTTCCTAAGATGAAATTACTCTCTAGATAGATAGAAGCATCAGATATAAAATCTAATAACTATTATAAAATCTACTTCCTTCCTAATTTTATCTTGTTCTCGATCTAAAATTACAATTGCATTAGAACAAGCTAATTAATTCACTTTTTTATCATTTTTATATCTATCATAAATGAAATTTCCATATTTAGACTATCTTAGCATAATAATTTTAGTGTACGATTATATATTTGTTTAGCATCTAATTGGAATGCTATAGAACTAATTATCACCCTTATCCCATTTCATTTATATATACCCCTTTAATGACATCTAGATAACACCAACCTAGATTCACCATTTTCGGGCTAAATACATTTCAAGAGTAACATATTATTACCATACATACTCATTTACTAACTAAAATTTTCTTTCCTTTCACTTATGTGTTTTCTTGTTTTCTTATTTAC
Source organism: Torreya grandis (assembly GCA_037957365.1). Classification (NCBI taxonomy): domain Eukaryota; kingdom Viridiplantae; phylum Streptophyta; class Pinopsida; order Cupressales; family Taxaceae; genus Torreya; species Torreya grandis. The sequence goes on along the minus strand of JARHVA010001990.1, from coordinate 991,531 downwards.
TTATTTAATTGCCTTTTTACTATCTCCTTGACTCATCCATTGTACTAATAAGGTCATCATAATGGTGTCCCTTATGATGAAATTGTACTGAAGTCCATAAATTGGCATACATCAACATTTTCATCATGGTTTTTTATCAGTGGTGTGTTGTTTTTAATTATCTATTGGATCAGGGGGTAGTCCTTATACACACTATATCTAGGTCATAATAATGCTTTATATCATGATGTATACTATTGTGTGTAAAATTAAAAATCAAGTAAAAAGGTCATAAAATAAAAATGTGTTGGGTAAATAATAAGGATTTATAAAATCATGAAGTATATTTGGACACATGTGTGAAATGTATGATTTTATCTTTTGTATGTATTCGACCTTGTAAGCATAAGTAATAGATTGAATAATGTGAAGAGTATTTAATTTTGGAATATAAAAAAGACTAGAATATGAAGAGATAGTGATTTTTAATATTATATATATAGTTCTCTTTTGTAATAGAATATGGTTCTGATGTGTGATAGAGGTTAATACAATATTCTAAATGGTTTTCCTATATCTATTTTACTTATGATCTATGCGTAGTGAGTATTTTGAATGTCTTGATATGTTATCCATATATTTTTTACCAACTATTTTGTATATATTAAATTTCTATGCATTTCATATGATGAGATCAATTTAGTAATTAATGGCATCATTCAATCTATATTACCAACAATTGTTATGTTTTTCATTGACTGCACAAGTAATCCCTATAGTTACAATGTTCTAGAGTTTTCCAAGAACCTTTGATAACAATGGTATGGTAAGCATGGGACCTTTTGAAATTATTGAGATGATTTCTTGGGTAGAGATATTTAGAAAGGTGGTTTGATGAGAGAATATAGAACATTATAGAGGAATAAGTGAGAAGAGTTGAAGTGACAGTAAAGGAGATAATTCAATAACATATATACAAAGATATTTATGAAATATTCTAGTGAGAATTACTTGGATTGTGAGTTGCATGGTTGTTAATACTAGAGTGTTACTATTTCCAATTGAGGAGGATAAAGTGTATACTTTGGAAAAAAGACAAATTAGATAAACTATGAAGTTTAGATATTGATTAGACCTATGTTGTGGACTACTAGACTTAGACTATAATTGATGGCTATATCAAAAAAATTGTTGTGTGAGGTTATTTAGCCTTTGAATCTACACAAGACCTTTTAATTATAATAGTCTATGCTAATTTATTTTATCAACTACCTACATTGATCAAAATGTTGGCTATGGAAAAGGCCATGGTACCTAATCCTACCAACATGAAGTAGTCACTTCAAGTGTCATGGGGGTGGATGAGGGATAGAAATGAATGATGTGAAACTGAGTAGAGAAACATGAACCTAAACCCATAATATGGAGGATGAAATGAGCCATATTGAGAAGAAAATTCTAGGATTAGAAAGGTAACTTTGATAATAGAGAAGATGGAATAAAGTGATTAATCCAACACTAACCACAATTATGAGTAGGGGTAGAGTAGAAGATTATGGATATGGGAAAATGTAGAGAGAGGTTATGAAAGATGCTAAAAATAAATATTGAATAGAGTATGTAGAAGGGATCAATAAAGAAGACAAAAGAATATAAATAAAAATAGTGTAGATATGGACTTCATGGATCAAGAAGAAGAGGGTAAAATGTTAATAAGATATTTATAAGATAGAAATAGATTACAATTAAAAAAAAGGGATTCTATCTATACCTAGGAAGGAATGTTCCTAAGAAGAATTTAGGTTTGAGTGTAGAATTATTTCAGTTTAAAGTTTAAAGGTAGAAGATGTTCAAGTTAGAGATCATTCTCTTCAAGAGTATGCATCCCCTAACCCAATATATTATTTTGGAAAAGAAGTGAAGGAGGAGAAATGAATAAAAATTGGTTTGATTTTTTTATAGATAAGTTTGGTAATCTAAGTGTGAAGACAAAGTAGGCAATAAATAAGAAGAGGATATAAGAGTTAGGATTCCTCTTTAGGATACCTGAAAAGAATAGTGTGAAGAAGTCCATAGTCATAGTCACTAATGCACAAACACCTATATTTGTAGTCACCAACATGTATATACCTATAGTCCTAGTCACTAGTGTGTATAAAATAGTGTTATCAGCTTTAAGTGTGGCAGCTATGTTACTTAATGTAGTCATGTTTATTTCTTCAATGAAATATGATGGATCTACAAATCCTAAGAAATATTTGGTAATTTGTGATATGAAATGGAACATTAAGTGGGTAACATTTGATGATGTTAAAAAGTGTGAAATCATAAGGGATTTATCAGGGTGATCCTTAGAGTTGAATTATAAAATAAATGTAACTACCTTTTATCTTAAACAAGTTCAAGATATATTGATATCAAAATTTAAGGTAAAAAATGTACAAGCCAAAGTATTCAAGAGCTAAAGAAGATTTGACAAAAGCTTGGAGAATCAGTAAGAAAATATGATCACATGTTTTTTAATATTATGAATAAGATTGATTTCATCATAGAATATAAGGATAGTGTATATTTTTTTTATAATGGATATGATAAATAATTATATTTGCTATTATGTAGTCCCATTTCTTCATTACTACTGATGACTGATCTGCTACTATATGAATAGAGCAAATTGATGATTATGGTGACTTTCCAATATAAAGTTCTAAAGTAGAAGTAAAACTATATGATTTTATGATAAATATGAATGAGATGCATGATAATGATAAGCCTAAATTATTTTTATGGTGTATATAATATGGTCAATAAGGTCACCATAGGAATGATTGTCCAAAGCTTAAAACATAATTTTGTGAAATTTGTTGAGTAATTAGACATGCTACTTCAAAGTGCCATATTTTACAATGATATATTCAAAAATCATAGATCATGTACTAAAATTTTTCATATTGATAAATTATGATGAGAAGAGTTGTAGAGCTCTGTAAGATATAAGAATATACTACAAATAATGTCTTCATAATTATTACACAATAGCTACCAAATATGAAGTAGGGTATCCCAAGCTTGGATGTGGATACAAAAAGTGTGACATAGAGTAATACTTAGTAGATACCTTAATCTTTGCAATACCAATCCCAAGGTCTATTTGGATGGAGGCCATCTTCATCGTAACATCAATATCAACCATCCTTGAATAATGTGAGTCCACAACAATCTAATTGGGCTCCAAGTTCACTTCAACACAAATATAGAGTGTATACTGCTAAAATAAACTAGTAAGGAGGATATGTTGGACAAAAATATCAAAGATGGGGATACAAAGGAGGCTATAGTAGAGGATACTAAAGAGGTTATCAAGGAGGCCATAATAATGACAATCGGTAAGCTCAACCACCTATGGAATGTAATTTATGTGGATAATGTAATAACTATGTGAATAATTACCCTAGCAATCCATAGAGATAGACCTACTGTGTGTACTAAAGAATTGAAGGTCAACATAAAAAAAAGATTATCCAATGCTAAAAAAGTAAAGGAAGGAGAGTTTGGTGTGTAATATAAACCTGATCAATGCACAACCTAAGGATAATGCATTGATCTAAGTAGTTATTAGACAACATCATACATGATAATGATTTCCACCTCTAAAGATGTTGATAGATCAAGCAATTAGAAAAGCTCAAATTGATGAATATCCTAATCCTATAATGTAAAAGACTTTGACGTATCAAATAGCTGATGTTTTGAAAAATATATAGTAATATAATGCTTTAGAATGAGACACAACACACATTAAATATGTAGATGTATGGATAGATTATGTGAATAATGAAGTATGAAGGATTTTTAACTACTTTGAAAGATTTACTAAAGTTACTTAGTACACTCACAATGAGGATATATCATAGAATATTACTAACCTCTCTCATAATTTGTTGAAATGTGCATAATGAGGGCAAAAACATACATATAAGGTTGTATCATATGTAAAAACCAATCAACCTTAGGATATTGACTCCCACATGGATACTAATCTTGTAGGATATGAAATTCCTAACTCAATATTTGACTCTAGAATTACTATGAATATGATCCTAAGATTAACATGGGAAGTTATTGGTAGGCTGTACTTAAGCTACAGTCCTATCAACCTTAGCCTGATAGATTATGAATGAGTAGAGCCAATTGGTCAACTTGAGGATGTGGATATTAGAGTCATTGAGCTAAGTATTCATTGTAATTTTGAATTTATTGTTATGAAGACTATGAAGACCCATTAACTTGCATTAATTTATAATAAATGGGCTTAGAATGGTTAAATGACTATTAACATAGTACATAACCAACTTGAGGCTCATTAGGGAGATAATATAATTGTCATTATTTTAAATAATATAGAACAAAACTTATATATAATTCCTAAATAACTAGATCCACCACATGATTATGGTGATAATATTTGGTTTAAAGTCAACATAAATACATAGAGTAATGCATTACGAGCTACTGAGTATTAGTTTTTAAACCCACATATAGAGTAATACCAAATCACAAATAAAAACATCTTGCAATCTAGTAATAAAAAAATCACTAGCACCATAGTTTTAACTCAAAGGTTGAACCTCTCCATTGGGGAGATCTCCTACTAGGTTAGAAGTGCATGTCTTACTTAATACAAGTGTAACAATGATGGATTATATCGAACCTAATCTATAAGGTATTTTACCTTAGGAAACAAAATCTTCCATAAGTGGTGTCTTAGACACTTAAATATTAAAATGGGAAAGAGGAGATAATTATATATGACTTCTACACATGGTGTTCACTGATAAACATCAATTACCTCAATACTTTAGGATAAAAGACCTTAATTAGTTCATATTTAAGTTAGATCACCATGTGTTAGAGCTATATTAAAGAGTCAAAGTACTATGTTATGCACTAAAAGGTACTATTATGACTTGGTGGATAGTGCATAGAGATCCAAAGATATATTGGGAGAAGGCATGTGAGTTTTTTCACACATGGTTTTAGTTGCCACATATGGTGAAATCTAAATAGAGTTATTTCAAGAAGGCCAATGTCCCAAGCTACACATTCATAAATGTGTAGATGTATGATCTACACAAGGAGTGGAGCCAAGGTATTGGGTGCCCATTTTTGGCCATACTTTAGAACCATTGCTAACAACTTGGTATATGTATCAAGAATGCATAAGAGAGACCAAACATTAGGAAAAAGTGTAACAAGATTTCATTCAGACTTTTCTGTTTAAATATGATAACCCTTTGGTGCATAATGTATTATAGAAACTTAAGATATTTATATGTCATGGATGAGAAGAACATTTGGGAGCTACAATAAAGTCATCATCATAGTAGGAAGTAGCTCATGATTTGAATCTATCACTTCAAAATTAAAAGGAAAGTCAACATGAACAAGCTTTTATTAAGCCTTGTAATAGAATAATAGACGAGATGATAAGATCTAGAAATAATGTTAGAGACTTATATTTGGAAAGAGTATTTGAATGAGAGAGGGAAGTTAGAACAAAATTAACCCAAAGTGTAGAACAAGTGGAATAAAACAAACTATGTAATATAAACATTCTAGAATAGGAAGGAAAGCACACTCTGTGATGATGATTTACCCAATTCATCAAATAAAGTGTATCAAGAACCCTTAAAAAATATCAAATAAAATGTTAGAATAGAGTAATTTTTTAATCTTACAACTATAAGATATTATTAGGGATAGGAGTAGATCTTAGAGGCATAGTAGTTGCTATGAGACTATCAAGATGTTTTTTTGACTAAATTATATGAAATAAAAGGTGTAGATCCATCATTGGGGTAAATTTACATAGAGTTGAAATAGTTTCTTGACTCATCAAGAAACATCTGTATAGGGTAAATCCCAACATGAAAATAAAAGTAAAGGCTAAGCTAGATTGAATAAAAGAATCAAGAATCATTTATCTAGTGGAAAAAGTAGACTGGGTGAGTCCTATAATGATATAATGAAACAAATATGGAGAGATACAAGTTTGTGGAGACTACTGCATACTCAAAAATACTTGCATCAATGATATTTTTCTAATACCATTCATAGAGTAAGTCCTCAAGTCATTCATAAGTCATCGAGTGTACTCATTTACATATGGATTTAGTGGGTACCATCAAATTTTGATTATAGAAAATGACCAAGCTAAGACTAATTTTGTAATAGAATGGGGATCATTCACATACAAGGTAATGCCTTTTGGTAAAAAAAAAACACCAATGATTTTCTCTAGAGTTGTAGTAATTGCATTTAAAGACTTCATTCATAATTTCTTGGAGGTATATTTGGATGACTAGGCTATATTTTCTCTATTTAAATAACATCTATCAAAACTCTAAATAATGATATAATTGATCTCTATGCATTGCTCTGAATTTAAAGAAGTGTTTATTCTTCACACCTTTTGGTGTTATTTTGGGCCATGTTATATGTAGTGATGGAATTATATTGGACCAAGCTAATATTTCTATAACAATGGGAATGCCAACCCTTACCAGCTTTACAAAAGTGTGCACCTTTCTTGGTCATACAGGAAACTATGGAAAATTTATAAAAAGATACACAACCATATATACACCAATGGAAAAACTATTGTGAAAAGATAAAAAGTTTGAATGGATAACATAAATCTGAAATTTTTTTATTGAGTTCAAATAAAGGTTTGTAACAACACCTATTTTGGTATTTCTTGACTATAAGAAGCCATTCCACATGCATTTGGATGCTTATAGTATTGAAGTGGGAGTTGTTTTAGCATAGCCAGGGGAAAAAAAGTTGGATCATGCCATATCATTTATCAGTAGGAAGATATCAACATCCAAAAATAATTATACCATTATATAAAGAGAATTTTTAGCTATGGTATTTATATTTAATTTTTTTTGACAATATCTATTGGCCACACTATTTGATATGTTTACTAACCACCAAACATTGTGATATATAGTCAATAAGACAATGTTAGGAGGACATATATTTATGTGGTTCATGTTATTTTAAGATTTTTAATTTTAAATCAATTTAAAGTTAGGATGAAAAAATGTCAGGCTAGGTCATTTGATTAGGATAAAAAATGGTGAAGACTTAGAAGAAAAAGAGGATGAGTCTCTAGATCTGCATTTATTCAGAGCTACTACAATCCCATATAATATGGAGGATATTGTAAAATTTTTAGAGTATGGTAGTTTCTCTACACATTATATAGAGAGAGATAAGAAGCAAATGCTCACTTGTGCTATCCCATATATTTCCATCAACAAATTATTTTACAATATTAGGGAAGATGATGTGTTGTGTAGATTAGCATTAAAGGATGAATGACCTTATCTTATTAAAGAATCACACCAAATAATTTTAAGGGTGCACTTTTCAAGTGAAGCCACTACAATTTGTTTTTACATGGTAGTATTTGGTGGTAAAATTTATTTCAGGATGTGCATAGGGTAGCAAAAAATTATGATGTGTGTCAATGAATGGGAAAGCCAAATCAATGTGATGAGATGATTTTAGTACCAATGCTCATATAACAACCATTTAAATAATGGGGAATTAATTTTTTGGTACCTATAAGTACCCCAAGAAAAAAACTTCATGTGCAATATATTATTACTATTATGGATTATTTAACTAAATCGGTGGAAACTACTACAACCCCAAGTCATAGTGTGAAGGACATTGCTAAATTATTGTATGAAAACATTATTACAAGATTAATATGCCAAATAAATCTAGTAAGTGATATAGGAACAATTTTACTCATTAAAACTATCAAGACTCTCACTAAGGAGTTTATGGTCTTGTAACATAAGATCACAACTTATTGCTCCCAAGCAAATGGACAAGTTGAAGCATCAAATGAAGTAATGGGAAAAATGTTAACAAATATATATAATGTGAAATAGGATTATTGGGAGGATTTCATTACTATGATTCTTTGGGCATCTAGAATAAATTATAATAAGGCCACATGTTTCACTCATTTCCATCTTGTTTATGATATTTAGGTAATAATGCCTAGGGAGTACATTGTTTTGAGTCTACACATTACAAATGTTATGAGTCTAGGTGAATAATATTATTCAAATCAAATGTTAATAGAATTGGTTATAATGGAATAAATTCAACAAAGGGAATAATAGATGAAATAAATATGCAAGTTAAGCCAAAATGCATGGCATGATCCCAACTTATGATCTAAGCAGTTTCACCCAAAATAAGTGGTACTATTATATGATGGTTGATTTAAAGCATTCCTGAGAAAACTATGCATTAGATGGAAGGGACCTTAAATTATTCATGAAATTTCACAAGGTACCATTGTGTTAAACTATCTATATGTAACCATACTACTATTACATATTAATGGTTGTAGACTTAAGCCTTACTATCATTAGTCTCTATCATTCTTGCTACTAAAAAGAGCATGTGTCGAGTGGCACCATGTATATTAGGGTTTTTATTTAATGTTGTTTTGTTTTTATTTTTATTTTTATAGGATTAGAGTGTTTTTATAGTGTGATATTTTCATCACAAGAAATAAGTAATAATTATAATTATAACATGTGATCAAATTCTAGAGATAGCCTATATGAAGGATAGTTGAAACCAACTAGATTGTGGTTGTGAAATAAGTTTGGGAAGGTGGAATTAATAAGATAGTTATGGTGAAAGGATGGATATTGGTCATTTAAGATCATTAACATCAATTTACTTAAATATATTGCATCCTTCCCAAAGTATATTGCATTTACAACTAACAAGTGGCATCATAAAAGAAAGGGGATAACCTAAAAGATATCATGTCACATAAAATAACCTCCAATGGATAAATAAAGGTTTATAGACATAAAGGGTAACTATTAGATTAAAAAACATAAAATGATATTAATTTTAGGAGAGAATTCATGCATAATAATCTTAGTGCATTTAAAAGAGTCAGCCATATAGATTTGGGTGCCAAAAGCTATATAAAGAAGGGAAAGGATAACACATAGACATTACATCCTTCTTCCAACAAGCGTATTTTGTGATCTACCTTTAAAACATCATCTTCTTCACAAATTAAATTCTATAACCAAAAAAAGTAGTGCATATATTTAACTTGAGCCAAAACAACAACCATTAAGAGAAATCCATTATTGATTCCTCTTACAGATACATAGAAGGAGGAATGGGGATTAGCTTAGGTCTCTAATAGACTAAATATAATGAAACTGACCCATTTGTTTCATCGATCAAATAAAATCTAATCTATTTATTTTTGGGCCACAAGAAGCTACAAAAGTAGGATTCCTAGTGTTCCCACATCCATTATGAGGCTTATATGTATAAATACTGATTAATATACCCACATTTGGGCAACTTGATGAGGTAATGATTACTATTATAAGTAGATATAATAAAGGTGCTATTAATTTATCATAGGATATCATAATTTTGATCAATGCTTAGACTATAACATAAGTAATAGGACTCCTAGCCCATGGAAAATCCCTCTTCCCCAATAGTTCCACCATTCCACCAATTCATGCAGACACCAGGGAGAAGTATGTAATAAGGATAGGTAAAGGAACCCCAATTGATTTAATAACTGATGTTTTGGTCCATATTATGGTTGAATTCATTACAAAGAGGTTTTGGCAAACTATAAAGTAGGCTAAATAGTCAAAAAATGGGTCATAGATATTATGTATGGCATGATATGCCTATACAAATAATTCAAACTTCAAATTGCCCAAGTTTTTAGCCTCAAATTTAACTACCAACATTGAGAATATACTCATAGGTACCTCCTAGACATTCCAATATCAATTTTTGGTGATATTTAATTTACATAATAAAAATTTCTAAAAGGTCCAATCAATACGACTACGTATTTTTGCCTTGCTACCATATTTATAAATATTTCATGGACCAAAATGGGGAAATATTATGAATAACTAGGGTAGTTCAACACATGGTGGATTGAGGATCTAGCCTTGATCAAGTTCACCCTTGAATACCCAAAGATGTCTTGTAATATATGGGGTGAAATGCATCAATTAAAAAAATTTAAAATTACATCCAAATGAACATGCATGATTTACCAATTCCAACTACAACCACCATGCCATTGTTCATCATAATATTAGATGAACAAATAGAAGTCTAAAGGTAGAAAGCTCTAGTTATATAAATAGTTCCACCTTTGTGATCTATTCCCATAGAATTAGAACAAATAATGCAAAAACATAGATAAGGATAAAAATAAGATGAACCATAGGTTCTAATATAACTATAACAAATTCTCACATAATAATATAAAGGCAACAGTAAGGCACCCATATAGTGAGCTTCACCACCACCACCTAATAAGAGGATGTGTCACACAAAGTCCTGGTTAGATAACATAAATATGTCAAATAAAGTAGGAGAGTTTGACTTGATAGAGATGGAATTAATGGATAAATAAGTCTCATAGTGTTAGAAATATTTTCATTGATGTCAAAGGTCTAGAATTATTAGTGATAAAGGCCCCATTACATTTAATGGTGTTTTTAATATTCATATATTAGCTAATTTGTGTTAATATTTATTTAATATTAATGAATATATTTTTGGTTGCATATAAGTCAAAAGAGGGCCCATGGAGAAGTCAAAGAGTCATGGTATAAATTATGAAAGAGAAATGGGATGCATTTACTCATGAAGAGTCATCTTGAGAAATTCCAAGAGTCATCATGTGAAGACAAAAGAGGGTATGGTGAATTTTTCCATGAAGGGAAACTTTGAGGAATATGAAAAGTTACCAAGATAAAGACAAAAGAGGAAAGGATGATTTTGATTATGAAAGGTCTCCATATGACTTATGTAAGGATACGAAGGGTCATGCAATTTTGGCACCATTTTCCATGAGGATTGAAGGGTCACAAAGGGTGAATGCCAAATATTATTTGGAAAGCTATAAATAAAGGCTTGAGAATACATTTGTTATATGTAAGAGAGTTCATGGTTTATATTTGTTTTCAAAGAGAGAAAAGCAAGATATATTGTAGAGTTATATCATTTGTTAAGTAAGCAACATTGAGATATAGTTGTGTTTTATACACAAAAAGGGTTGGTTCTCATAAATAGTTGTTGTGTTGGTGCTCAACAAAGGGGTTGGTGCTCCTACAAGTTGGTGCTTGTGAACTTTGTAATTTGAGTTGGTGCTCATTCATATACTTAAGATTATTGTCCATGATTTTTCTCACTTTAGGTTTCTATGTAAAAAACTAGTCTCTCTCTCTCTCTCTCTCTCTCTCTCTCATGTGGTGTATATTATTGTTTCAATTTTATTGCATATCTTGAATGTGTGGTTAAGTGGTTAAAGACAAGGAATTTGATTAAGAAATAAGATATATAATATACTGATTCACCCCCCTCTTAGTATATTTTGTGCTTAATAATTAGTATCTAAGCAGGTTCCTTTGAAAAGGTTTTACATCTTGAAGGTAGATCAAGAGAGCATGATGGTTGGATCACATGAAGATTTTTATACAAATAAGGCACCTTTTTTTTATGGAAAAATTATGTTTTTTGGATCATAAGAATGAAGACTTATTTGATGGCCCTTAGATTCGACATATGGCAAGCATTGGTGGAGGAATATGAAGAGCCACATACACTTGTAACTACTCTAGTAGAAAATAAGGCAGACAAAACAAGATAAACCCTCAAAGAGAGAAGATACTTTCAAGATAGTTTGAGAGTTTAAAGATAGAAGAGGAAGAAAATATAGCAAGTTGTCTTTTGCAAGTTGATCAAATAGTTAATCAGATTCAAGGTCTTAGAGAAAGTTTAGAAGAATCAATTATGGTTCAAAAAGTTTTGATTCAAGAATCAAGTGACAGTTCTAGTGATTATGAAGATGACAACGGAGTTCTATTCATTTGAAAGATAAAAAGGCGTACATGTAAATATCAAGGAAAATTATCTTTCAAATGTTTTAATTATGTAAATATTAGACATTTTGTAGCTAAGTGCCCAAATAAGGGTAGTAGTGACAATGATGAAGGAAAGTCTACATAAAAGAAAAAATTTCAAAGGAAAATTCAAGAAGGGATTTGAAAAGAAGGGTTTGTATTCTAAAGATCCTAGCTCAGCCAAAGATAGTGGATTCTTTGATTCAGAAGAAGAAGAGATTCTATTCATGGCCATACATAAAGATGCTTCTACAAGTAAAAATATAGATGATCAAGAAGAAGAACAGGATGAAGCCAAAATGAATCTAGAAAGAGAACTCATTTGTGCTTTAGAAGATTTAAAATCTATTGAAAAGAAGAATCAAAGATTAAAGCTCCAAATCAATAAAAAATTTCTAGGTAGAAGGTTTTGAAATTAGGAGAAAAGATTTAGATGTGTTGATTACAAATGCTCAGAGAATAGGTAATAATTTATATATGTTATCAGACATCAAAGGTCAGAGATGTTGTTTGAGTTACATTTAATAAAGTTGGATATGGCACAAGAGAATGAGTCACATAAATTTTGATAATATTGTCAACATAAAAAAAGCAAGCAATTAGAAATATTCTAAAGATTACAAAGCCATCTGACACGCTTTGTGAACCTTGTCAACATGGGAAGCATAACAGAAGGTAATTCAAAACAAAAGAGTACTCAACCACTTAGATGTTAGAGCTTGTTCACACTGATTTATGTGGACCTATGAAAACTCAAAGTACTCAATGTGAGAAATATTTCATGTTGCTTATTGATGATTTTTCACTTATGACTTGGGTAATGTTTATAAAGAAAAAATTAGAAGCTTTCAAACATTTCAAAGCATTCAAAGCATTAGTTGAGAATGAAACTAGTTTGAAGATTAAGTGTCTAAGATCAAATTGAGGACGAGAGTTCATGTAAAATAAATTTATTGAGTTTTTTGAAGACCATGGAATAAAGAGACATTATTCAGCAGCTAGAACTCCACAACAAAATGGAGTAGTTGAGTGAAGAAATGGAATAGTTTAGGAGATGGTGAGGGCAATGCTAAATGAATCCAAGATACTAGATAAATATTGGAGAGAGGTAGTTGATATAATAGTGCATATTTATAATAGATTATTATTGAGAGTCAATAATACTCCTTATGAGCTATGGAAAGACAAACCATCAAGAATTGATTATTTTAGAGTTTTCGGTAGCAGATGCTTCATAAAGAGAAATGATGAAAAACTTGGGAAGTTTGAATCTAGAATAGATGAAGGTATATTTCTTGGTTACTATTTAAAAATTAAATATTATAAATGTTATAACAAAAGAACAAAGAAAATTGTTCAAAGTACAAGTTTCAGGATAGAAGAAGATGGAGCACAAAGAATCAGTGATCTAGTAGACAGTCTTGAAATCATTGAAGAGGAAGATTTTGAAGAATCAGATGAAGATGAGAAGGAGAAAAAGGACACCAAAACTCCATCCAAATATGTTCAGAGAAATAATAATGAAATTGACATCATTGGGGACATAAATGAAGGAATTTTCACTAGAAGAATGATGGTAAGTGAATCTGATCAAGTTAATTTCTCTTTGTTATCCAAAATTCAGCCTAGAACTTTTTTAGAAGCTAGACATGATAAGCATTGGGTTAAAGCTATGGATGAAGAATTAAAATAGATAGAAAATAATGATACTTAGGAATTAGTGCCTAAACCAAAAGATCACAATGTGATAGGAACAAAATAGGTTTATAGAAATAAGTTAAATGAAAATGGAGAAGTGACCAAGAATAAAGCAAGATAAGTATGCAAAGGATATGCTCAAATTGAAGGAATAGATTTTAAAGAAACTTTTGCACCAGTGGTAAGGATAGAGGCTATTAGAATGTTTCTTGCATATGCAGTGTTTAAAAATTTCAAAGTGTTACAGATGGATGTCAAATTTGCCTTCCTAAACAAGAATCTAGAAGTAAAGGTTTACATTGAGCAACTAGAGGGATTTATTATCTCAAATATTAGTAGCCTTGTATGAAAATTAAATAAATCATTTTATGGATTGAAACAAGATCTTAGAGCTTGGTATGCAAGACGTGATAAGTACCTACAAGATCAAGGTTTTAAGAGAGGATTTGCTGATAGTAATCTCTACATCAAAATAGAAGGTAAGCATCAATTGATTATTATGGTATATGTTGATGACATCATTTTTGGAGGAAAAATTGAAAAGATGACAAAAGAATTTTCTAATAAGAATTTGAGATGTCTATTCTTGGAAAATTATCATTTTTCTTAGGATTGCAAATATTTCGATCAGATAAAGGAATTTTCATATCTCAAAGTAAATATGCCAAGGAAATGTTAAATAAATTTGGTTTCGATGATTATCCATCAATTGGAACACCAATGTGTACAAGAAATAAGGTGAGATAGGATGAAGATTCACCTATTATAGTTTAATATTTATATAGATCTATGATTGGTAGTCTTTTATATTTGACAACATCAAAGCTAGACATCATACATGCAATAGGTATGGTTGCAAGATATCAATCATCTTTAAAATATAGTCATGTTTAGTTGGTGAAGAGAATATTCAAATATATCAAAGGGACATTGGATTATGGATTGTGGTATTCCATAGGCAAAGATTTCACTTTGGTTGCTTATATAGATTCAGATTGGGCAGGGTGCTTGGATGATAGAAAGAGTACAAGTGGAGGAGATTTCTTCTTTGGTGATAGCTTAGTATCATGGATAAGTAAGAATAAAAATTTAGTATCACTTTATATAGCTGAAGTAGAATATATTGCAGTGGTATTGTGTTGTACTCAAGTGATTTAGATGAAGCAAACTTTGGAAGATATCAAGGTAAAATATGATGAACCTATTTCTATTTTTTTTGATAATACAAGTGATATTAATATGTTGAAGAATCTAGTGATGCATTCAAGAATAAAACATATTCCCATTAGATATCACTTCTTGAGAGAGTAGGTTGTAGATCAACAGGTTAAGATGGAGTATATCAGTATTACAAAGTAGATTGTAGATATTTTCACAAAGGCATTACCAAAAGACACATTTGAGTATCTGTGAGAGAAGTTGGGAGTAATTTATTTTACTTCCTACCATTTAGGTTTAGAATTAGTTGAGGGGGAACTAAGTGTTAGCTCTCAGTAGGCCCTTTTCCATTGATGTCAAAGGGGAGAATAATAGGTACAGGTGTAAAAATAGGTATAGGAAATAGGCATAGGTTGTTATAGTAAGGGGGAGTTACTATATATTTTTCAGATGGTAGTATATACAAGTTTTAGGATGTGGTAGTTTTAGTTTGAGGTTGTCATCAATGACAAAGGGAGAGATTGTTAGAAATATTTTCATTGATGTCAAAGGTCTAGTATTATTGGTGATAAATGCCCCATTGCATTTAATAGCATTTTTAATATTCATATCTTGGCTAATTTGTGTTAATATTTATATAATATTAATGAATATATTTTTGGTTGCATATAAGTCAAAAGAGGGCCCATGGAGAAGTCAAAGAGTCACAGGGTAAAAGATGAAAGAGGAATGGGACACATTTTCTCATGAAGAGTCATCTTGAGGAACTCCAAGAGTCACCATGTGAAAAAAAAAGAGGGTATGGCACATTTTTCCATGAAGGGACACTTTGAGGAATATGAAAAGTCACTAAGATAAAGACAAAAGAGGAAAGGATGCTTTTATTTATGAAGGGTCACCATATGACTTTTCAAATGCAAGGATATGAAGGGTCATGCAAGTTTGGTGCCATTTTCATGAGGATTGAAGGGTCAAAAAAGGTGAATGCCAAAGGTCTTTTGGAAAGCTATAAATAAAGGCTTGAGAAGCCATTTGGTATATGCAAGAGAGTGCATGGGTTGTATTTTTTTCAAAGAGAGAAAATCAAGAGATATTGTAGAGTTCTATCTTTTATTGAGTAAGCAACATTGAGAGATAGTTGTGTTTTATACACATAAGGTGTTGGTGCTCCTATGGGTTGGTGCTCACAAATATTTGCAAGGGGTTGGTGATCCTATGGGTTGGTGCTCATAAATAGTTGTTGTGTTGGTAATCAACAAAGGGGTTGGTGCTCCTACAATTTGGTCCTTGAAAACTTTGTAATTTGAGTTGGTGCTCATTCATATACTTGAGATTATTCTCTATGGTTTTTTCCACTTTGGGTTTCCACGTAAAAATATGGTCTCTCTATCTCTCTCTCGTGTGGTACATATTATTATTTTAGTTTTATTACATATCTTCAATGTGTGGTTAAGTGGTTAAAGAAAAGGAATTTGATTAAGAAATAAGATATATAATATATTGATTCACACCAACTCTCAGTATATTTCATGCTTAACACGTAGACCATATTAAAAGACACTGGAAATTAAGTATATGAGTAAGAGGAAGAGAAGGAATTATTTTTATAGAAGGTAGTGATGTTAGCATATTATTGTATTTACCTTAGGTTATTTACTAAGGTAATTTATGTTGGTTAGTTTCTTTAACCACTTTGGTTAAGAGATTAGTTGTTTGTTCAGTCTTTGCTATTTCATGCAAGCCAACATAGATTAGTTTTCTTATACCTATCTCATGCTTCACATATATTTCATTTATTTGCCTATTTAATAGGCCTTCATGCTTGGTTGAATGGACGTTGAATAAGTGCTCTACTATTTTCAATCTTATTTTCTCTTTGTGTTTTGTTTAATCTAATATGGTATAAGAACCCATGGTTTGTAGAACCTAAGTGGAGGTCTATGGAAGCCAGAGAGAGGTTGGTGTCTTGCCAGAGAGGAGCTTCAGGCACCCAATGGAGAGTTGAAGAGAGAGAAAGCATCATGAGATTCTGAAAACTCAACCAGAAGGTCTGAAAATTGCTAGGAAGCATTAGAAGGCTAAATAAGACCAAAAGGAAGTGAAAATAGGCTATTTTAGAGGATTAGAAGCCTCTATTGAATTTCTCTATCCAAGGGCATAGTACAGATCCTGAGAGAATCAAAAAAATTCATTTCTTCATCTTTTTTAGCAAACCAAAAGCCTAAATCATGAGTTAAATCAAAACTAAGACACTAGTGAAAATGGTTTGCAATTTGGTTGAGAAACGGGCTCAAAATCTTCACTTGAAGTTTCAGAGGTAGGCCAATTTTATGATTGGCTAAATTTTTTATAAAATTTTTATCTTAAAGTTTTAATATTTCAATTATTTTTTATTTTTTTAATTGAAATAAATCAAAACTTTAGCCAATAAGGGTTATTGGGGACCTACCACTGATTAATAATCACGAAAGCATCCAGGAAGCTAAAAATTTCACCATTTTTTGGTTTTTTATTTGGATGTCAATGGAGAAAGAATTTTTTAAATCAGAATTGTAGTTTTCCCGATTTAATTATTTCAGTGGTAGAATTTTTGTGATCTTACAAATGGTATTGAGTTTGTTGCTAAAAATGGATAGGGTTGTTCAGTGTCAATATAGAATCAGTGTGTAGAAGGAATTTAAAAAAAAAGTCATTATAGTTTTTCTAATTTTATCATTTTTATGAAAAACTAGGTAAAATGGCTAGTATTCAACACCTATTACTACCAGATTCTCAAAAATTGACTGGCAAGAACTTTAGTTTGTGGAGTCACAAAGTTTTGACAATATGTGAATATATGAATATTGATCAAATAGTGCTCGGTAAAGAGCAAAGGCCTACCACTGATACTAATGACTATGATAAACGTCATTGTGAGGCTCTCATGTTGTTAAAATTGTCAATAACAGATAATCTAATCTCAGAGGTCAAAAATGTGACTATAGCATTAGATTTATAGAAAAAATTATCTTCAAAATATCAGGCTTCTGAAGCCGATAGAGTGTTGTATTTAAAGAATTTGTTATTTTCCACTAAGATGCAGGAAGGTGGCTCCATTTTTGAGTTTTTGTTGTAGATCAAAGACATCAGTGACTAGTTAGAAGCATTGCAGAAACCTATTGATGAGCAAGATTTGATTTCTCTTCTTATGCAAAATCTTCCACCATCACTTGAGTCTACATTGCTATTGCAAAAGGAGAGACAACAGGAGTAGGTAGTGTTGTCTACATCCACTAACACAGAGAGTGCATACTTTATCAAGGAAAAGGGTAAGTAGTTTGGTAAAAATAGCTATCCATCAGAATATTCAAAAGTAAGTGGTAATAAGAGATCTAAATGGAAATGTTTTTACTGTAAGAAACTTGGTCACCTTAAGAAAGATTGTAGGAAAAGACAACAAGATATGGCTAACCTCAGAAAGAAAGCTCATCATGAGAATGTGGCTGAAGGTGAAGGCTAGGAATCACTAGATTTTGCTTTCATGGCTTCCAGTGGTAATTATATGGTGGATCAAGCTTGGTACTTTGATTCAAGGGAATCTCACCATTATACATGCCATAAGGACTGGTATGTGGATTTTGTTGAAGATAATAGTAGTAATGAATCTGTATCTTTGGGAGATGGCACAACATATTTTGTGAAAGGATTTGGTAATGTTCATATAAGTTTTGATGGTACAGTAAATTATATATTCAAGAATGTTAGGTATGTACCAGATATGAAAAAAAAATTTCTTTCAATCAGTGAGATCACCTCAAAATATGATTTTGTTGTAAAATTTCAAGAACAACAATGTTTAGTCACCACTAAAGATAACAAGATTATTGCTGTTGGGATCGGTGAGAAAGGCTTATATAAGCTTGTAGATCTAATCAAAGCAAAGGAAAGTGTACTTTCAGTGGTTAAGAGCACAATTTCACTATGGCATGAAAGGTACAGGCATTTGAATTTTTAGTATTTGACTACATTGAGTAAGACTAAGATGGTTAAGGGGATTCCTTCTATTCAGCATAGTCATCATGTATGTACTAGATGTCAGTTGGGGAAGCAAGTTAGACATTCATTTGATGTTGGTAAAGCTTCGAGAGCAAAGGGAGTATTGGATCTAGTACATGCAGATTTGCATGGTCTAATATAGACACCTACCCCTTCTGGTGCTCATTATTTCCTATTATTGGTTGATGATTTCTCTAGGAAAAAGTGGGTATACTTTATAGTGAAGAAATTTGATTGTTTTTCTAACTTTATTACTTGGAAAGCTATGGTTGAAAAATAGGCAAGACGGCCAGTGAAATATCTTAGAATGGATAATGGGGGTGAGTTCATCTCAAAATAGTTCAAGGAGTTTTGTGCCACTGAAGGCATACACAGACAATACACTACACCTTACACTCCGTAGCAAAATGGAGTTGTGGAAAGGTGTAATATGATGGTGATGGACATGGCTCGCTGTATGGTCCAAAATAGAAATGTCCCATATAGATATTAGGTAGAAGCAGTAAGTAT
The DNA here is from genome assembly GCA_037957365.1 of Torreya grandis. NCBI lineage: Eukaryota > Viridiplantae > Streptophyta > Pinopsida > Cupressales > Taxaceae > Torreya > Torreya grandis. The sequence goes on along the minus strand of JARHVA010001990.1, from coordinate 972,140 downwards.
AACAATATACATCCTCAATAGAAGTCCTACAAAAGCTTTGGAAAATATGACTCCAGAGGAGGCTTGGTTAGGTCAAACTCCAAATGTAAGTGATTTCATAATTTTTGGTTGTGTAGCTTTTGCAATTATTCCTAGTCAAAAGAGAAGAAATTTGGATGTAAAAAGAAAAGAATACATGTTTGTTGGATACAGTGATCAGTCAAAGGCCTACAAATTACTTGATGTTTCTACTAACAAAGTTGTGGTAAATAAAGATGTCATAGTAGATGAACAAATGCCATACTTCATAGCAACTGGTCAACTTTCAGATATTGAGTCATTGTTATCTAATGATTTAATTATTAGTTATAATGTGAAAAGTGAGTAGGATTCTTGTTCATCAATGGAATCACATTCTAGGGAGGGAATTGATACAGGTCATTGTGAGGTTCCAACAGAACAATCAAAGAAGCCAAAGTTGTACACTGCCACAATTGAAGCACTAAAAAGAGACTTGCTATAAGGTGTGGAAGGTAGAAGACTGAGATCAGGAAAGTAGTTTGGTAATAGAGGTGAGCATGTCAATCTTGCTCTAACAACTACTATTTCACAAGTATTTGAGCCTACTTCTTTTTCAGAGGCCAAAGGGAAGTCTAAGTGGGAATCAACTATGCAATTGGAATATGATTCCTTGATGAAAAATAAGACTTGGAAGTTGATGGAACTACCACCAGGAAAGAAATCCATTGGTTGTAAGTGGATTTATATGGTAAAATACAATGTAGATGGTTCCTTGGACAAACATAAAGCCAAACTTGTTGAAAAAGGTTATGCACAAGAGGAAGGGGTTGATTATGAGGAGACTTTTGCTCCAACCACCAAGATGGTAACTTTTCATTTGATTGTTGTTATTGCTGCTTAATTTGGATGGCAGGTGCACCAAATGGATGTAAAGAGTGCTTTCTTGAATGGAGATCTGGAGGAGGAAGTCTACATGGTTCAGCCACAGGGTTTTCAAGTTCCTGGTAAGGAACATCTTGTTAGCAGGTTGATCAAGTCCTTATATGGACTTAAGTAGGCTCCTCAAGCCCGGTATACAAAAATAGACTCATATCTTAGGGAGTCAGGTTTCAAAAGGTGTAACTCGGAACCAACTCTCTATGTAAAGGTTTCTAGTGATGATATATTGATTCTAATTATATATGTTGATGATATAGACATCACTGGGAGTAGTACTAGTCTCCTTTAGCAAATGAAATCTGATGTTTGTTGTACTTTTGACATGGCAGACTTAGGAATATTGAAATACTGTTTAGGTGTTGAGTTTTGGTAAAGTGGTAATACTGTATTCGTGTCATAGAATAAGTATGCCAATTCATTAATAGAAAGGTTTAGAATGATGGATTGTAATCCAACTCACACACCTACGAAAGCAGGAGCTAAAATTTCAATAGACACTGATTCACCTCTGATCAATGAAACAGTGTATCGACAGCTAGTGGGTAGTCTCATTTACCTCACTACCACTAGACCGAATATTTGTTTTGCAGTGAGTTTTATATCTCACTTCATGTCTAAACCAAAGGAAGTCCATTGGTTAGCTACAAAATGAGTATTAAGATATGTCAAAGGTACTCTTGACTTTGGTATACTGTATAAGAAGTTTTTAGATTTTGAACTTTCAAGATATTCTGACTTTGAATGGGCAGGTTTAGTTGATTCAAGAAAATCTACAATAGGGTATGTTTTCACTTTTGGTGCAGGAGTTTCCTCATGGAAGAGCAAACTAAAAACTATAGTGGCATTATCTTCAACAGAAGTAGAGTATAAAGTTGTAGTCAGTGTAGGTTGTGAAACCATGTGGATAAAGAAAATTTTGGAGGATCTTCAGTTTGAGTCATCAAAGCCTACTCCAGTTTTCTGTGACAACCAAAGTGTTTTGAAGATGGTGAAGAATCTAATATTTCATGCCAGGACCAAACACATTGAGGTTCACCATCATTACATCTGATAGTTGGTTATAAATGAAGACATATGTCTCTTCTACTGCCCCACTGCAGAGCAGCCAGCTGATATAATGACCGAACCACTTGGTACAGACAAGTTCATAAAATTCTGAGATAAACTTGGTCTTGTTTCTGGTTTAGTCATTAAGGGAGGGTGTTAGCATATTATTGTATTTACCTTAGGTTATTTACTAAGGTAATTTATGTTGGTTAGTTGCCTTAACCACTTTGGTTAAGAGATTAGTTATTTGTTCGGTCTTTGCTATTTCATGGAAGCTGATGTAGGTTAGTTTTCTTATACCCATCTCATGCTTCATGGGTATTTCATTTGTTTTCCTATTTAATAGGCCTTCATGCTTTGTTGAATGGATGTTGAATAAGTGCTCTGCTATTCTCAATCTCATTTTCTCTCTATGTTTTGTTTAATCTAATAAGTGCACACTTGTCATGTTTGAAATTAGTTACGGTGAGACCTTTAAGTTGATATTACTCAACCTCCCCTACACTATGATTAACACTAAAGTTCAAAAAAATAGGAAGTTGAAATATTACATAAAGATCTAGTTATGGGATATTTTACTATGGACCAAGAAGCACATCCTACATAATAAATTCCACCTCTAGCCTTAATGTGCTTACCAAGAAATAATAATTATGTGAGGTTATATCCCATAGTAAAACATAGAAAGAAATCCTTTGGAGAATCCACAAAATCTATTGGTGCATAACAAGCACAAACAACAAAATAACCACCTCAGACCCAAGATATAAAGAAGATCAAAAAGACCCTCATTCCTCTGCCCACATCTAGGAAAAAGACATTTGTGCACAAAATAAGAGTTTTGAAATCAACCTAATTATAATACACCCAATAAATTACCAATATTGACACACTAGAGGTCATGGAGGAGACTAAATAAATAATTTTACCATAGTTAGATTCACAAATAAAAGCTATGTGGGAATTATCAAAGTTGTTGCCGAAATCCGGATAATGCGAATGCAATGGAGATGTGATCACACAAGATGAAGCAAGTACACACCACATAGATGCCAAAGAAATTTGAAATTATACAAGAAGCTAAATTGCACAAGATAAAATGGAGAAAACCAAAATCTGATTAACATGAGATGGCCAAAGTGAGGAATACATAAAGGAGAGTACGTAAGTAACTCCTCCATGAAAGGTGGTGACAAGATGCTAAGAATAGAGAAGTAATTCCCATCAAGGGAGTTACTTATGACACCTATGACACATCTATGACACACACCTCCACATAAGCTAGCCTATCCCACAAATGTAGGAAAACTCCATGTAAGCACAAGAAATACAATTTCCCTAATTAAAAAATAGGGAAAAATAAAAACCTACACTAATACCCCCCCATAAGTGCAGCTTAGCTGGGTAGTGTGGAAATATAAAATGGGTCTTGGCAACTAGGCCTAATAAGGTACCCATGTACAAATGCAATCTCCCATAAGATACACAAAAGGAGAAAACCCATAGGAAAAAACTCCCCTCTAAAAGAGAGGCATAAAAGAAAGAAGAGGCTAGTGCCCCCCCCAAATGATACTACTATAGATGTGGACCGCACCCCAAGAAGAGCTCGTAGATGAATGAACTTGCTCTCAATGAAAAGTTTGGTGAAGATGTTTGCAACCTACTCCAAAGACTAGAAAAATATCAAGTCAATGACCTAACTATGAATAAGCTCCTGAATGAAATGCATGTGAATCTCTATGTGCTTGGTCTACTAGTGCTGAACTAGATTCCTGCAAATCTGAATGGTACTTTGGTTGTCAAAATTAATGATGGTGGGCTGCCTGATAGGAATGCCAAACTCAAAAAGTATCCCCTGAAGCTAAATAGCCTCAGTAGCTGCATTAACAACTCCCCTATACTCTACCTCTATGGATGATATAGCAATAGCATTTGCTTCTTGCTAGACCAACTGATAAGACTAGAACCTAGAGAGAAACTATAACCAAAAGTGGACTTGTGAGTCTGTGAATCACCAGCCCAGTCTAAATCTGTGTATCCAACCAAGTCAACTTTTATGCCAAATCTGTAATGAATCTGGTATCTTTGTGAACCCTGTATGTAATGCAAGATCCTCTTAGCTGCTTTCTAATGTAGCTCATGAGGTTCCTGCATCAATCTAGAGACAAGTCCCACTATATATGATATGTCGAGCCTAGTGTGAGTCAAGTAGATGAGACTATCAACAAGTTGTCGATACTGAGTGGCATCAACCAATGGTGAAGAATAGTTAGCCTCAAGCTTGATTCCTGATAGCAAGGGAGTCAGAGATGGATTGCAATTAGCCATGTGAAACTGAGCCAATAATTCAAGAGCATACTTAGTCTATGTAAGAGAAATCTCTGAATATGACTGTGAGATCTCGATGCCAATGAAGTAGCGCAACAAACCCAAGTCTATAATTTCAAATCTATCCTAGAGAGATGCCTTCATCGCTACAATAGCCAATGAAGAGCTCTCAGTGATCAAAAGGTCGTCAACATAAGAACCAAAATTAGGAGTGAATCATCCTGCCATAATAAGTAGACATTGGGATCACAATGGCACCTAGTGAAAGCCATTGTGAGAAGGAAGGAATCCATCTTGGCATACCAAGCCCAAGGGGCCTATTTAAGGCCATAGATTTCCTAAGTCTGCATACTAAGGAAGAATCTTGAACAAATCCTAGTAGCTGCTCCATGTAGATCTCCTCCTTTAGGTCTCCATGAAGAAAGGCACTCTTCACATCCATCTGATGCACATCCCAACCATGTGCTATGGCAATAGCCAAGGTGAGTCAGATAGAAGTCATCTTTGAAATAGGTGCAAAGGTCTCTGAGTAGTCAATGCCTGCCACCTGTGAGAAACCTTTGGTGACCAATGACACCTTGTACTTATCAACTAACCCATCTACTATAAACTTGGTCTGATATATCCACCTACATCAAACATATTTCTTCCCTTAGGAAGTGAAGTCAAATCCCAAGTGTGATTTTTGATTAAGGAAGAATATTCTTCCTCCATAGCACTATCCCACTCAGGTACCCCTGATGCCTCTCAAAAAGTCTATGGATCTAAAACTAAAGCAAAGAAGGCATGTGGATCTCTCTAAAAATCCCCCTAGTATGTCTGTCATCTATGGGATCTCCTGCCCAAGTGCCAACAGTCTCAAGTATCTATCTGGCCCAAAGTGGCCTAGAAGTGGCCGAGTCAGGTGCTAACTCCTCATCCTCTAACTAAATAGAGGTGGATGCCTTGGCATCACTATCCTCACTCTCTAAAATTGAAGAAGAAGATGTCTCTGGCTCAAGAACCTATTGTGGCTGATCTGAATCTGAAGAGGAATCATCATGAAGAAGTAGATCTGATGAGGGAGAAGAAGTGTCAAGTGTTGAGTCTCTAGGACTCTCTTTAAAATGAACACTTCTCTTGATGAACAACTCATGAGTGACTAAAGCTAGAAGGTGATATCTTGTAATACCATCTAGATATCCTACAAAGATGTAAGGCGTTTCTTCTTTAAAATGCGGGCCATGGCTGGGGATCCGAAAACTCTAAGGTGATCAACATCAAGTTTTCTTTTATGCCAAGCTTTAAAGGGTGTTATCCATTTCAAAGCTTTGTGAAGAACCTTGTTTTGAATGTAGTAAGCACAATTGATGGCTTCAACCCAGTACTATGTTGCTAAGGATTTGGAGTGAATCATACAGCTACCCATCTCTTTCAAGAACCTATTCTTGCATTTTGTAACCCCATTCTGTGAAGGACTATAAGTGACTATGCACTGCAAATTAATCCCCTTTGTGGTGCAAAACTACTCAAACCTGATGCTGACATACTCCCCTCCATTATCAGTTTGAAGAACCTTGATGGATTTCTCACTTTGTTTCTCAACAAGAGCCTTGAAGTCTAAAATTTTTTCAAACACTTTAGACTTTTGTTTGAAAAAATATATCCAAGTGTACCAAGAGAAATCATTAATGAAACTGAGGATGTACTTGGCCCTTATGAAATATAGTTTGGGAAAGGGTCCCGATACATCACTATGGACTAACTCCAAAGGCTGTGAAGCCCTCCAAGCTTTGCCTTTGTCAAATTTTGCTTCAGGATGCTTCCCAAGGGAGCACCCCTTGCAAAGTCCTTTTGAGAATTAGACACGAGGCATGCCAATGACCATGTCATTTTTTCAAAGTTGTTCAAGGTAGTAATAGTTAAGGTTGCCAAACTACTCATGCCACAATTTTCTAACTCTTGAATGAGTCAGCAATGTTGTTGGAGAAGAATTAGGTGCAAAATGTGAGAAGGTCTATAACCTGGCTTGGTGATTTGCACTACCCACTGCCACTATAGTATCACTATGTAACTCCCTGATAGCCACTAAATCTGGTGAAAACTCAACTCTCATGCCCTGACCAATGTGAGTGATTTGGTACACTGATAGGAGATTGGTTGAAAGAGAAAGAACACTTAAAACATTATTGAATGTTCCTCCTTCCATTTCAATTGATCCTCTCTTTGCAATAGAAATTGAAGTGTCATCACCCAAACTAATTAAAATCATGCTACAAGGCTCTAAAGATGAAAACTCAACTAGTGAAGAGCCCATGTGGTGAGAAGCACCCGAGTCGATGACCCATGAAAATGTAGAAGCTGTTGTAGCTATAAGGGCCTTGCCCTTTTCTTTCTCCTTACCCTTGCCTTTTGCCTTAGTAGAATCTTAGGTAGATGAATTCTACTTGATGGACTCTAGAACACCTATGTTGTGCTTCTCTAGAAGATGAGTCAAGTGATCTATTTGTTTCTTCATGTATTTGTGTTCATCATGCCCTGTCTTTTTACAATACGCACACTTAACCTTCTCCTTCTTAGGTTTAGCATTGGAGGAGGAAGACTTAGTGTTGTTTTTGGCAGGATTGTTGTTTTCTTTCTTCTTTTCCTGGTCCTTGTTCTTTTTCTTCTTCTCCTTTGTTGAAGTCTTATCCTTACCATTTATAGCTATCAAATCTTGGGGTTGAGTAGACTTCATTGTGCCCATTTGAATTAGCTTATCTTACTCCCTAGTCAAGTTGGCAATGAATGAATCCAAAGAAGGCATTTTCCATGTAGTGCTAAGGGCACTTTTTGTGGCATGGAAAGTGGAGATAAAGACTGAATAGCTTGGACTTAACTTTGTGAGAATAGAGAGAATGAGTTGATCATCTTTCTTCTCTATCCCTCATTCTTTCAATTGCAATATAAGGGCCTTAAACTTAGTGAAGAAGTCCTGTAGGGTGTCAAAGTTGCTAGGACTTAGACTTATGAGTTCATTTTCGAGCTCATGACCTCTCATCTCATCAAGCTTCCCAAATAAGAGTTTTAAGGTGTCCCATATGTCTTTGGGAGTCTTAGAGGATTCTAAATGGAAGAGAAGTGTTTCTCTACATTTTTTGCTAATTATATTCAGAAGAAAAAGAAACTAAAGTTAAAGGGTCAGGGGTTTGTACGTTATCTAGATTAAGTTGTGCACCATATCCAAACATTGTAGGAGATCCTCTTTGGCTATGGAGGAAGACACCTATAGATAAGAATAAGAATTAAACAAAGAAAAGGTTAGAAGATGATATGGTGGACTACCAAGCTACACACTTGATCCCAGAAGTGTGATGCTCTGTGAGGGATGACAATCCACTATTTAAGATAAAGAGATTTGTATAAAATGAAATGATGAAAGACTAAGAAAGAAAAAGTAGATAATGCATACCTGTTCTTTACAATTAGTCTATCATAATCACCAACATCAGTATTTCTATCGATGTCAGTTGGTCAATAATGCTGATATCAGTTATTCTACCAATGTTGATAGGAGATGTTGTCAATGTTGGTCAGGGTAAGGACTCTAGGAGTTGGGAGGTTTGTGCAAGGTTATGGGAAGGAGAATAGGGTCTTTTTGGTGAAGATTCGAGGGTGTCAGGATGCTTATTCTTGTTGTGGCTGATGTCGAAGACCTCATGCAATGTTTTCAATCCAATGTTTGGAGTGATTTTTGTAGAGTTTCTATAGCCTAGAGAGTGATAGTCAAATTTTGATGCTTAGTCTCAGAGCGTGTGCATCGATATGTGAAGAGGCAGGGGCAAATCAAGGTTAGAGTCTGGCTTATGTAACTGACGTTAGTGATCCTGTCACCATCGATCGACAGTTGACTGATGTTGGTGGATAGAGAATGGGTAAAAGGGCTATTTTTAGCCCTTTGTCTATTTCTCCATCTGCCATCAGTTTATTAGGCATGAGAGTTATTTAAGAGGTTAAGATGGAGTGAGAATAGGTCATGGGTGACTCATAGGGTAAGAAATGGTCTAAGGGTGAGGTGTCCAAGGTGATGTCATTAATTTAAAATAAGTAATTTATTTTAAATTAATAAAGTGTGTAAATGTTTAGAAGTGGACCAAGGGGGGGTCGACACAATATTAGTGTCTATATTTGCCCCTTTTTGTCTTGTTGGTTGTTCTGATGAACTGTTGCAAGACAAAAATAAGAGTAAGTTGCCCTAGGTATGGGATAAGGTATTCCCCCTGAAAGTGGGAATTGAGAGAAGGGAACCCAATATCAGGTGCCGATTTGATAGGCAGTGGATGTGTAAGGTGAAGTTGGAGTGTGAACGCTGTAATAGTAGAGATTGCGTGTATACCACTTCACATGATAGGTAGGTCAAATTATCACAGATAAGGTCGAGGAACACTAAAATTGAATTAACTAGTCCCCAGCTTATTAGTGGTAGGTGATTGGGTTAAATGATCAAAGTTATTGCTCCAATGGCCGAGGATGACTAAAACTAAAATAATTGGTCCCCAGCTTATTAGTGGTAGCTAATTGGGTTAATTGATCAAAGCTGTACCTCCAATGGTTGTCATGTTCCAAGTATCTTGGTCTTAGGAAGTGCTCCTAGAAAACATGAAAATGTCACAAATATTGGGGATCAACTTGGGCATGATCCGATAATAGTTGTGAGGGTTGTATTGTGGGTTACGTATAATTTGCTAACTATTCGTGAGGTAGTATATATGCAATCAAAACAACCAATGCAAAGTTGTCTCAAAAGTGTTTGTGGTATGAGGAGATAGTCGCGATCTCCAAGGTCATTGGTTAGGTCGGTCAAAGATATAAGTGATCTCAAGTGTAGTTTGTTGTGGTCAGGGAGATGTATGTGATCTCTAATGTGCCCCATGAGAAGTTTAAAGTGACTTCTACAGTGTCAAGGCTGGTTATTTAGTCATGATTTTGGGCTGGTTCAGATAGTTGGTCCATTAGGTAAATGAACCAATGAATGGCCGAGCTAACCTCAGAAGACCCTATGTCAACTGAGTGCTGCCTATATAGCCCTTATTTTAAGGGCCTTAGGCCAATGTAGTTCTCCCTAAAAGGGAAGAAGAGGGTAGGTTATGGATTGGTTTTGACTAGGTTAGGTCATGGTTAAAGGTTATATGGTTGGTTCATCAGGTAGATGAATGAATGAATGGCTGAGCAAACCTCAGAAGACCCCATGTCAACTGAGTGCTACCTACATAGCCCCTATTTTAAGGGCCTTAGACCAATGTAGTTCTCCCAAAAAGGGAAAATGGAGTCAAAGAGGTTGTTGGTTGGTTTGGTTATGTTTTGAAATGATGAGGTATGATGATGTTATAGCCTTTTCCATATTGTGTGATGGTGTATGTTGTAACATAGGTTATGTGGTTTTTCATCCTTAGCAATTTTCCATATTCATGATGGTGTATGCTAAAAATGAAATGAGTTTATTTATGCTTTAGCAAGTTTCCATATTGGTGATGGTATATGCTTGATATAAATTGTGTTTGGTTGATAGTTTCCATGTGTATTGTTTTCCATAGAAACTAGTGTGAATGGGCTATGATAATTTACATAAAACAAATTGTTATTTGCATTAAATAATTCATGATGTTATGTTAATGGTTAGAACATGTTTTGGTTTGGTTTGGTTTGGTTTGGTTTGGTTGTATGTGATGAAGGTGTGTAAGAAGTGAAAGTCATTTTGCTCTTTCATTGACAAGGACCATAATGATAACATAGATAAGATTTTTGTAAGCAAAAAGCCCCATTCATGCATTACGTCATTGACCATTAGTTTTTGTTAGAAAAGTACTCTAATCATTTGACGTTAAGTGAGCTCAAATTCCCTTGAGTATGTTGGGGTAATAGGTGTGATTACGTGAGATGTGAGGATAGCATAACCCTTTGTAGCAGGGATAACTTTGCCCCTTTTATAGGTGACCCTGAGAACGACTATAGGCAAGTCCATGACTTAATATTTTGTCAGTCTTTTTTTGGGTAGACTAATCAATGCGGGAAGTCTACTTGGGGTGTCATTTTGTTTTGTGGTCATGTGAAGCTGATCGATGTGGGAAGATTCTAAGAGGGTGTTGTTTATAGTAGCGAAATTTGGGCATAGCCATCCTTCGAGGGAGTGGTCTATGTTTTGATTTGTATGCTGATGTCTTTGAATAGTTGTCCTTTAAGGGAGTAGTCTAATAATTACAAAAATAATGTAGCTATCCTTCAAGAGAGCAGTCTACATTTATAGTTTGTGATCTTTTAATATTTTATTAGGCATCCCAGTTTTATGTTTTTTTTGTTGACTAAACTTTTAGTCATGGACCAGACTATATAGGTTTAGGGGTTTCATTTTTATTAGGACAAAGCATTTATGATTAAAAAAAGATTAACTAATGTTTGTAGGGAAAAAGGGTTGAAAGGAATATGAATGAGGATGACGGGGGTTGCTCAAGGGACGAGCTCAAATTAAACATCAAGTGAATGATTACTTGATTAACAATAGAATGGTCACAGATGTAAGGCATTAAGGGGCTCAGGTTTTAGTCGGCCTTCAAGAGAAGACAGATGATAAGTCCCTGATCCATATTTGTGAGTTATTATGTAAGGTCTAAGCCTTTTAGGAGCAAACTTACCTCGTTTGCTTCTTTTCATATTGGTCACGTGTTGGTTTTATTTAAGGATGAGATCTCTAATTTTAAAATCTTGCTCTCTCAGATTTTTTTTATAGGCACATTTGATGCAATTTTGGTAGATATGAAGATGATTAAGAAGTTGGTTGATTCTTGGTCAATGCTTGGCAAAGGAAAGTCATCCTTTGGGCAAGCTAGGTTGAGGTCACAATAGTTAGTACAAAGTCGAATTCCCCCAGTTGCTTTTGTGATAGGGACAATGTTTGACACCCATTGCAAATAATTAATGGGTTCGATAAATGAGATGGAGAGAAGACATTGAAGCTCCTATTTGACAAGGAGTGCGATGCGAGGATGCATCTTGTGAAGCTTTTCCCTGACAGGGTTAGTTTGAGAGGGCGAGATCTTGATCTTCCAGGTTGTAGTTTGGAATCTCAAAATCACTGAAGGTGATGGAGGCAATGGTTGGTAATGATTTGACTAAAGCAACCAATGGTTGGGGGTCTTTAGTTTGGACCTCCACTGCCTGTAAAGCTTTGATTAAGGCTTGGTGATGTTGTGGAGAGATTTGAATTAGGTCATACAAAGACGTCTTCATAGGGGTTTGGTGAAGTTGTTTAACCATAGAGTCACGGATTACCTCCCAAGATGTTGGTTGGGATGTGCCCAAGATATAAATCTTGGGTTTTGGTGGTGAAGGCTTGGCAAATGGATATGTCCAAGGAATAGAAACTCAATCTTTTCCTTTATCCTTTAGAGTTTGAGACCTGGTGGCCACATTAATGGTGTTGATTTCAAATATATGGGGAGAAGGTGGTAGAGGGACCATAGTTTGATGATGGGATCCTGATGAAGATGAGGAGGTTTGGGAGGCATGGGATGGTGTCAGTAGTTTGTCAAAGGGGTCCTTAATGAGAAGGGTGCCCTTTTTTAGGTGTTGGCAGATGACCACTTTAAGAGTGCAATAATGCTCAGTATTATGCCCAAGTGTGCGATGATATGCATAAATTTTAGTGTCGTCAAACCAAGATGGTTTTTGATCTGAAAGGTTGGTATGGCCTAATGGATGGGAGAATGATGCTAGAAGATTGAAATAATTAGTGCAACAGTGAAGCATAGGACCCCACTAATTGGTATGCGCTTGTTGTTGTAGTAGGGGTTGATAACTTTTGTTTAGGAGTTGTAAGAGGAGTTTTTTGTACCACATTTTTGGTTGGTGGTGTGGCCACACGTGTAGATTGACTTTCTTGGTGAGAGGTGCTAGATTTCATGGAGGAAATATATGTTTGATGGGTAGAGGGACTAATGGAGGTGATTTGTTTTTATAAGGTGTTGGAGTAGGGAGCACTCCTTTTAAGGTGGAAGGATGTGGACCCAAAATAGAGGGAAATGGTGAAGGTGGGGGAGGAATTTTTTGACGTGGTTTAGTAGCCTTCTTTAGTATGGTGTGAGGACCACTACTATGTGGGGTGAGGTTCAAATCTAACTTCACTTGTGGGTGAGTGAGGTTCGATATGGGGCGAACACTGAGAGATTTAACCTATTTTGGTATGGTGGATGTCTGTGAGGGTTTGGGTTCAGATGTGGATGGTGGAGCTTCTGATGATTTAGGGGTGGAAACCCGATCCTTATCAGAGGCTTTGGGGTGAATTGTCACAAAAGGATTGGTAGTATAAGGCAAAGCAGAATGTGTAAGATAAGGAGCCTTAAGTCGCTCCCATAGTGCCTCATGTTTTAAGTTCCTAGAATGGAGAAATCCTAAGTTTTTTGCCAATTGAGAGAAGGGTTTAGGTGACATCATGTGATCTCTTACAGTCAGTCTTTTGGGGGATTGGGTGATAGTGAGAGCAAAAATGTGTTGGACGTAGCAATCTCAGGGCAAAGGCAAAAAAAACTATCACTGGATCTTCCTCAGTTGAATTAGGTGATGTGGCAAGTTCTTCTCTTGGTGGAGAATGGATTGGAGAGTTTGGCTCTTCGAGAGGATAGAGTGCAGGGATGATCATGATTTTCATGTGTGGTCAAGGAGTAGGAAAAGTATGATCCTCTATTGGTAATAAGAAGGATGAGGGCGGGGCTAGTGGCGTAGGTATCATCAAAGCATCCTCCAATATGGGAGAGATCAAATTAGACTCTCCTACATGTAAAAAGGGGGAGGATGGAGGACTATCTTCCATCTATGGAGGATAAATAGGAGAGGAAGGCTCCTCTAAAGGGTGAAGTAGAGGGATTATGGCCCCTTCTACATGAGGGTGTGGGGTATGAATGGTAACTTCTTCCAATGGTAAAAGAAGAGGGAAGGTCGGGGCAAGAGAAACAGGTAATATGGGTTCCTCATGAGGTAGAAGTATGTGTGGAGGAGGTGTTTGATGTCATGGGGGTGATATGGGTAGAATAGGCTCTTCTACCTATGGTGGAGAAATAGGTTGACTAACCTCTTTAGACTGTGGGAGAGGTTGGTTAGGAATGAAAGGAGAAACCATGTCGACCATGCGTATGTTGTGCTCTTGAGGGTCATCGGCCATGGTCTGAACATTATTTTGAATTGGGGGGTGGTTAGGGAATGGTTGCCTAAAGATGTCTATGTTTTGGTTAGCTGGTACATTTGGGTTATCCAAAACAAGATCCCCCTTATCTAACATGTCTTGAATAATGTTTTTGAAGGTTTTGCAATTGTCTATGTCATGACCCCTGACATGATGTTAATTACAAAAGTCATTTTCCCTATACCATGCAGGGATGGCTTTTGAGGGGTCAAATTGGGGTGGTCAAATTTGAGGGAGGTTGAAGACTCCCTACTTTACTAGTTTATCCAACACGAAAGTGTATGATTCTCCTATTGGAGTGTATTGACACTGTATATATCGTTGTTAGAATTATTTTATGATGCTTTGTGATGTGGAGGGCTCAGATTGGTTAGTTGTGGTAGAGGATGATGATCTAAGTACCACAGTGTTTGCTGATCCCTTATATTTGGAATGGGAAGAAGAAGATTTGGAAGAAGGGTCATTGGATTTTGCATTGGTATTTTTACTACACAATTTGACTCTATCCTCTTCGACAGTGCAGAGTTCAAGCTTTCGGGCCATGGTGAAAGCTTCGTCAAATGTGCAAAAAGTTTAAACCTGCAAAGTGGATGAGATGTGTTTGGCACATGCTCTTAAAAATAGCTCAATGAGCTCAGGTTGAGGTAATGAAAAGGAGAGTTGGTTGATTAAACCTCTCCAATGGGTAACGAAGTCAGCTGTTGACTCATCGTCAAATTGTCTAATAAAATATAGGTCTGTGATGGAGACCTTTTTAGTGATGTTGATTGAAAAGTGGTTGAGGAATAATTGAGCTAGTTGAGTAAAGGTAAAGAGAGAGTGACTGGTAATAGAACTATACCAATCAAGGGTGGTTCCAGAAAGTGACATGGGAAATGTGCGAAGTAATAATGCATCATCATGTGCTATAAGGTAGCAAGCATGTCTAAACACTTGTAGATGTTGTTGTGGGTCCTCTTTGCTCTAAAAGTGAGTAAATTTTGGGAGTTCCCACTGGTTGGGGTATGGTCGAATAGGCAGTGAAGGGTGAATAGGTTTGTTACATATTTGTGCATATGAGAGAACATTGCTTGAAACAAAAATAGATGTCTCAAGGTTGGACATCTTATCCACCAACATCTTAATTAGATTGACAGATGGATTGGCAAGAGGGGCACCCCCTAGATTATAGGGTACCTAGAAGGTGTTGGGAGGGGCGTATGACGTACTTAGTTGCATTTGTGTAGGCACAACATATTGGTAGTTCGTCATAGGGATTGATGTTGAGGCCAAGAGGTTTTGTGCCATGAAGTTGGAGGGCACAACTTGACTAGATGTTGCCAAAGGTGGTTGGATGGTGGTGACACTAGTTAAAGGATAGGTAGCCACTCTTGTATTTATGGGTGCAAGAGTGGATGGGATAGAGACAATCAAGTTCTAGAAAGGAGTCAAACTTGATTGAATTGTTTTTGGTTGAGGGGGTACGGAAACCCTGATGGAGGTAGGTCCAAAAATAGAAGGAGAGGCCAAATCTTGAACATTGGCCATGGTTGGGTTACTGGTTGAGGTAATGGCCTGAGTGACCATAGGTTGCGTAATGGAGGTTGTTGATATTATTGCCATTTCAACCAAGGAAGTTGGCATCCCATAAACAGGATTACCTGAAGGATCTCTCGTTTGGCTTCTCACAAGATAATGTTGGAGAGCCTTGACATTGAGGTCAAAGAATCTCTCAAAGTATTTATCCCCTTTGGGAACAATAGGAGGTTAATTTGGGGTTGGTTGGATAGGAGTATGCTCAGTGTCTGAAGTATACTCCATTTGGTGACTTGATATGAACGGCGAAGGTGGGAGTGGTTGTTGCCTTGCGTGGTCAACAAGAGATTTGTCTTGACTACGTGTCAAAACCATTCAAGACAAAAGGGGTTCAGGGTCCAAAAATTGTGTGTTTCAGTTTTAGAAAACTAGAATGTGTGTTTAACAGCAAAAAAGTTAGGTTTTAAGCTTGATGTTTGGAAAGAAATTTTTTTGACAGTGACTGACATCAGTTTACTAACCGATGTCAGTTATGAAATGTTGCTGAGGTCAGTTGGATAACCGATGTCAGTGAAGATGTATTGCTGATGCCAGTAGAAAAACTGATGTCAATTTCTGTGTATTTCTAAAAACATAGAAAACTGATATTTTTTTTGAAAGAAAGAGAAATTTTGAGTTCTTTTTAGACCTCAGAATGATGCAACCTTACCAGCTCAAAAAATTAAATAAAAATAGCAAAATAGATGATGGCAAGCAACCTCTAAAATGTTAAATTCCTAGGAATAAATTTTAGAGTCGTGGTGGCTTATGCCTTAGAAGAATATGTTTGGGAATTGGGCTTTTAGAACGGGTCCTAAAGAGGAAATATATGTTTGGTTTTGGGTTATGTTTTGGTGCTCAAAAATTTGTGTTAGGTTCAATACGTGGCCTGGTGTTGGGGCTTGCTCCCTTCACTTCACGAACCTAGAGCTGAGTTGGGCCGCTGAGCCAATATATACTTTGCCTATAATTTATACTCTGCCAGAGAATAGAGTGGGTCCTCCCCTTGGTAGTGAAGTCTAAGTAAGATTGATAGGAAGGGTAAAGTATCCGCTAGGTGATGAAATCTTAGACGGGCCTTATCTCAAGTATGTTTAAATGTTTAATTTCATGTGCTCGTGGTCTAGTTGTGTAACATTTGTGCACTGCAATTTATTCATAATGCATTTTTAATTACTAAGTGAGTAGGCTAAGTATGCATTCAAGCAAGAATGAAATGCAATAGTTTTTTTAACCCAAATTGAAATGTTTTATTTAGATGCAAACAAGTGGAGAAAAGGTTAAGAGTATGACTTTTCACTACTCTAAGATGCAAACAAGAAGTGACAAGAAAAAAGAAAGATGTTCTTTTTAATTTGTGCTAATGGTTTCTTTTTGAAATAAAAAGATAGAAGAAGGATGCAAGAAGAGAATATTTCCCTAATGCAACTATATGAAAACTTGATTTTTAAAAGAATGAACCCAAGGAAAACTCCAGGGTCCCACCAGGCGTGCCAGAATGTTTTTCTACATTTTTTGCTAATTATATTCAGAAGAAAAAGAAACTAAAGTTAAAGGGTCAAGGGTTTGAACGTTACCCAGATTAAGTTGCACACCGTATCCAAACATTGTAGGAGATCCTCTTTGGCTATGGAGGAAGACACCTATAGATAATAATAAGACTTAAACAAAGAAAATGCTAGAAGATGATATGGTGGACTGCCAAGCTACGCGCTTGATCCCGAAAGCGTGATGCTCTATAAGGGATGATAGTCCACTATTTAAGACAAAGAGATTTGTATAAAATGAAATGATGAAAGACTAAGAAAGAGAAAGTAGACAATGCATACCTATTCTCTACAATCAATCTATCACAGTCATCGACGTTGATAGTTCTACCGATGTCAGTTGGTTAGTAATGCCAACATAAGTTATTCTACTGATGTCGATAGGAGATGTTGTCGATGTCAGTCGGGGCAAGGACTCTGGGAGTTGGGAGGTTTGTGCAAGGTTACGGGAAGGAGAATAGGGTATTTTTGGTGAAGATTCTAGGGTGTCAGGATGCTTATTCCTATTGTGGCTGATGTCAAAGACCTCATGCAATGTTTTCAACCCACTGTTTGGAGTGATTTCTACAGAGTTTCTATAGCCTAGAGAGTGATAGTCAAATTTTGATGCATAGTCTCAGAGCGTGCGTGTCGATATGTGAAGAGGTAGGGGGCAACTCAAGGTTAGAGTCTAGCTTATGTAACTAACATCGGCAATCCCATTGGCATCGACTGACAGTTGACTGATGTCGGCAAATAGAGAATGGGTAAAAGGGCTATTTTTAGCCCTTTGTCCATTTCTTCATCCGCCAAGTGCATTTGCCATTGGAGAATGGTCAAAAGATAGGTTTATTAGGCATGAGAGTTAGTTAGGAGGTTAGGATGGAGTGAGAATAGGTCATGGGTGACTCATAGGGTGAGAAATGGTCTAAGGGCGAGGTGTCTAAGGTGAGGTGTCCAAGGTGAGGTGTCTAGGGTGATGTCATTAATTTAAAATAAGTAATTTATTTTAAATTAATAAAGTATGTAAATGTTTAGAAGTGGACCAAGGGGGGTCGACACAATATTTGTGTCTACAAGAAGTTCTGGAGACATAAACAAGCTTAGTAATCTATAGGCTTCATCATTACGGTTGTACCACTTGACCTTTTCAGCATCAGTTTTAGGTTCTACTTCAGTACCCATGGTGATCCTATACAACCCTTTGCTTCTAAGAATGATTGAAATTTTAACCTTCCATTCATGATATTTAAAGGGTGTTATGGGTTTAAGTTGAAAAGAATCCATTTTAAGCTGAATTTAGGTGAAATTATGTTGATTGCAAGTTGTGAAATTATGTAGAAAAGAGAATGAAAGCAAAGATTTGCAAGTTGTGAAAATTAATCACACCCCCCTAAAATATTGAGCCCCCCAAATATGAAAGTGCACACTTAAAAGATGTCAGGCTCAGTCGAGAATGCGTCGTAGAGCAATCAATGCAAGACTTAAAGAAAATAGGACATCAAACTTAGCTGAAAATGCGTCCCGAGAGACCCAAATTTTAGGCACTTTATAAACTAGTGCATTTTTGATAAATAACAAGCCTACACTATCGAAAATTAAATTACAAACACTTTTGCAAAAAATGGCACCCAAATCTGAGCTACCGTTTGCAAGATATTAAAGGTTCAATTTTCCTGTAAACTAGTGTTTTTGCAAAAAAAAGCACTAAAACATTAAAAAATGCCTATTTTGAGAGAAAAAGTGGCCTTCCAACCACTCATTGGATTCAGAATAGAATGAATAATCCAAAGGAGGTTTTTGTGATGGGGAATTGGCCTCCTGCCAACCCAGGCCTCACCCTTCGTCTTCGTAGGTTGAAGATATAAGATTTAAATGAAAACCCCCAAATTATCAAACTGTCTAAAAAAATAGATATTCAGTCAAATTGACTGATTTTTTTAATTTTACAAGTCAATTTTTACCTAAAAAAATAAATCAAAGATAGAATGAATGGATTCCAAGTGTCCAAGGGCCCACATGGGATGCCAAGAAAGGAAGGGGCGCCAAAAAAGCGCAGTCTAGATTTTGCTTGCAGAAAAGACAAAAGAAAAATTTGCAGACTTGCTAGATGCCGTACGATTGATGGCACCTTGCTGGAAGGACTGTGACATGGTATAAGGATAACAACAAAGGGATCTTGCTACACCTAGACTGACTGTGCCTGGACTGCTGCATGGAGTGCTGAAGGCGCCTTGCAAACAGAAAAAGGTCAACTGTTGGAGAGTGCATGGGTCTATAGAAATTTGGTGGGGCTGTACAAAAGCTTGGCATGGCTATATAGAAGCTTGGCATGGCTGTTACTGAGTGCTACTCCTTCCTCTGTTGCTCCACACAACAATGGCACCCAAGAACAAAAACCAGTTGCAGAGATTTGTCTTTCCTATAGAATGACCAAGAGAAAAGGAATTCTACTGCCTTTGCTAAAGCCACAAAAGATCTAGACAACATGTCTTGGCAAATTCTAACTTAGAAGCAATTTTTTAAAAATAAGTTTTAGTATGGATTTGCATGAGTTTTCAAGAAACTCTACCAAGCTCTCAAATGCAGCAGATTTTAAAAAAAAAACTACTAAGGAAGCAAAGTAAGAATTTCAAAATAAACTAATAGCATAACCAGACACATGATTACCAGAGTGGCTTTGATACCATATCGAAGTTGTTTCCAGAATATAGATAATGTGAATGCAATGGAGACGTGAACACACGAGATGAAGCAAGTGCACACCACATAGATGCTAAAGCAATTTGAAATTATACAAGAAGCTAAATTACACAAGACAAAATAGAGAAAACCAAAATCTGATTAACATGAGATGGCCAAAGTGAGGAATACATAAAGGAGAGTACCTAAATCCTCCAAAAAAGGTGGACAAGGCACTCCAAGAATAGACTGTAACTCCTCCATGAAAGGTGGTGACAAGGTGCTAAGAATAGAGAAGTAACTCCCATCAAGGGAGTTACTTATGACATTCTTATGACACCTATGACACATCTATGACACACACCTCCACATAAGCTAGCCTATCCCACAAATGTATAAAACTCCATGTAAGCACAAGAAATACAATTTCCCTAATAAAAAAATAGGGAAAAATATAAACCTACACTAATAGGAATCAATAGATCCATAGGAGGAGTGAAAGAAGTCTAAGAGGAAAAATAAAAGAGGATAAAAAGATAAATAATAAAAATTGAAGAAATAAGTATTTGTGTAAGAATCCCAATGCAAGCAATAGGAATATGCACAAGAAGAAGAACAAAAATAAGAAGTTGCAGAGGAGGAGCACCAAAATCAAGCTAAAGAAGTAAAGGCTACAAAGAAAAAAGATGACAAAGTAGAGGATGAACAAAATAAAGATGAGGAAGTAGAGGGTCACAAGAAATGGGGTGGAGAATCATAGGTAAATAAAAAGGAATGAGAGGAAACACAAATAAAACAATAAGAATCATGAGCTACACAACAAGACAAGGAAGAACAAGAGGTGCTAGAAAAGGCCAAAGAGGAGTAGTTAAAAAAGGAAAAATAAGCTAAGCATTTAACTGAAGCATAAGAAACCAAGGACATAGCCAAATATAAATATAAATTTAAGGCTAAGGTTGAGGTGGACGCCAAAGAAAAATCTAAAAATGGAGCTAAGGCTAAGGCCAAAGAGTAAACCAAGGCTAAATCTAAGGCATATACTAAGGCTAAGGCTAAAGATAAGGCCCAAGTGATAAAAAAAACAAAGAATCCAAAGACAAATAAGAAGTAGATCATGAAACAAAACACAAGATGATGACACAAGTAGGTGTGTAGGATGACAATTCATATATGAAACCTTAAATCATTAGTCAATGGCTATGGGATGTTCTCACATCATCTACCTAGTGCATTAGTTTCTCACTTCCTTTGGATCAATTCACACCATCCACTGAAATACTTCCAAATGCATACATGGAACTTGATACCAATATGATGGAAAACTATTTTAATGTTTCCCATCTACTACTGACTAGATAGATTTAAGGTGAAACTACATTTTAGGAATCTATTTCATAAAAGGCTTTGGTCTTAAAGGAATAAGTTTTCCATCTATGAGGTGACAATGTAAACTTAAGTCAAAAAATTACAAATGTGTGTTAGATAATTAGTAAGAGTCTCTTAATTTTTGTCACACAAGTATTAGGTGACTAGGTGATGTTAAATGAAAAATAGCTCATATATTTACTAAATTAACTCACTAAGGATAGGTTAGATGCACAATAATTACAACCATTGTGAGAACAAGATCAAAACATAAAGTTAGAGACAAAGATAATTTGAAAACTGATTGAAGAATATGAATGGGTTTTAGACACTACTATGCAACAAGTGAAACAAATCACACAAGGGATGCTAAATTATAAGGATTGCCTTAACAACTCATTATCCACTACTAAAACATAGTTTATAATAGTAGATAAATCCAAAGCTATAACGGATAATCAAATAACTACTTTGGATGAGATGATCAATACCATCAAGAAATTGATGGATTTGAGGGATTTCACCATGAAAAAACTTTAGGCTTGGCACAATGAGATGTTTTTCACTACAGTTTATGGGCAACAAGATCAAGCGCATGAGGATTAATTGGATGAATTGATTCTAGATATTTAGTTTAAGGTGTCCAATTTTAAATCATTTGTTACAATCATGGAGGATGAAGATGTGTAGAATTTGATGATAATCTAGATCTCTCTACACATAATACTTATTGTTATAACTATAAATTTCACCCTTGAGTAGGTTATTAAAGCCTTCCTCATTTATATGATAGTATGAAGACGCCTCTAGGCTATGGGTAACCTAAAGATGAGGTCAATATCTATATTAGGGATAGCTTCCATGATTTATCACTAAAAATTACTATTAAACCTATTGATTTCAAGGAAAAGAGAGAGAGGGAAAGAAAGTAAACAAAACAAGGAGGTGATGCCACAAAATTCATGACCACACACATTTGTAGGTGCACAATAAACTATAGGACTGAATTATCATGCACCAATCCTAAATTTTTCCTCTTACATTAGAGTTTTATAGATAGGTAAGGCACTGGAAGACTAGGAAGGAAGATGCTTACCAGTTCTAATCCACACTTAATCCTTGATGACACTAACTACAACCTATAAGGGAAAGATAAATCTGCATGGAGGTAAGTGAGTTAAAAACAAGCCATGGAAAATTAAATTATCACATAAAAAGATAAATCACCCACAATTTTACAATTAAAAAAACCATAGAAGGAGGCTTAAATCAGTAATATATTAATTTATATGCCTAAAAAGGATTAGGGCTTCACCATACTCAAGTAGAGGATTCATACAATTCCATTCAAGGTAGTACATATAGGAAAAATGAGAGAGGAGAGAGAGAAGGAACATGGAGAATTAACGATGGATGCCAATCACTAATTAGGAAGTTATAAGTAAGAAAGAGTGTGAGGAATAGTTTAATAATGTCTTCATCAACATGTGTTTCTTGATGTAATAATAGTTTACATGACAAGGTGGCTTAGTCATTGAATGAAGAGTTACAATGCCATCTCTTGACACATGTCATTATTTAACTTTCTTGGAAATCTTCTATGATTTTCTTGTTTCTTTGAAACCTATCCTATTTAGTGAGGGTTTAACTTAGGTTCACACACCTTCTCATACTGGTCTTCATCATTAGAACCTACAAGTTCCTATTGAGGATTGTCTTATCCAAATAAAAGTAACAAGAACAAATCTATCCCACATAACAAGTTTGATCTTTGTTTGAAAATTACCATTGTAGACTATTAAATCTATATAGGTTTGGTATAAGGTCATAGGATTATTTTTAAATCTCATAAACTAATTTCATTGAGCTATTCTACATAACCTATAGTAGGGACATTGAAGAAATCTATCAACAACCCATACAATAGAGATCCAAATAGGCTTGAGGGTTGTATTTGATTCTTGTTCATGCCCTATGATTCAAAAATTTAAATTTTATGTACATTATATGGTCATTAAATAGTGATATTAAGTGTTTATAGGGTTGTTGAGGTTACTTATGCCATGAGATGATCTTATATGGTCTGAAACATCATTTTTATTGTATAATCAAGGGGTAATATTCATTATACCTCTAATTTATTACTTGAAAACTATATTACTCACTATGATATATCCTTAAATATTTTTTAAGATTCCATGATACCTCTACCATATCTAAATAGACATAGTTAAATGCCCAAAAGGCTCAGATGCATCCAAAACTATTAAATTAGGCCTAATGTTTCTACCTCAAATTTGCTTTTCAGACTTAAGAGAAAGAAGAAACTAAAAAGTAATGGACAAGGCTTGGGAAGTACCTGGACTAAAGATTGCACACCGTAAATCCAGACGCTTGTGAGCACTCCTCTTTGGCTGTGGAGGAATGACACCTGCAAAGAAGAAAACTTGGACAAAAAGGCGTTAGATAGATAGATGGTGGGTTGCCAGGCAAAAGCCTGTTCCCAGAAGTATAAGAACTTCCTTAAGGGAGGTCAACCCACTATTTTGATAAAGATAAGTCTGATAAAAAGACAGAATGCTAAAAAGGACTGAAATAAATAGTAAACTGAAAGAGAAATGGGAGTAAAGGCTTACCTGGAAGAAGCTGTCAAACTGGTTGCAGTCGCCGGCGTCGGTGGTCCTACCGGCGTCGGTTGTCGGGTCTGCCGACGTCGGTTAGTCTGCCAACATCGGTGGGGGTAATGACCGGCGTCGGTCGGGGCAATGGCCTCTAGACGGGTCAAGGGCAGGTTCTGGTCTGTGGATGGTCCGGGTCTTGATCTGTGGTCTGTTTAAAGATGGGTCTGAGTCTGATTTGAGGTAGTCAGGGGGTCTGTGCAGGGGAGTCAAATGGACAGAGAGGGATAGAGGGATAGAGGAAGCCAATTAGGGAGATAGGAATTCAGGTCTGGGTGACAGTCAAGACTGATGGGAAGAAGAGCTAAATCTAGTTTATAAATGACTAGAAAGCATAAAAACAAACAGAGTACAACATACCTGTGCCCTACTGAAGAAGGTGTTGATCTTGCTATTGATGTTGCCAGATGTGAAACCTGTTGCTGATGAAGATTCCCTGTTGTTCACCTGCAGAAGATTGCTGTGTACCTGAGAGAGAGAGAGAGTCAGAAAAAGGGTGGATACAAGGGTCTGATACGAAGGTTGAAGAGTCGGGATGCGAGAGCTAGAGACGCAGAGAAGTGAAGAGAAACCAAGAAGGAACTAGAGGACAGAGAAAACGGTGAAGAAACCGTTATGAAGGGTGCTGACGCCGGCAATATCGCCGACGTCGGCCGAAGGATGACCGACGTCGGTGGCTAAAAGGCCGGAGAAAGGCTAAAAATAGCCTTTCATCCGTTTCCCAACGGCTGGGTCAAATGAATGCCAGGGTGAAACGGTCGACGGGGGTTAAATGGGCGAGAGAAGAGGTTGGAATGGGAGTCTAAGGCATTAAATGGCCATGTGGGGAATAAAGGGGATCCAAGGAGGGTATCCTAGGGTGGCAAGGTGGCAAGGAGAGGGAAAAGGGGCCTTATTTAATTAAAAATAGATGTTTATTTCCAATTAATAAGACTTAGGTGGGTTAGGGACCAAGGAGGACTAGGAGGGAGAAAGGACCAAGGGTTAGACACTTTTTAGGTGTCTACATTTGCCCCTTTTTGTCTTGTTGGTTGTTCTAGACGAACTGCAAGACAAAAATAGGGAGTGGTTGCCCCAGGTGAAGGATGATGTGGATTACCCCGAAGTATGGATGAGGTATTCCCCCTCAAGGCGGGAGTCGAGGGAAGGAACCCTGATATCGGGTGCTGATTTGACAAAAGGTGGATGAGAAAGATGAGTCGTGAGTGAAAACGCTGCAAAAGTCATGATTGCGCGCATGCCACTGCACAAGATGGTCAGGTCAAATTGTCGCATGTCAAGGGTCGAGGAGTGCCAAAATTGAAGTAACCGGGCCCCAGCATTTAGTCGTCTGCTGATCGGGTCACTCAATCTAAGCTGAAGCTCCAAATGGTCGTCGTGTCCCAGGTATCCAGGGCTCAGGAAGTGCTCCCAAAAACACGAAAAAGCCACAAGTAGTAGGGATCAACTGGCTCGCGATCCTATACTTGTGAAAGGTAAAAAAAAAGTCTGCGGACAATTCTGCTAACCAGCCGTGAGGTAGCACACACAAAAACAACCAAGGCAACATTGGCTTGGAAGAAGGTCAAAGAAGATACGCATGATCTCCAATGGTCATTGGTCAAGAGGATGGATGGACGAAAGGATGCGGCCGAGCTAACCCCAGAAGACCCCATGTCAACTGAGTGCTGCCTACATAGCCCTGGTGACAGGGCCTCAGGCCGATGTAGTTCTCCCTAAAAGGGAGGGAGGGTCAGAGGGATTGATTGGTCTTGGTCAAAGTCGATGATTGGTCTTGGTCAAAGGTCTTGGTCAAAGGTCTTGGTCAAAGGTCTTGGTCAAAGTTGACGAAGTTGGGTGTGATAAGAGTCAAAGAAGAGAAGGTTTGTCCATCAAAGAGACGAACAAACGGGGGTGGTCGAGCTAACCTCAGAAGACGTGGTATCTGAGTGCTGCCTACATAGCCCTGGTCATAGGGCCTCAGACCAATGTAGTTTGGACGAATTGAGAATATTGGTGATGATGAGATTGGTCCTGTGTTGAAATGATGAGGCGAAGATGAGGATAAAAAGATGCTACAGATGGTGTATTCTGTAGAAGTGGTCGAGAGTCTTTCATCCCTAGCAAGTTTCCATAGTCGTGATGGATGCATGCTAAAAATGAATGAAGGTCTATTTATGCTTCAGCAAGTATTGGTTTATGCTTAACATAAATTGGGTCTGGTCAGTAGTTTCCATGTGTATTGGTGTCCATAGAAACTATGTGAAATGGTCTAGGATGATGCCTGATGTCGTGTTGAAAGTGTCGAGGTTGGTGTCAGCTGAAAATGATGAAAATGGCTTGGTTTGAGATAAGTCGATAATTGATGTGATCAAGGTGTGACCAAAGTGTAGAGAAAAGGTGAAAGGCAAATCGCTCTTTCATTGACAAGGACCAGAAAGGAAGCATAGATAGGGGTTATAAGAACAAAAACCCCGTTCATGCATTACGTCGTTGACCAGTGTTGAGTTAGAACGGTAATCGAATCACTTTGACATTAAAGTGAGCTCGAAGTCCCTTGAGCCGGTGATAGGAGGAGGATAGGGTAAGCCAGTTTAAGAGCAGGGATAACCTTGCCCCTTTTATAGGAGACCCTGAGACAACTACAAGCCAATGTCCGTGACTCGTTTTTTTTTTTTTTTGCGCAGACTGATCAATGTGGGAAGCCTGCATAGAGATGTCATTTGATGTAATGGTCATGTTGCGAAGCTGATCAATGTGGGAAGCTTCTAAGAAAAGTTGTTGTTTATTGCCAGATTAGTCATAGCCATCCTTCGAGGGAGTGGTCTATATTTTTGCTTGATAATGTTTGAAAAGTTGGCCTAGCTGTCCTTCAAGGGATCAGTCTAGTAATATAGCAATGATAGTACAGTTGTCCTTCGAGGGATCAGTCTGTCTTTTTGATTTGACTTGATTTAGTGACCATGGATATGTTTTGACATCTTGATTTGGATATATAGAAGTGTGAGTCATGGACAAGACTGTAGAAGCTCAAAGACGCCCCTTTTATTAGGACAAAGCATCACTGCATCCTAAAAGGGTTGTAGAGGACTTGTTAAAGGGGAATAGGGTTGAAAGGGATGAGGACGAGGACGAGGGTTGCTCAAGGGACGAGCTCAAGTAAAACGTCAAGTGATCGAACACTCGACTAACAAAAGAAACGGTCGAAGACGCAAGACATAAGAAGGGGTTTAAGGTCTAATAAGACCCTGGGCCATGCTAGTGCATTAAGGTCCGAGTCAATTAGGAGAAAACTTGCCCCAATTTGCCTCTTTCCAGATTGGTCAGGCGTTGATTGATGGATGTGAAGTTGGTTGACATTGTCGTTGGTTGGTTGAAAAAGGTTGAATGTTTGGTCGAGAGGTCTGGGTGATTGATACTTGGTTGAAGAGGTTGAGACTAGTCGAATAATTGGTCGGGGGTTGGGTCGATGGACACGTGGTCGAGATATAAGATTAAATGAGTGATTGATATGTGGTAGAGACTGGGTTGAAGAGTTGGTCGAGGTTTGGATGAAGGATGAATTCCCCCACCGGGTAGGGAGAAGGTTTGAAGAATTGGTCAAGGTCGGTCGAGGTTTGGTGGTCAGATGGATGGTATTAATGTCGAATAAGGGGGTCAAAGGCGGCAAAGGGACCACAGTCTGGCGTGGGGATCCCAATTTAGGTGATGAGGTTGGAGAGGCATGAGTCGGGGTTGATGTCTTGTTGAAGAGGTGGTCAAGAGGATCCTTGATGAGAAGGGAATCCTTTTTTTGGTGTTGACGAATGATAGCTTTGAGAGCGCAACAACGCTTAGTGTCATGTCCCGGAGTGTGATGATAATGACAGAATGTAGAGTTGTCGAACCAAGAAGGTCTTGATCCGAGAGATGATGGGTGAGGCGGTGTTGAAGGTTTATTGATGATGTGGTCGAGAAGAGGGGTGTCATTCTCCAAACATTGGCGAATGGCGACCTTGAGGGCATGACAATGCTCTGTGTTGTGTCCAGGCGTGCGATGATACGCACAAATGCAAGTGTGGTCGAACCATGGTGGTTTAGGTCCGAGAGATTGATATGATCTAAGAGGCTGGAGGTCGAGACGGGAGGACTGCAACAAGTGCCGTAAGAGCAAGGCATATGAACCTGCTAACGGGTTGGGATGTTTTGTTGCAGTGGGAGTTGATGACATTGGTTTGGGAGGCGAAGGAGGCGTTGGTCGATGGTTTGGAGGATATGTATGTCTGATGGGTTGAAAGAGTAATGGAGGTGATGTGCCTCTGTGAAGGATGGGAGTGGGAAGCACTCCTATTAAAGTGGACGGATGCGGGCCCAAGATTGAAGGTAATGACGAAGGTGGGGGAGGAATCCTCCGATGAGGTCTAGTAGTCTTTGTGTGTCTGGGTCGAGAGCCACCGTTGTGTGAGGCGAGGTTAGATATGGGTTTGGGTTTGGATGAAGGTGAGCGAGATGTAGAAATCTCAGGCAAAGGACAAGAGGAAACCGTGACTGGGTCTTCCTCGGTTGAAATGGGTGGAGAGACTGGTTCTTCTCTTGGTGGAGAAGAAATAAGAGAAGGTGGCTCCTCAAGCGGGCAGAGGGCGTGGATGATCGTGCCTTCTACTTGTAGTTGAGGAGTAGGCAAGGTAGGGTCTTTGGATGGAGGTGGGCTTAATGGCGTTGATGTGGTCAAAGCGTCCTCCAATACGAGAGAGGTAGGTGGAGGACTAGTAGGAGAAGAAGGTTCCTCATCCTTTAATGGAGGAGGTTGGTCAAGGACAAGAGGCAAGATAGTGCTAATCGTGTGAATGTCATGGTCTTGAGGGTCATTGGTCGAAGTCTGGATGTTGTTTTGAGTAGGTGGATGATTAGGGAATGGTTGTTTGAAAATGTCGATATGTTGGTTAGGAGGAGCGTTCGGGTTATCTAAAATAAGATCCCCCTTGTCGATCATGTCTTGGACGATGTTTTTGAAGGTTCGGAAGTTGTCAATGTCATGTCCTTGGACGCGATGAAAGGGATAGAGGTCAGCCTCCCTATACCATGTAGGGAGGGCTTTTGAAGGGTCGAATTGAGGTGGTCGGATTGGAGGGAGATTGAGGACCCCCTGCTTGAGAAGTTTTTCCAAAACGGAAGCGTATGGTTCTCCAAGTGGAGTGTAAGAACGCTGAATGTACCGTTGTTGGAATTGTTTGGTGATGCTTGGAGATGTCGAAGGTTGAGAGTAATTAGTTGTCGTCGATGATGGTGATCTAACGACCACAGTGTTGGCCACTCCTTTGGATTCAGAGTTGGCAAAAGAAGAAGGTCTGGAAGAAGAATGGCCATTGGTTTTAGCGTTGGTATGACGCAATTTGACCTTATCTTCTTCAAGGGTGCGGAGCTCGAGCTTTTGAGCCATGATGAAAGCTTCGTCAAAAGTGCGGAATGTCTGAATCTGCAAGGTAGAAGAGATGTGTCTGGCACATGCTCGAGAGAAGAGCTCGATGAGCTCAGGTTGAGGCAAAGAGAAGGAGAGCTGGTTGATCAGGCTTCTCCAACGAGCGACAAAATCAACAATTGATTCGTCGTCAAATTGCCTGATGGAGTAAAGGTCTGTGATTGAGACTTGTTTGGTAATGTTGATTGAGAAATGGTCAAGAAATAGTTGGGCGAGTTGGACGAATGAAAAGATAGAGTGTCTGGCAAGAGAACTATACCAGTCAAGGGCTGGGCCAGAAAGGGACATAGGGAACGTGCGTAAAAGCAACGCATCATCATGGGAAATAAGATAACAGGCATGTCTAAATGCCCGTAGATGTTGTTGTGGGTCTTCCTTACTCTGAAAGCGAGTGAATTTAGGAAGCTCCCAATGGTTAGGGTATGGTCGAATAGGGACGGAAGGATGGATGGGCTCATTGCAAATTTGGTCATATGACAAAGTATTGCTTGAACCGAAAATGGAGGCTTCGAGACTGGACATTTTATCCATCAGCATCTTGATAAGATCTGCTGACGGATTGGCGGGTTGAGCGCCCCCTAGGTTGTAAGGCGCTTGAAAGAGGCTAGAGGAGACGTGCGACATAGTCGGTTGTACAATGTACGGATGACTAGTCGCAGGGGCAAAAGTGGAGGCTAGAGGTGGTTGCATTATGAAGGTTGAAGGTATAGGTTGACTGGGCACCGCCAAAGGTGGTTGAATGGCGGCACTAGTAGAAAGACAGGTTGGCATGCCTACATTTGTGGGTGCAAGAGTATGAGGGGTCGGGACAATCAAGTTCTGATATGATGTAGAACTTGGTTGAATTACAGGTGGTTGAGGGGGTAATGGAACCCCGATGGAGGTCGGTCTAAAAATAGACGGGGAGGCCAAACTTTGCGTATTGGCCATGGTTGGGTTAATAGTTGAGGTGAAAGGCTGAGTCATAAAGGGTTGGGTGGCGAATGGTGTGGATTCCATCGCCATGTCACCCGAAAGGTCTCGCGTTGGGTTTCTCGCGAGATAGTTTTGGAGGGCTGCGGCATTGAGGTCCAAGAATCTCTCGAAATCCTGGTCCCCTTCAGGGATGATGGGAATTTGAGTCGGGGTCGGGGTTGAGGTCGGTCCTGTAGGAGTTCTTTCAGTCTCCGAGTGGAACTCCATGATAGGACTTGCTAGGGATGGGATAGACGGAAGCGGCTGTTGGCTAAAGTGGTTAAGAAGAGAGTCCTGGTTCTAGAAACTGTGTTACTGCAGTCTCAGAAAACTAGAATGTGATTTTGACAGAGAAGAGATAGGTTTTAGGCTGCTGGTTTTTTAAAAAAAGGACAGTGACAGAGACCGACGTCGGTTTAAAAAACGATGTCGATAAGGAAGATAGCCGACGTCGGTCAGATAACCGATGCCGGTAACAGATGAAGCCGACGTCGATAGCAGAACCGATGCCGGTGACAGGGGAAGCCGACGTCGGTGGTAGAACCGATGTCGGTGACTGTGTTTTCCAGAGAACCAAAAGGTTCTTGGAAAAACAAAGAAGAAAGCGTCCTCACACACTCAAACAAATAGATGAGAAGAGGAAAACAGAAAGAGACAGACAAGCCTAAGCGATAAATCCTAGGAATTAACATTAGAAATCATGGCTTATGCCTTAGATGAATGTTTGGGGAGATTGGCTAAAAAATGGGTCCTAGAAGAAGGCGGTCTAAGGATGGTTTCAGGTGTTGTTTTAGGTGCTCAAAGATCTGTGTTAGGGTCTGGTACGTGGCCTGGTGCTAAGGAGCAAGCTCCCCTCACTTCACGATTCCAGTGGTTAGCTGGTCTCGCTTAGCCAAGATATACCTCGCCTAGAGTTTAGACTCCGCCAGAGAACGGAGTGGGCTTCCCCCTTGGTGATGAAATCCAAGTGGGGTCACCGGGACGGGTAAGGTATCCGCTGGGGGATGAATTCCCAGTCGGGCCTTGTCTCAGGTAAGTTTTATGTGTGTTTTAGTGCATGTGGTCAGGTAGTGTAACATCAAGTGTCTACGATTTATTCAATATGCGCCTAAGTTACTAGATGTGGACTAATGCAAGCACAAGCAAAAATGAAAGTGCAATATGTTTTAATGCCCAAGTCGAAATGTGATATTGTTATGAAGACAAGATTGAGAAAGGGTTGAGAGTATGATATTTAGACTAGTCTAGAATGCAAGGAAGAAAGGTTCATTTTAGTCCTGCTTATAGTGTCATTTGGAATAGAAGAAAGAGACAAGAAGGAAGGAGCCTAAATGCACCTAAATGAATGAAAAGGAAAAGGAACCCAGGAGGAACCTAGGGTCCCATCGGGCGTGCCAGAGATGTTTCTACCTCAAATTTGCTTTTCAGACTTAAGAGAAAGAAGAAACTAAAAAGTAATGGACAAGGCTTGGGAAGTACCTGGACTAAAGATTGCACACCGTAAATCCAGACGCTTGTGAGCACTCCTCTTTGGCTTTGGAGGAATGACACCTGCAAAGAAGAAAACTTGGACAAAAAGGCGTTAGATAGATAGATGGTGGGTTGCCAGGCAAAAGCCTGTTCCCAGAAGTATGAGAACTTCCTTAAGGGAGGTCAACCCACTATTTTGATAAAGATAAGTCTGATAAAAAGATAGAATGCTAAAAAGGACTGAAATAAATAGTAAACTGAAAGAGAAAAGGGAGCAAAGGCTTACCTGGAAGAAGCTGTCAAACTGGTTGCAGTCGTCGGCGTCGGTGGTCCTATCGGCGTCGGTTGTCGGGTCTGCCGACGTCGGTTAGTCTGTCGACGTCGGTGGGGGTAATGACCGGCGTCGGTCGGGGCAATGGCCTCTAGACAGGTCAGGGGCAGGTTCTGGTCTGTGGATGGTTCGGGTCTTGATCTGTGGTCTATTTAAAGATGGGTCTGAGTCTGATTTGAGGCAGTCAGGGGGTCTGTGCAGGGGAGTCAAATGGACAGAGAGGGACAGAGGGATAGAGGAAGCCAATTAGGGAGATAGGAATTCGGGTCTGGGTGACAGTCAGGACTGAGGGGAAGAAGAGCTAAATCTAGTTTATAAATGACTAGAAAGCATAAAAACAAACAGAGTACAACATACCTGTGCCCTGCTGAAGAAGGTGTTGATCTTGCTGTTGATGTTGCCGGATGTGAAACCTGTTGCTGATGAAGATTCCCTGTTGTTCACCTGCAGAAGATTGCTGTGTACCTAAGAGAGAGAGAGAGTCAGAAAAAGGGTGGATACAAGGGTCTGATACGAAGGTTAAAGAGTCGGGATGCGAGAGCTAGAGACGCAGAGAAGTGAAGAGAAACCAAGAAGGAACCAGAGGATAGAGAAAACGGTGAAGAAACCGTTATGAAGGGTGCCGACGCCGGCAATATCGCCGACATCGGCCAAAGGATGACCGACGTCGGTGGCTGAAAGGCCGGAGAAAGGCTAAAAATAGCCTTTCATCCGTTTCCCAACGGCCGGGTCAAATGAATGCCAGGGTGAAACGGTCGACAGGGGTTAAATGGGCGAGAGAAGAGGTTGGAATGGGAGTCTAAGGCATTAAATGGCCATGTGGGGAATAAAGGGGATCCAAGGAGGGTATCCTAGGGTGGCAAGGTGGCAAGGAGAGGGAAAAGGGGCCTTATTTAATTAAAAATAGATGTTTATTTACAATTAATAAGACTTAGGTGGGTTAGGGACCAAGGAGGACTAGGAGGGAGAAAGGACCAAGGGTTAGACACTTTTTAGGTGTCTACACCTAAACACACATTTTATAGACCATCTTCTTGTACTCCCCCCTTCACATGTGATAAATAATGGATCAAATAGATAATCATAAGAATAATAAAGTTAATCCATGTGGTTTTAAGGACATCCATACCCTTTATAACTACTTATAAGTCAAAGCTCAGTCATTGGGTTCTCTTAAGGGTTTTAAGAGGGTTTAGAGTACTTAAATTTCATAAAGATTGTTCATAGAGAATAAACCCTCTCTCCTTTGCTTAACCCCATGAAATTTAAGTATGGTAACCTTAATAACATCCCATAATGACATTCACTCCCATTCACTTGTTGATTCAACTTTCAACATGAATAAGATGACCTTTTTGGCTGTCTAGGCATGTAGGTGGATAGTTGAGGTGACTATTTTAAATAATAAAGCTTATCCATGTTCATTTTTTATTGGAATAGTCTCTTTGAGGCATGATTTATATTACATGATGATTATAGGTTATTTTATAAACTAATTGACTCCTTTTTAGGCCTTGATCCCTTACTTACACATAACTAAGGTTTGTAAAAAATGTACTAGTCTTAACCTTAATGGCCTTGTTCTAATGATTTCACCTCATAATATAGGTTCTGGTTACTCTTGACATAAATTTAAGGGTATCTGACACCCATTAAAATATTTTTAACCTCTCATCTAGTGCAAAACATGTATTTTCCTCTTCATAATTTGTATATAAACCTGTAGGGTCTCTTAAACCTCTTAAAACTCCTTGAAACACAACTTTTAGAGTAGATGTTATGATTACAACTATGTATAAATAGTATTAAAGGAAATTTATAATCTACTTGGGATTTTTTGGAGGCTTATTCACTCATGAAATAATACATTCTTGTGAAAACCATCATTCTTTACCTATAGATTTGAGATAATCCACTTGGAGATGCATGCACCAATTACCTTCTTCATGGTTTATTTCTTTAAAGGATTTTAGGAGGCTTTATGAGGATATAATAGATCTAATAAAATGTATACAACTTTTTTCCAATAATTTTCATGTTGAACATACCTCAAAACCTCAAAAACCTACATGTAACTTGCCAAATCAATCAAAACATGATTTTTCTTATCCGTACAAAGATGTTTGTTTAGAATTTTGGGATAGTAGAGATTTATATAGATCTATAGATTGTTTTAAATAATTTACATTCATACATTGAACTCAAAAGTTATTTTATAAGGGGAAAAATGAGCTTGCAGGGTTAATTAGGGTTTTAGGAGCACTTATCTTGTTAGTGATTGTTCATAAAGCTCAGGCCTAAAACTCAAGAATATTACTATGAATTTGAAGGGAATAAGGGTACCTTACTTCCCATAAGAGCACTGGTATTCTTATTATGTCTCCTCCATTGACTAATACTAAATTATTTAGCCTTTTTGGCCTGCCAATGACCTGATGTAGAAAGTGAATGGGCTTTTGCCTATTTTTAGACCTATCAATGCTTTAAAATATTAATTTTATGACTAAAAACATTATAGGGTGCTAAAATCATCATCTCATGTTTGAAAAATACCCTTTTCCACATTGAAATCTACCTTTAAAAAACTTGACAAGTGCATTCCAATAATATATTTCATCTTCTTAGACTTTTGACTGGCCCTACCACTAGTTGTATGTTACAACTAACTTGGAGAAGCATGAAACACAAAAATATTACCTTAAAATTTGAAAACATACCTTAAAATTTGATAAAAACCCTTATGAGGTGACTAAAACATGGATTTCATGTTTGAAAATATCTATAATACCTTTGGTGACTTCATTTGTATGACTAATTCTTCCCATCATGACTCATATGTTGACCTAGGTAGTTTTTAATCATTATCACTAAGTATTACACAAGAAATTGACTTGGGGAGTCACAAAACAATAAGAAGCATAAACCTTAACCTTTGAGAATACTTTAATTTCTATGAAAATACCTTAAACTCTCCAATACATGCCATAAGACTCCTTGATCATGAATGAAGGATTCTAACCTTTACCTCAAGATTATAAGACCTCAATGACACCACCTGCAATCTCACAAGACTCCTAATAACATAACATCTTCATGGATTGGTAACAACCTTAACTTATAAAAATAAATCCTTAAACTTTGAAAATTGCATTGTAAAAGGATTTTTGAGAGCTCATTTGAAATGGAAATAGTGCAAGTGACAAAGTTTTGGATGGTAGGGGTTGTATTTTAGCCTAAGAGTCCAAAATTTTAACAATTTTGGTGAATTATAAGGGTTGGTTAGCCTAATAATCAATTAGATCAGTAGCCTTATCAGTCCATTAGGATATGGGGTCATCTCAACTCAACACAAATATAACTTGGACCTTGAGAACTAATTACAAATACATGGAACAAGATGAGACAAATGATAATGCCTTCAACACATGCACAACACACAATAAATAAACACACCAATGAGACAATAATCCAATAGGAAAAACATGTGCCATAAGCACTTAGAGTAGAAAACATTATCCTACTATTCATAAGACCTTAAAAATATACTCCACCTAGGTCAAAAGGAAAATTTTCAAAACTTTTTCCATGTGGTGGATAAGGTTGATGAGCAAATTACTGCTTGGACATTGTTTTTGGTCTATCAACTCTTTTCTTGGTTATCAAACTCTTTAGTCTGTCTTTAGGTGGATCCATAACAACAAACATATCACCTATGAACACTAACTAATATTATAGTTTAAATTTTACCTCATGCTAATTTTCCATCTTGAAAATGTCTTCCAAGGTGATTATATCCTGACTTGTAGGCACAGATGCAACCTCAATCTCCAATTTTTAATTGAGATACTGCTCCTAGTCCACTATGACATCTTGAGAGGTGTCATCTTATTTTTACACTAATGGAAGTTACTTAAAATCTTCATTTGGATCTTCTTATTGATAATTTGAAGTAATGTCAACTTCATTAACATCCCTATCTCTCTCCTTAAGGACTATAGACCTATCTAGTAATTCAAACTCTTCAATGGAGTCATGATACAACTACAAAATTAACTCTTTAAGGTCTACCTCTTACTTAGTAAGAGAAATTATAATGTCTTTCAAACCTTCATCTTACTCACCTTATGGATTATATTCTCCTTCAAAGTTTTTTACAACATGAACTTGAACCTCTTGGTGACGACCTTCAGGAAATGTTAATTTGCTAAGAGTCTTGCACTCCTCAGTATAATTTTCATTCTATCCCTCAAGAAGGGTATGGTCATTAAAGACCTCCAATTTAGTCATGGAATCATAATTTTGATTTTTTAACCTATTAGGGTTATATTCTTGTATATTTTTGGAGATAACAACTTCATGAACATCTTTACTCATGATTTCACCATGTTCACTAATGAAGACAACTACCTCATCCTCTTCTTCATGATCATGAAAACTAATGCTCTTGGGTTAAAGCTTATCTTATCCTTGATCAATAATTTTTTCAAAATATTTAATTTCTCCCTTTTATCCCAAGTATGATTCAATAGTATAATGAGGAATACCAATGGTGATTTATTCATCATACTCACTTGAGGAGTGTTCTTCTTCAGCTACACAATCTTCATCTACACTCCATAGAACATGTTATTATTCAAAGATGAGCTATTCATGTTCATGAATAACCTTTGGGATTTTGAGAATAATAGGCTTATATAGGTGTTATTAGAGGGGGGAAAGAATTTTTTTTAATACTTACTCATTCTTCTCCTTCCACTCACTAATCAATCTCTCAAATTTTGATGTTCTTTGATCTTTAACCTCCTCAACAAGCACTTCTTCCTTATTTTGGATACATTTTTGGATTGAACTCTATGATGGAAAGGTTTGAGTTTATTAGGGAGGGATGGATGGATATTTCATAGGCAAAGGTTCTTATTTATCTTCAATTATCTAATCTAAGCATTTCCCATTTTTATTCTCCCATGACTCTACCACTTGCTTCAAACTTAGAATTTTGAACCTAGAAGCTTACTCTTGATGGTGTGTTACAACCTAGGCTAGTTTGGGGGAAAATAGAAGGATGAATTGAGGTAGGAGAGGGCACCTAAGGCTAACTATATTGGTTTTTTTATTCTCCAATTTTACTAATTATATTAACTCCTACAAATTATTAGATAAGGTAGGGACAACTTGACCAAGCTCTTAGTGTAGGAAAGGAGGATAACATTCCTAGTAATAAGGTTGATCAATTTCATATCTTGGGTCATATGGGGGGGAATATATGCTCATATTAGCAATGATATGATGTATTATTAGGGATGGGAGGGGGGGTAAGAGTTATGATAAGGTTACTATACTTCTAAAAGTCTACTTGAGGATAATCTATAAATATCATTGCGTTGTTGTGAAGGATATGTAGGTAAGGAATATGCATTTTCAAAAAATTAAGAATGCGAATACATAATAATTTATATTATTTAATAAATTGGAATAGTTAAACTAGTTATGGTTCACTTTGATTCACCATTGATGATTTTATTTATGCCTCCAAAGTCTAGTGTATTCAATAACAACATCAAAAGCTCTTCAATAGATGTAAATCCTTGGTCCCAACATGCATGATAAAAATATTATCACTCTAAATTTCATCCTTGAATAGTTTATTCAAGCCTTCTTCATTCATATGATAACACAGATACACCTCTAGGTTGTGGGTGGACTAAAGTTGAGGTGCATCTCTAGATTAGGGATATATCCTTAGATGTATCACCTAAAACTATTACTAGACATATTGATTTAAAGTAAAATGGAGAGAGGGAAAGAAATTAAACAAAACAAGGAGGTAATGCACCAAAATTCATGACCATCACTAGACATTTATAAGTGTAAAATAAACTATAAGATTGACCTATCATGCACTAATCCTAAACTGTTCCTCTTACATTAGTGTTTTATAAATAGGTAAGGCATTGGAAGAATATGAGGGAATATGATTACCACTTATAATACACACTTAAACCTTGATGACACTAAATACAACCTATAAGGGAGAGATAAATTTTCATAGAGGTAAAGGAGTGAGACACAAGCCATGGAAAATTGAATTATCACATAACAAGATGAATCACCCACAAGTTTACAATAAAAAATCATAGGATGAGGAAAAAATTAGTATTATATTCATTCATATGCTTAAAAATGATTGTGGATTCACCATACTCAAGTGGGGAATCCATACAATGCCATTAAAGGCAATACATGTAATAAAAATGAGAGAGAAGAGAGAAAGAATGTGGAGAAGCCAATGATGGATGCCAAAGCACTAATTAGGAAATTAAAAAAAAGAAAGAAAGTGAGGAATAATCCAATAATATATTAATAAACATATGTTTCTTGATGGCATAATATTTTACATGAGAAGTTTTCCTAATCATTGAATGAAGTATTATAATTCCATCTCTTGTCACATGGCATTTTTTAGCTTTATTGGCAACGTCTTACACTTTTATTGATTATTCAATTATTATCTTATCTAGTGAAGGTGTAACTTAGTTTCAAACACCTTATCATACTAATATTCATCATTAAAACCTTCAAATTCCTACCAAAGCTTGTCTTATCCAAATGAAATCAATGATAACAAGTCCATCTTACATAATAAGTCTGATCTTTGTTTGAAAATTGCCACGGTGGCTTGTTAACTCTATATAGGTTTGGTAGAAGGTCATATGAATCTTGTTAAAGATCATAAAAAAAATTCATTAAGCTATTATACACAACCTATAGTAGGGATATTGAAGAAATCTATCAACAACCCATCCAATAGAGATCCAAACAGGCTTGAGGGTTGAATTTGAGTCCTGCCATGCTCTATGATTCCAAAATTAAAGTTTAAAATGCCTTAGAGGGTCACTAAATAGTGATATTTAATGTATATAGGGTTTTTGAGGTTACTCATGCTATGATATGATCTTATATGGCCTACATCATCCTTTTCATTGTATAATCAAGGGGTAGTCTTCATTATACCTCTATTTGCTTGTGTTAAACCTATCTTACTCACTATTATAGATCTTTAAGGAGTTTTTAAGATGACATAAGACCTATAACCAAGATCAAGAGGCATCCCTAGCTGATAAAAAGGTTTAGATGCATCCAAAACTATGAAATTAGGCCTAAAAAGGCATTCTTAAGACCATCTTCTCATACTCCCTCCTTCACACACGGTAAATAATGGATTCAATATATACTCTTGAGAATCAAAAAGGTCATATAGGTTATTTCAAGGCCATTATACCCATTAAAACCACTTATAAGTTAAAACTCGATCATCAGGTTCTCTTAAGGGCTTTAGGAGGGTTTAGAGTACTTAAACTTCATAAGGATTGTTTGTAGAGAACATATTCTCTCTCCTCTAATTAATGCCATGAAATTGAAGTATGTGAACTTTAAAAACATACACCAATGGCATTACCTCCCATTCACTTTCTCATTCAACTTCCAATGTGAACAAGATGACCTTTTTGATTGTTTTGGCCTATAGGTGGATGGTTAAAGTGACTATTTTAAACAATAAATTTTCTCCATGATTGTTTTTTATTGGAATAGTATCTTTGAGGCTTGATATATATTCCATGAGGATTATAGGTGATTTTATAAACTAATTGAATCATTTTTAGGCCCTAAGCCTTGACCTAATGATTTCACCTCATAAAAAAGTTTGTATTTACTCTTTCCATAGATATGAGGGTACCTCACACAAATTACAAGATTTTTGACCTCTCATCTAATGAAAAACATGCATTTTACTCTTCACAATTTGTATATAGGATTTTAGGGTCTCTTAAACTTCTTAATACTCCTTGAAACATTATTTTTAGAGTAGATGTCATGATTGCAGCTATGTATAAATAGTCTTAGAGGAAATGGAGACTCTAATTTGGATTTTTTAAGGCTTTTTCAGTCATGAAATAACACATACTTTTCAAAACCTTCATTCATTACATATAGATTTAATACAATCCACTTGGAGATGCATGCACCAATTACCTTCTTCATGTTTTGGCTCTTCAAAGGATTTGAAGAGGCTTGAGGAGGATATAATATGTATAATACAATGTATAAAAATTTTAAAATCATTTTCATGTTGGATATACCTCAAAACCTCAAAAACCTACTTGTAACTTGCTCAAATAGTCAAAACATGATTTTTCCTGAATGCACAGGTTTTATACAAGGGTGTTTGTTTGGGGTTTTAGAACTATAGATATTTATAGAGATTTAGAGATTGTTTTAAATCATTTACATGCATCCATTAAACATAAAAGTGCTTTTAGAATGGGGAAACTGAGCTTATGGGGTTAGTAGGGATTTAGGAGCACTAATCTTGTTAGTGATTGTTCATAAAGATCAAGGCCTAAAACTTATGATTATTCCTATGAATTTGAAGGGAATAAGGTTACCTTACTTTCACTAAGATAACTATTATTCTTATTATTTATCCTCCATGAGCTAACACCAAACTATTTAGCCTTCTTGGCCTGTCAATGACCTGATGTTAAATATGAATGGGATTTTACCTTTTTTTGACCTATTAATACTCCCAAAACTTGATTTTATGCCTAAATACATTAGAGGGTGCTAAAATATTCATATCATGTTTGAAAACTACCCTTTTTTACATTGAAACCTACCTTTAGGAATTTTGAGAAGTGCATTCCAATGTTATATTTCATCTTCTTAGCCTTTTAACTAGCACCACCACTAGTTGTATGTTTCAACTAACTTGGAAAAGCATGAAATAGGGAAATATTACCTAATTTTTTGTAAACATACCTTAAAATTTTCTAAAAATCCTTATGAGGTGACTAGATCATGGATTTCATGTTTGGAAAGACCTATAATACCTTTGATGAATTCATTTGTATGACTAATTATTCCCATCAAAACTCACATGTTGACCTAGGCATCTTTTAGGCATTGACACTAAGTATGAAAAAATAAAATGACTTGGAGATTCACAAAATAATGAAAAATCTAAACATTAACCTTTGAAAATACCTTAATTTCTCTAAAAATACCTTAAATTATCCAAAATATTCCATATGTCGTCATATAAAATGTAGAATTTAGTAACTTAAGTGTGGCTAATGACACCCAATCTATAGGTCTATCTTGCTTTCTCTCACAACCCTCATAGGTATGTTTTCACTGATTCCTAATCATTCATAGCCTCTCAAACTAAACCCTTACAAACCCATATTATTCTTTCCATGCTTAATCGATCCGCCTCGGTCCCGTTAGCCATGGAAAATAGCACCCAAACTTGGACTACAATGTTAAAACGTAGGTTGTCCTATTTTTGGCACTGTTGTCCACATGCATTTTGTCTTCTAATGGTCATATTCTTATGAATCCTTATCCTAATTCATGTTAGTCTAATGTGAATTGATTTAACCCATGATCATTAAATCCCCTATAAAATGCCATTCAAATTCCATTTAGAAGTTTTGACACTCATTTATAAGAGAGAAGCAAGAATACAAGCAAGATCACTCAAGCACTTTTTCTTATTCTTTGCATACAACCATCCAATAGTATTTCAAGATTATTCAAACCTTTACACTAATCCTTAGTCATTCCAAGTACACCTAGTTTTTTATTTAATTGCATTTTCATCACACTATTTCACCAAGAACTTCAATGGGAGAACTACATATAGCTTGATCCCTCCTCATAGTATTGATATGTAGACAACGTGCCCACACACTAGGTGTGAAGTGCATCTAACATATCCTTTACACACTAAGCTCTCCTCTCTTTTCTCCAAAGTTTACATTTAAGTTCAAGAATAAAGAGGACCTAGGGTATTCAAGACTAAATTAGGTACACAATGAGCTCCATAAACTTTCAAGCTTCAATATTTCATAGATAGAGTCACACAAACTTGACGCATAAAACCCAAAAAGATTAGATCACTAGGATAACAATGCCAAGGTAAGACTACAACACTGAAACATAGGGTATCCCACTTTTGATGCTCCTATCCAATAAGGAAACCAACTCTAGATTCCTCTTTGTGATAGTCTCTCAAGCCTACACATAGATTTCTAGACCCTATCTTAGTCAGAACAACACAATCAAATAAGTTTAATTTTCTCTCTCTCACTACTATTTTTAAAAAGGCCATAAATACAATTAAATTTCACAAATTAGTATCCTAATTTTTGTATATTATTTATTTATTTTAGCTACTTAGACCCATTTATTATTTATGAATTAAACATCTAATTTCTAAAAAAATAATAAATCATTTGGTTAGCCCGACTTACTTCAAACTTCGCATAAAAACCATATAAACCCTAGGGTAAATTCTTACCTAATTTTTCAAATTAATTTTTGAATTTTTATTGAATATAAAAAGCATAAATTTATCTCAAAATTTTCAAACTTTGTAATAAATTTTAAAATAAATTTATTTCAAACCTAGTTGCATACACTAAATCCCAATAATTTTATAGCATTAATCTAGTAGTTTCTTGATTTTTTGCTTGCATATATAAATCATAAATTATTTTTAAAATTTCAAATTCAACAGTAAATTTTAATTTTTTTTCAAAACCCTAGTTGCATCAACAAGCTCCCAGTAATTTTCTAGTAATTTTCTAATTATTTTCTAAATTTTTGATTACATACATAAATAAAAAAATCACTTCAAATTTCAAAAATCATAGTGTTTTACAAAAAAAAATTTGAAAAATCCCTAGTTTCATGTATTAGCTCCTATTTTACTTCTTGAGGTATCACCTTACATGTTTTCACATTTCGTATCCTTTTCATGCAATTTCCATTTAACTATTTTTAGGATTTTACATTTCCCATATTTAGTATTTTTCTTTTCTAGAACTTGGCCTATAAAAAATATTGCAAAAAATTCAAACACTTCTCAAATTGTTTTCCTACTTTAACAATGTCCTAATACACTAGTTTTGATGAAAATGATAAGAGAAAAATTTAAGAACTCTTAACCAAATACCTTGACATGCAAGATGACATGATTAAAATATTACAAAAGGAAAAATACAAAGAAAACAATGGTCAATCTTCTCAAACCATTGAGAAAAAAAATTGAAAATCATACTAAAGGGGAAACTATGTCTCAACAACCCCTTATAGTAGGCCATCCTACCTCTATGCAACTAGTTACAACTAGTACATCCCTATCTGTTGATGTGGCAGTGCTTGTGTAAGAGATAAGATCTCTTCAATCCAAGGTGATACATCTTGAGCAAGGTGGCACTAGACCTACATAGTCTTTGGATTCTTTTTCTCTTCTACATATAGCATTGGGACGTCACATTACTTCTACAACCTTTCCATAAGTTTTTTTTCAACCTAAGCTTACTCTTTATGATGGTAAGGGTGATCGAGATACACATTTGAGAGATTTTCATGTAGCATGCTTGGATTATATACCAAATGATTAGCTACTTACCAAGTTATTCCCTTAAATTCTAAAGGATTATGCTTTATAATGGTTCTATAATCTACCAAATTAGTCAGTCAATGCATTCAATCCTTTAGCTAACATATTCCTAGCATATTTTAGTATTAAAATTAGTGATAAGGTCTCTTATACAAAAATTGTAAAATAGAAATAGAAATAAAATGAGCATCTCATAGACTCTATGCTTAGATATAAGGCCATCTTGGCTAATATGACTATCCCCATGGTATATTATGAGTTATATGATCTCTTCAAATAAAGGTTTCTACCAGCATTACATGAATCTATTATGTTCAAAATATTTTCTTCCTTCATTGAATTATGTCATACACTAAAGGAAAGAGAAGCAAAACTCATTTAAATGGGTAAACTCAAGTATACAAGCATTACAAAAACAACAAAAAAGAGTAATAGAAAAGTCCCATACAAGGTTAAAGTCAATGATAACAAGAATCAAAATCAACCAATAGTCAATGCAACTTTAGAGCCCCCTCAGCCTATGGTT
Source organism: Torreya grandis (assembly GCA_037957365.1). Taxonomy (NCBI): domain Eukaryota; kingdom Viridiplantae; phylum Streptophyta; class Pinopsida; order Cupressales; family Taxaceae; genus Torreya; species Torreya grandis. Next base: position 928,646 of record JARHVA010001990.1, on the reverse strand, counting down.
TTATCAGTACCTCTTTGGTGTATATTTACCAATCTACTAGTTTCTCCAACTAGAGTTTTATAGTATTTATTAGAATATAACATCATCACTCTTCCTCTTATTTAGGAATTTCACCCAATAAAGCCTCTTCCATGGGGATATGATCAGCATGCATTTTGTAATTTTCACAGGGCACTAGGATACACTAAAAATAGATGTATCAGTTTGAGACATAAGATATAGGCCCTGATAGGTGACAACTTACTTAATATTGGCACTTTATTTGAGACTCCTTAGGCAAATCCAACATAGGATAAATATTTGAAAATATTCTTAAGTCTATTTACACAACATTCTAAATAAGAGAAAGGGGACACATCAAGTGTTCACCACACATACCATGCACATCCTCCACTAGTTACATAGTAGGCACCTTTAGTTGAGTCACATCTTTTGAGTGATATGATAAGTGTGTATAAGTCTAGGGTTCTAACTAGACCTTTAATATCCTTCTCATATCAAGAGATTTTTAAGAATAATTCAAATTATAATGCACTCTTTATTAGAGCACATATTCATAATCAACCCATTCATAGTGTTCTCATCGATAATGGTTTTAGTGTCAACATATGCACCATTACATTATTTCAGCATTTGGGTTATTCAAATTAGGATATCACTCCAACAAATATAATTATCAATATATTTAGTGGGCACATACAAAGTTTATTGGGTGATATTGTACTTCCTTTATAGACTAGTCCAACACATGTGACCACATATTTCACAATAGTTCCCAGTGTAGGAGTTTTTGATATGTTATTTGGTCACACATAGATTCAAAAAAATCAAGTATTACCATCTACAGTTCATAGGTGAATGCAATTCATTAACACTAATTAGGTTATTATAATTGGTGGAATTCCATATGAGTTAACACTACCCACTTTAGATCCATATCCTTTGCAGTCACTAGTTCTAGCTTCTCCACTAGTTTCAGTTTCCCCTTCAGTTATAGTTCTTCTTTTAATACAAATATAGACATAGTTGAGGCATCCATCGCTAGTATATAGGGTTCATACACCTCCATAGATTTAAGATTCTAGACAACTTATAGATATATTATTCACACCTAAATCAATTTAATTAATATCTCATGCATATACACATAGAGCACATATTCAAAGAGATTCTCCTATTTTTAGATGGGTCCCTAAAATCCCTATAGTTTCATCCATCTCAGAGTCATAGAAGGACCCCATAGTCACTTTCTACTTTAGAAATTTTAGAACATTTATAATGCATACAACTTTTAGAATCATAATCTTAGCCTTTCCATCATGCTCCATGATCATGCATGATACCTTTGTTCAATACAAGACACCATGACAATGAGTATCATCTAAGACTCATCAGTTAGTATCATTTCTTCTCAATCTTTCTTATACATAGTTCAAAATTTCAAAAATACAAAAACAATATAACATTTTAAAATCCAAAAACATTGAAAAATGTCAAAACACCAGAAACATTTTGATTGTATGCATCATCCATGCTTTTACATTGCTACTACTATGCTAGGACTTACATTTGTTGTTTCATGATATTGTATGTCGATTTATCTACATTATGATGCTTCACTTGATCTTCTTTGAGTGTGTGTTGTGACACCAAATCCTTGATTTATTTATTCTATCCATTGAGGGGGCATCCTACATCTATATTAGAGACACACTTCGATATACACACCCATTAGGGGCATCTTATACATGTACACCATTTAGGCATGTCATTCCTACACCACACACTCCAAGTTATCATGTTGATGTACATTTCTTTTCTTCTCAGTCTTTCTTAGACATAGTTCAAAATTTCAAAAATACAAAAATAATATAACATTTTAAAATCCAAAAACATTAAAAAATGTCAAAACACTAGAAACATTTTGATTGTATGCATCATCCATGCTTTTACATTGCTACTACTATGCTAGGACTTACATTTGTTGTTTCATGATATTGTATGTCAATTTATCTACATTACAATGCTTCACTTGATCTTCTTTGAGTGTGTGTTGTGACACCAAATCCTTGATTTCTTTATTCTACCCATTGAGGGGGCATCCTAAATCTATATTAGAGACACACTTCAATATACATACCCATTAGGGGCATCTTATACATGACTACACCATTTAGGCTATGTCATTCCTACGCCACACACTCCAAGTTATCATGTTGATGTACATTTCTTTTCTTCTCAGTCTTTCTTATACATACTTCAAAATTTCAAAAATACAAAAACAATATAACATTTTAAAATCCAAAAACATTAAAAAATGTCAAAACACTAGAAACATTTTGATTGTATGCATCATCTATGCTTTTACATTGCTACTACTATGCTAGGACTTACATTTGTTGTTTCATGATATTGTATGTCGATTTATCTACATTACGATGCTTCACTTGATCTTCTTTGAGTGTGTGTTGTGACACCAAATCATTGATTTCTTTATTCTACCCATTGAGGGGGCATCCTACATCTATATTAGAGACACACTTTGATATACACACCCATTAGGGGCATCTTATACATGACTACACCATTTAGGCTATGTCATTCCTACACCACAGACTCCAAGTTATCATGTTGATGTACATTACTTACTAGATGACAAAGATTACTATATTGACATTTCACTAGTATCTAACACTTGTGTATCTCTTAGTATATACCTAGTCTTGTACTAAATGTGTCTTGCATACATTCACTCTTGCTTTTATTAGTTAGATGTGATTCTATCTTTCTAGTTATTACATGCTTTCTCTTTTTGCTTAACATTGCTTTTTGGATTGTAGTTCTAGTTCCTATTTGTCTCATGTATGTGCCTTAGAGGACATTTTCCAATGTCCTTCTCTTCTATTCATGTATGTGTCTTAGGAAATTTTTCAATTTCCTTTTCCTATAATCCTATATGTGATTATGGATTCCACACCAACTTGCTTTTTTTAATTATATGTGTTTGTGGCATTTAAACATGCTTTGTATGCTTGCTTTCCAATTTGAGTGACATGTGCCCATGTCCCTTGATTTCTTGACCCCTTGGCCACTCTTGTATTCTTCTTGATTCTTCATTTGTGTGATTTTTTCTCAATTGCTTTCAATTTTTTGTAATGCCATGATCCATATCATGCATTTTCCTACTTTTTTTAGATGCCATGATGGACATCATGCTCTATCCCTCCTTGCTAAAAACTAAAAACTAATAACTAATACTTTTAATTCTAGTTCAGTACATTATACATGTTATTACATTGTTACATCCATCTAGGCATACCCCTATTGATTTAACAATCTCTCAAATCAAACCATGCTATATATTGAGATATCTTTTTGATTATCATTGATATATCATGTATATTTCTAGATTAACACAATTGCTAGGATCTTTATCTTGAGGGAATTCATTTCAACATCATCATTCATACCCTTAGAAGAGTGGGTAACACATAGGGGTTTTGTCATAAGAAATTAGATCTCTTAACAATAAAAAAGTAGCTTTTAAAATAATTAGAATAGAATCTAGACATAAGACTAGGAAAAACAAACTAGGTAGACAACAAAGAATCTAGAACATTTACCATATTTATCCCTAGATAACACTGCCAAAGTTGGACTACAACACCAAACAATAGGGTTTTTTTTCATCACTCATGTCTAGATAACAAAAAAATTAGTTTTTTTATAGAAATAGATAGAAAATTGAGTTCAGTCACAGGTTTATCAGCTCAACACAGTCCATATTCAACATGTTTTAGTATAGTTTTTGTTCAAAGAATATAGATATAGGGGGTATCATGTGTAACATGATGGCTCTCAATTTCAATTTTAGATTAGGTAGTTGATATAACTTCCAAATCAGAATCCATGTTCTAGACACTAATGATTGGGGGTAATGTGTGTGGCACATTGATCCTCCCCTTTTTTTGAGTTCAATCTATTTTCCAAGCATTTATTAGTAGTTACGTGCCTTACTCCATCTACAGGTGGTTGGAATATTTTTTCAAAGTTTAGATTTCATACAAGCTTAAATTCCTAAGTACTCGAGTTCTTGAGTTGGCTTCCACATAAGCCTATTGCACTAGTTTTAGAGTAGCTTGTATATAAACCTAATCTCCATCTTTTTCAAGTTGGCCAACATTGGCCTAGTTTTCAACACATAATCGACTATCCACACCAATATTATCAGATCATAATCCATTCATGGGATTTAGGAGCCATCTTAAATGACATATATTCCATATTAGTATCACTTCATAGGTTCAATTCATAAGGCAATGATGGAGCCAAAAGTCTAGTTAGCCTTTGTACTCTTGAGCCACTTATTCAGAGGGATTAGACACATAGTACAAACATTGATCAACACATGTATTATTTTTTAGCTTCACTTAGTAAGTGATGATAGAGCCAAAGAGTGAGCCTTTACAATTTTGAGTCAATTCTAGGGAATTGAACACTCAAATCCATTCATGATATTACTTTTGGTACAACACACACCTAGTATAATCTAGCACCACAATAGGGTTTGTATTGGTTTGTGTACCTAGTGAGGTGTATTCATTCCTTTCTCTTCCTCTCTCTTACCCAAATTTTATAAATTCTTATTTTAGATATAAAATATCTAGTAAGGATTGATCTACTCTATGTTTTTCATTAAAAATTCACACTTCACATCATGCTCTCTCTACACACATCCATCATCACACAACTTCATGAGCTTCACCTTCACAACTAAGTTCAGGTATACTTTTTATTTTTCCTTTATCCTAGTATTCAACTTTTATAAATCACTAAAATAAAGGTGGGGGGGGTGCAAATGTAGTCATATAAAATGTGAAATATGGTAACTTGAGTGTGGCTAATGACACCTAATCCATAGTCCATATTGCTTGCTCTTATGACCCTCATAGGTATGTTTTCTATGGTTCCCAATCATCTATAGCATCCTAGACTAAACCTGTGTAGACTAAAATTTCTATTTACATATTTAATCCATACTCTGAAGTCCTATCAACCATGGAAAATAGTGCCCAAACTTGGACTACTATGCTAAAACCTAGGGTATCCTATTTTTGGCACTATTGTCCAAGTCCATTTTGGCTTTTAAAGGTCATATTATTCCAAATACTTATCCTAATACATGTTAGCCTAATGCAAATTCATTTAACCCATGATCTTTAAATCCCCTATAAAAAGCCATTCAACATCCATTTAGAAGGGTTGGCACTCATTTACAATAGAGAAGCAAGAATACAAGAAAAATCACTCAATCACTTTTCCCTGTTCTCTACATATAACCATCTAATAGTATTTCAAGATTATTCAAACCTTTACACCAGTCCCTAGTCATTCCAAGTACACCTAGTTTCACATTTACTTGAATTTTCATCACACTATTTCAACAAGGACTTCAGTGGGAGAACTACATATAGCTTGATCCCTCCTTAGAGTATTGGTATGTAGACAACATGCCCATTTATGGGGTGTGAAGTGCATCTAGTGTATCCTTTACACACTAACCCCTCCTCTCTTTTATCCAAATTTTACATTCAAGTTTAATCACAAAAAGGACCTAGGGTGTTGGTGACAAAATTAGTTACACAATGAGCTTCACAAACTTTTAGGCTTCAATATTTCATAGGTAGGGTCACTTAGACCTGAAGTACAAAACCTAGAAATATTATATCACTAGGACAATAATGACAAGATAGGACTAAAACACCAAAACCTAGGGTTTCCCACTTTTGTCACTCTTTTCCAATCAATAAATGAACTCTAGATTCATATTTCCAATAGTCTCCCAAACTTTTACACAGATTTATAGACCCTATCTCAATCAGAACAACACAAAATCAGATAAGTTCAATTTTATCTCTACTATTATTTTTAGAAAGGCCCTGAATACAATAAAATATCACAAATCATTATCTTAATTATTGTATATTATTTACTAATTTTATCTACTTAGACTTGTTTATTATTTAGGAATAAAACATCTAATTTCCAAAAAAAAAAAAATCACCATAAGACTCCTTGACCATGAATGAAGGATTCTAACCTTTACTTCAATCTTATGAGACCTCAATGACACCCCCTACAACCTCAATAGATGAATGAAAACATCACATCTTCATGGATTAGTAACAACCTTAACTTGTGTAAATTAATCCTTAAACTTTCAAAACTGCATTACAAAAGGCCTTTTGAGATTCATTTGAAATGGAAATGGTGCAAGTGACAAAATTTTGGATGGTAGGGGTTATATTTCAGCATAGCATGCCAAAATATCAACATTTAATATGGTGAATGAAGTGCTCATAGAATGGAAATGCTAAATTAAGATAGTTCACATATTGATCTATAAATTGCTCAACTTATGGATGATACCCAATTCATTCCACTATAATAACTTCAGTAGCTCCTACAATAGAAAAAATTGTCATGCAACCCAAAGCAGACACTCAGTAAAAATAACCACTATTGATAGACACTACAAAACTAAGTGGTTCAACAATAGAACAACCAAAACAAATACAACAATAAATAACCATGAAAATATCTCTTAGTTCAACACCACCTACCTAGTAGGTTATGCACAACTCAATTTTGTAGTTTGATATATTTTTGCATAACTTTGTAAGATATCCCTAACAATTAAGAGCAAGGAATGCCTGGTTGAAAACTCATAAAGGGAAACCACCAGTTATGTTAGTTTATTGAAAACCTAAGAGGGTGATAGGCTAGTATGCTACTTAATTGAAAACCTAAAAGGGTAGATAAGTAGTGAAAAAAGGGTGAAAAGTAGTAAATGACACATAGAATGATAATTGTGACTCATTTTTATGGCTTATCTCCTTAGCTTCATATTAGATTTCATTTCTACAACTTTATATGAGGATGAAATAATGATTTAATTTTGGGAAAGTGTTAGATAAAGATAAGGTTTTCTAAAATCACAAGTTATATTGTATGGACACGTGAAAATTATATGATTTTGTCTTTTATATAATATTTCGTATGTATTCAAACTTTTAAGCAAAATTAATATATTGAAGAATGTGAAGAGTCTTTCCTTTTGCCATATCAAAATGATAGAACAAGAAGAGATAGTGCTTTGTAATATTCTCTATATAATTCTAATTTGTAATAGAATATTATTTTGATATGTGATAGAGGTTAACACAATGCTTTGAATGGTTTTCCTATATCTTTTACTTATGATATATGTGTATTGAGTATTGTGAATGTCTTGATCTATTATCCATTTTTTTACCAATTATTTAGTATATATATTTTTATTTAGGTTAAAGTGGGGGATGTGTTTGATCTAGGGTCCCCAAACCCTATGAGAAGTTCAAAAATAAAGGAAACGACAAGCTAACCAAGCCAAAAAATAAAACAAGGACAAACATAGTCTATAAACGTCTAAAAAATAGCCCAAAAATAGCCACAAAATAATATAAATACAAGCAACTAAATACATCCTACTATCATGCCTTCATCTTCTTAAGATTCATATCAATCTACATCAAAAAAAATTCATGATCAACTATGTATTGAGAATGATTGCTTTGACCCTTATTGCCCTTCCCCTTACCTATAAAATTGGGTCCAAACATCTCTATGAGATGTACACAAATGTTTTAAATGTTCTGAAATCCTTCATACATTGATGATTTACTACAATTAGCTAAAAAACTAATCTTATTACGTAGTTTTTCATTAACTTATTCCAATAACTCCACTCTCAAGGTTAGTCCCTGTATCTAGTTGTCTTCCTCCCTAGATACCAAGTTTTGGGTCATCCTTTCATTTTACTGATGTAGTACCCTCACCTTGCCCTTTAGCTTAGTTATCTCATGCATAAAACACCTCATGATGGATTTTTTTAGGTCAAGTTCTTCCATAATTTTGTCCAAGCTCTCCTTGCCTTTGAGTGAAGAAGCCAAAGTGTTGAAAGCTACATTTTGATCCTTTTATTTCAGGGAAGTCTCCCCTTTTTATGGGAAGGTATCCATTATCTCCACAAACCACTTTTATTTCTCTACTGCATTTAGATCCTATTGAATTTTACTTCCCTGCTTCACTTCCTTTTGAGACTCTTCCATCTTCTTGCTATCCTTTTTCACATCAATGATAGTCTCCTCTCTATTATGTAAATCCTATGGAACTTTGTTCCCTTATTTTACTTTTTAGGCCCTAAATATTTTCAATCAATTCTAATCCTTTTCTTAATATTATCTTAGTCTTTTTTGTTATTTTTAATCTCCTTGACACTAACATTTTCAATAGATTTTTTATTGCTTCTTGAGACCCTACTTGGGCTCCCTGAATACTTTATCCATACTTTTTTAATCATTATTATTTCTATGGGCCCCTCCTCAAGCTTCTCCTTCTAGGGCTAAGAGATATTAGACATGATTTATTTCATGCCTTTGAAGTACTTAAAAATAAGGTAAATAGCTCCCTCATGTCTATGAGTGGATTAATTTCCATGCTTGAATTTTAAAATAGACCCCTCCATAGATTTTAGTATAAAGAAAGGGAGACTAAATGACACTCTATGTCTAAAATAGTTTCAAATTATAAATAGAGACCATGTCACAATATTATTTTTACCTTCTAAAGTAACATATTATATTAAAATAAATGCTACTCTACAAAATGCTTAGGCAAGGATTATCTATCAAATCCATTGTCAAACTACTCCAATTGCTCACCTTACTCTAGAAAATCCACTTTGTTAGGTTTGAAATCTCTTGGCGTATAATAAATATTCATCTCCTTAATCACCAAACTAGTCACATGAGAGATAAGTTCCTCTATAATATGAAAAGTGAATCCATTGATGGTCACTGATCTATCCTCCTAAGGCTTTATGAATAAGATAGAGAAATGTTTATCAAAACCTTATATCTTTTCCATAAAGCCCATAAAGCTGCCAACCTATAGATAAATTGATACTCTTTAATTTTTATTGACTTAAAATTGTAGTTTTGGTTCAATTATATTGGGAAAAACCATTTTGGTTCTCTCACCTCCACTCCAAATAGCTTTACTATCTAAATTCTCTTGGATGAAATATAATGAACTGTAGCTGCAAGTTATGTTTTAGCCATATATGAGTTGTTTTGGATTGTTTAGTATATATTAAATTTGAATGTATTTCATATAATGATCTCAAATTATTAATTAATGGAATCATTCAATCTACATTGATAAAAACTATTATGTTTTATCATTGATTGTGTAAGCTATCCTTATAATTAGCATGTTCTAGAGTTTTCCAAGAACTTTTACTAGCACAATGTCATAGTGGTAGTATTTCCCCTCACATCATCATCTTTTTACTAATCAAATTATCTTAGTTATCTTTGGGTACATCACATCATCCCATTTTCCATGATCAAATCAAAACACATGAACATTATAGCTACATATTATAGATACATATACACATTGATCAACCATTATTATTATTATTCTAATCAAATAGTCCATTCTTCATCATATTATCTACCACTTAACAAATAAATAAATCATTATATAAATTTATCAAATCAAATGCACTCTTTTTGGGGAAAAAAAAATCAATCGTACCATGTTTAGGGCAAATCAATTCATTATCATCATAAATCAAATCATGAAAGCATTAGCTCAGGTGGCATAATCTTGCCAATGGGTTAATAATCTCTTCTATTCTAGCTTCTTCCTCTCTTTTTTTAGATCCCTTCGATGTCCTTCATCCCTACATGCCTCTTGAGGGATCATAATACCTAAGTAATTTCACTCAAATCACATCATTGTCTTTATATTAAATTTCCTACACCTATTGGTTGGGAACAATGAAATTATAACATCCATTAATTTTTCATCCTTTTTGTTTCATATTTTTCATTATTTTAGAACCCATTACTTCATCTAGTGTATCATAATGGCTTCTCAAACATGGGAAAAGTGTAAACACTCCACTTTAAACACCTTACATGTTAAAATTGAAAAATGCAATGAATTCATATAAAGTATACACAAACTAATCTAATATCATCTGTTTATTGAAAAAAATTATGTTCATCCATTGTACAAGGTCAAAATCACCTTGGGACATCCTCAAATGGGGAAATTTACTGTATTAGATCATTAAATTTACACTATAGTCATATTTTTCATCACCACTAGTAATTTCCATTTCTTTGGTTAATTAATCAATTCCTCTTATTGCAGTCAAATCAAATAAATTCATTTTCATATCATATTAATTAAATTAGTCCTTTTGATTAGTTTAATTAATCTTTCCTCTAATTAGAAATTTCATGGAATTATAATTTTTAATTTCATTTAATTCAATTTATACCTCATATCACATTATATTTGTTAAATTAATATTTTCAATTACTTTAATTAATCTTCTTTCTAATTATAATTCCATGGATTTATAATTATAATATCATTTGAATTATTTATTCTTACCATTTCCACCTCATTCAAAGAACATCTTCCCTTCCAAAATAATTTTAAGATGCCATTGCATAATGTTTTATGATCCCACCTCTAATATCAAAAGCAAATTATGAGGGAACATCCTCCACCCTCCATCTTGGATATGAGATGAAGGGACCTCATTCCACTTTTTAAGATATTATTGAGAAGGATTCTCCACCCTCAATATTGGAAACAAGATGAAGGGATCACAATGATTCCCATTGAGAAATTTTGAGGAGCATTCTTCACTATCCATATTACATACAAGATGGAGGGATAATATTAATGCCCCTTGGGATTTTTTAAGGGACATCCTCCACCCTTCATCTTGGACAATAACAAAGGCTCGTATTGATGATTCATGTCATGATCCATGTGATGCCTTGGTGTGAATTCTCCACCATTCATTTGAGAGACTACATGAAGGGATTATATTCAATCACACTACCTATAAATAAAGGGGTAACCTTCTTCATATTCTATGCTCATGTTTAATAATAAATCTATATCAATTTCTGAAGATGGATTATGCATTAAATTACACTCTTATCAATTCAATTACTCAAGTTTTTTAGTAAGATTTATGTATTTCATGACAACAACATTTATAAATAATTCTTGAGACTACATCCGAGCCACATATGCTTATGATAAGGTGAATAATCCTTGAAAATAAATGTAAAATTGTTTGTTTTTTAATTGATTTTAGTTTAATTTAGCTTTGCCTTAGCTCAGGAGGCATTGGGCTATAGGCACTAGAAACATATTTGGTTTTGATTTTTATTTCATTAACAAATTTTCTAACCCCAATAATAACTAATGATATAGTTAGATGAAGTAAAATAGAAGTTCATAGAATAAAAATCTAGATGAATTGGAAGCACTAGGAAATAAAAAATAATTGAGCACATTCATGGTGAATTATATGAGATTTTTAGTGCACATTTACTAATCTATTAAGATCTTGGTTGTCAAGAATCAAATATTATTACTTTATGCCTAGAGAAACATAAAACTTTATTTGGAATGAAGAAAAGTTATCAAAATTTTGAAACTTGGACATTGATTAGACATGTGTGATTGATCATTAGCTAAAATTCATAATTGATAGATACACCACCAAATTTATTATGCAAGTATAATTTCATTTTAATCTACACATGATATATTTTTAAGAGCCATAAAAGGAAAATTTATATAATGACTACATATTGGTTTGATGATTTAATAGAGAAATTTAGAAGTCTAAGTGTATAAATTCAAAGTATCAAGAAAATAAAAATACCAATACTCCAAACACAATTAAAGTGAATTTTAAGACATATGTTAAGTTCAATCCAAAAAAACTAGTTAGTCTAGGTACAAATGAAACAAATATGGATCTCAATATAGGAGTTTTTATAACTTTGATACCATATGATGGGTGTTTTGACCTTGAACATTATATTTTGATATGAGAGATGAAATTACAGGGTAAAGATGTCAGTACTAATGATGAAAAAGGGTGTGATCTCATAAGGAGCTTGATATGAAGAGCTTTAGAATTGATTTAAAAAAATAATCCAACAACATTGTATTTGAAATATGTCAAAAAAATCTTGATTGGAGAGTTTAATATGTAAAAATACAAAAACCAAAATATTGAGTAACTGAGGGAGATTTATCAGAAATTAGGAGAATTGGTATGGGATTACAATTACAGGTTCTCAAATGTCATGAATTATGTGTTTTTTTAGTTTCAAAATGTTCTTAAATTCACTTGGTTCATATAATATAGGTGATTTATGATTTTATTTAATATTACCCAAACTCAATTTTTTAATAAAGTTGTTGCTAGATATACTATTATCCAGGTTGAGAAGATAGAAGACTATGGATAAAGTCCTTAATTGGCTATACAAATATATGCCAAGATAGATGTTGTCTTGTTCAAGATGGAAAAGTATCATGAGAGAAACAAACCTAAAAAATTTATATGATGCACTGAGTTGGGAAGGATGGACATCATAAGAATGACATTCTAAAAATAAAGACAATTTTTTGTGAGATTTGTCACATAATCAGACATCCCACTACCTAGTGTCATTTACTAAAACAATATATATCAGACATCGATAATTTAGTCTACTTCTAGGTGGATCTCATAATCACCACAATGTTAACCTCAGGATCTTATAGGCTGGATATCATAGTCACCTCACTATCAGACTGTATGGACACCTCCCCCATAATACCATAAAACTTAGAATTTTTCATTTCCACCACAATAATTAGGATAGGCTCCACCTTACCCTTAGAGATAATAAGGGGGATATGATTCCAAAAAAAAAACCAAGGATGGATTCCCCTCAATGACAAGGATGATATCAAGGAGGATACCAATAAGGGAACCAAAATTAGTGACAAGACAACAAACATGTCAAACAACCTATTGTTTGATACATTGTGGTGAATATAATCATTTCACATCAAATTTTCCCCACAATTTGTAGAGATAGAATTATTATGTTTATTGAAAAATATCAGGGTAACAAAGCATAAAATAGTGACCTATTCTTGAATAAATAAAAACTAGTGTAAAATGTTAATATGGTGAATTCTCACTTGAACAAATTTACATTTATGTAAGGTATCACCCATAATCAATACAAATAGTAAGGATTTCCATGCCTAAAGATGCCATAAGAGCCTTCCATTTGAAATATTTAATAAGAAAAATATCTAGATCTTGCTAGATAAAAAGTCTTGATGATTTAAGAAACATAGTACATAACATACAAAATTATAACACTTCTAAAGGAGATGTTGTAGTCATGGATGCATAAATGAATGGTCAAATTGTTCACATCCTTAGGAAAGATGGATTAGTTATAAATTTGACGGATATTTTTAAGTTGGTAAGTTATTTATGTAATGAGGATATATCACAAAATCTCACTAACTTATTCCATAATCTATTAGATTGCACAAAAAGAGGATAGTGAATGATTAAAATGGTGTTATGGTATGTGAAGACCATGGAGCCTTGGGATGTAAACTCTAGTATTAACATAGATATTATAGAATATGAAGTCCCCAACATTGTCTTTGACTTCAAAAGTATAATTAATATGATTCATAGGTCTACTTGTGAGGCCATTGGATAACTAACTCTCAATTATAAACATAATAAATTGAGTTTAACATACTAGCAAGTATATCCCATTGGGAGATTAAAGAATATGAAAATAAAATTTTATGATCTATGTCTATGAGGAGACTTCAAAGTCATTGATATGAAAACCAATGAAACACATTACCCTAAATTTTTTGGGAAAAATTAGGCATATGATGGAAATATGACCATCAATAAAATATATAATCAATTAGAGGCACATTAAGGAGATAATATCATTATCATAACATTGAATAAGGTTGAAATAAATCCTTACATTATTACCAAGGAACCTACATCACCATATGACTATAGAGGAGATAGTTTAAATTTGTCATAAAATTGAAGTCAAAAGCTCTATGTAGTAAATAGTTCACTAATTTCACATAATATCCTCAACCAATTCCATAGTTGTAACATATAAAACAATTTTTATATTGACTTGTCAAAACAATGGAGCAATTTCCATAGTTCCACATGGAAGAATGAAACTATCCATTTGTGCAATCTCAACCAAGATCATAATTTGATCTATTAAGCCATGTGACTCTGATAAGCATGGAATATATAAATCCCATTTATGAGGGTACTTTACCATGGGAAGATATATCTTTTGTAAGTGGTGACTCAAACACAAATGTTGAATTGGATATTGAGAGACAAGAATAAGGGCTCATATTAACGATCCATGTCATGATACATGTGATGCCTTGGTGTGAATTCTCCACCCTTCACCTAAGAGATAATATAAAGGGCTCACATTCAATCACTCGACCTATAAATAAAGGGGCATCCCTCTTCATATTCCATGCTCATGTTTAATAACAAAGCTATGCCAAATTCTCAAGATAAGTTATGCATTAAATTCCACTCTTATTAATTTAATTACTCAATGTTTTCAAGAAGATATGGTGTATTTCATGATAAAGACATTTTTAATGAATTTTTGAGACTACATCCGAACCACATCCACTTATGACAAGGTGAATAATCCTAGAAAATAAAGGTATAATTGTTTGTTTATTTTCTTGATTTTAGTTTTATTTAGCTTTGCCTTAGATCATAAGGCATTGGGCTAGAGGTGCTAGGAACATATTTGGTTTTGATTTTTATTTAATTAATAAAGTTTCTAAACCCAATAATAATATTAATGAATATTTATATGAAATAAAATAGAAGATCATATAATAATAATCCAAACAAATTGGAAGCACTAGGAAAGAAATCATAATTGAGCACATTCAAGGTGAAATATATGAGAATATTTATGCACATTTTCTGAGATATTAGGATATTTATTTTAAATAATCAAATATTATTTATTTATGCCGAGATAAACATAAAACTTTGGTTGGAATAAAGAAAAGTTATAAAAAGTATGAACTTGGATGCTAATTAGACATGTGTAATTGATCATTAGTTAAAAACCATAATTAATAGATAGGTCACCAAATTTATCATGCAAGTATAATTGCATTTGAAGATACCCATGATATATTTTTAAGAGGTATCAAAGCCAAATTTATATAGTGAATACCTATACTTATGAAAATATTGGTTATGGAAAATGTTATGGTGCCTATCCTCACTAATATGGAGTAGTCATCTAGGTCACAATGGGGATGCATAATGAAAAGAGATAACTGATGACAAATTGAGAGAAGGAACTTGAAACTAAACTAAAAATATGAATAATGATAAAATTTAGAGTGAAAAATAAATTTTGGGACTTAAAAGATATTTTCAACAATAAAAGAGATGGAATAAACATAGTGATTCTTAAGTAACTAAAAATAGGAGTAAGATAGAGATTGAGAATATTAAATGAGTTAAACCTCTAATAAAAGTTGGATACTATGAATATGGGGAATTTAGAGTACCCAAATGAAGTGAAGAAACTAAAGAGATCAAATAGAATGTCTAGGATTGGGAAAGTGAATTGAAATAAGTACAAGAAAAAGAAAGAATAAATCATGGAAAGGTTACAGAGAAGCAATGATAATAGTTACATGGTAGTTTTAGGAAGCATTTGTAGAATAAGATATTATTTGGAGATGAGGAAGGGAATTCTATTGAATAATTTATGATCACTCCTAGAGTCAAGTCAAGTTCATGTTCAAGTGAGGAAGATACCTCATACAAGGATCATTCATTCTAAGGGGATACATCTTATGTGCCTAATTTGTTAAAAAGAGGAAGTAATGTATTATTTGAGAGACATATTGATTGGTTTTATGATTTCATAGAAAAATTTATAATTCTAAGTGTAGAAATGCAAAATTATCTAGAAAATAAAAATACCAATACCCCAAATACAATTGGAGTGAATTTTAAGACACATGTTAAGTTCAATCCAAAATAACTAGATAGCCTTGGTGAAACTATAAATAATATGTATCTCAGTGTGGGATTTTTTATAACTTTGATACCATATGATGGATCTTCTAACCTTGAACATTATATTTTAATATGTGAGATGAAATGGAAGGGTATATGTGTCACTACATATGATGTAACAAGTTTGAACTCATAAAGACCTTGATAGGTAGAACTTTATAATTTATGTTAAAAAGTAATCCAACAACATTATATTTTAAATATGTCAAAAAAATCTTGATTGGAGAGTTTAAGATGCAGAAATACAAAGCCAAAATATTTAAGAATTGAAGTATATTTATCATAAATAAAGAGAATTGGTATGGGATTACAATCATAGGTTATTAAGTGTCATGAATTGAGTGATTTTTTATTTTCAAAATATAGTTAAATTCACTTGTTTTATAGAAGATTTGTGATGCAGGATTTGATTTACTATTTTTTAGATAGGTATTCAATTTTAAACAAAGCTTTAACCAGTCTAGGACATAATCAAGGGCCCATATCCCCAAGTGATAACCTATCACAAGTACTATATTTACCAACAAAGACCACAATCGGCCCAAGAATACCAATGATCAACCACATCCAACCTCCAATACCATACCAATATTTGAACCTAGGTGGTGATTGAAATAACCAAGTCACTTTACCAAATAACCCACATATAATTTGTAGGATTTGATTTACTATTACAAAAACTCAAAATTTTAATAAATTTGATGCTATATCTACTCTTATTTTGGTTGAGAAGATAGAAGACTATGGATAAAGTCCTCAACTGGCTATAAAAATATATGCTAAGATAGATGTTGTCTTGTGCAAGATGGATAAATATCATGAGAGAAACAAACCTTAAAAATTTATATGGTGCACTAAGTGTGGGAAGGAGGGACAAAATAATAATGAATTTATAAAAATAGAGACAAAATTCTATGAGATTTACCACATAGTCAAACATCCCACTACCCAGTGTCATTTACTGTAACACTATATAACAATTGCAGAACATGTATTGTATTTTTTTAAAATCACATAATCATGATGAGAATAACTACATATAACTTTAGGATTTGAAATAAGACATCACAAATAATGTATTCATATAGTTTCGCAACAAGTTATAGCTAAAAAACTAAGAGTACCAAGTCTAAACATGGAAATGACATTGATAAAGTAATCTAATTTTGGATGGATACCATAATCACCATAATATTAACCTTAGGGTCTTATAGGATAGATATCATAGTCATCATATTATCATGATAGATGGACACCTCTATCCCCATAGTATTATAAAACTTGGAATTTTTCATCTCTACCATAATAATTAGGATAGGCTCCACCTTCCCGTCATAGATAGTATGGGGGATATTATTTCTAAAAAAAGGGATGGACTTCCCATCAATGATAGGGAGGATATCAATGAGGATACCAAGCAAGGAACCAAAATAAGAGACATGATAAGAGACATGTCAAACAACCTATTGTTTGATATATTTGTGGTGAATACAATCATTTCAAATGAAATTGTCCATACGATCCATAAAGACAGACTTATTGTGTTTATTAAAAAACATTAGGGCAACAAAGTATTAAAAAATTGACCTATTCTTGAAGAAATAAAAAAAACAATTCAAAACGTTAATATGGTGAATTCTCACTTGAAGGACTTTACATTTATGCAAAGTGACATCCATAATTAGTACACAGAGTAAGGATTACCACCCCTAGAGATGTCATAAGTGCCTCTAATTTGAAATATTTGATAGGGAAAATATTCATATCCTATTAGATAAAATGTCTAAATGATTTAAGCAACATAATTAGTATAAAACATACAAAATTAGAATGCTCTAAAGGAGATGTTGCAGTCATGGATATATAATGTATGGTCAGATTATTCACATCCTTAGGTAAAATGTATTGGTTAAAACTTTGATGGATATTTTTAAGCTAGTATATTCTTTACACAATGAGGAAATATCATATAATATCACTAACTTATTCCATAATCTATTAGATTGCACAAAAAGGGGATAGTAAAGCATTAAACGGGTAGTATGGTATGTGAAGACCATGAAGCCTTGGGATGTCGACTCTAAAATTAAAATAGAAATTTTAGGATATGAAGCCCCTAACATTATATTTGACTTTATAAGTATAATTAATATGATTCCTAGGTCTACTTAGAAGGCAATTAGCTTACCAACCCTCAACTATAACCATATTACATTGATTTTTAAATACCATAGGCAAGTAGACCGCATTGGGAGATTAAAGGATGTATCCAAGTCTGTGAGGAGACTTCAAAGTCATTGATATGAAGACAAATGAAACACATTACCCTAAATTTATTGGGAGAAAGTGGGAATATGATTCACATATGACCATCAATATAATAGATAATCAATTAGAGACACATTAAGGATATACTATCATAATCCTTAATAGGATGAAAGAAAGCATTACATTATTAATAAGGAACTTGCATCACCATATGCCTATAGAGGAGATAAATAATTTAAAGTTAGCATAAAATTGAAGTCGCATGCTCTATGTAGTAAATAGCTCATTGATTTCACATAATAAACTCAACTAATTCCATAGTTTTAACATACCAAAAAAAATCTATATCGGCTTGTCAAAATAATGGAGCATGTTATAGAGTTTCACATGGAAGAATGAAAATATACATCTATGCAATATAAAATAATATTATAATTATATCTATTATACCATGTGGCTCCCATACATATGAACTATAAAAAAAACCCATTCATGAGGGTACCTTGCCATGGGAAGCTACATCTTTTATAAGTGGTGACTGAAACACACGTATGCAGAACTAGGCATGGAGAGATTATGAGGTAAGACCAATGATAATGGTCTATGATACCAAGATATAATTACCTAATTAATTTTCAACCAAGTATTTAGTGCAATTTATTTCCAAGTTGGAGTAACATATTCCCAATATATATCTGAGTCAGTGGGATAGAGTATGGGATAAAAGGTGTTAATATGACATGGTGGGTAATACACAAATAAAATAACTTGCATTTGGAAGAGTTTTATGAAATTATTCAAGTTAGTTTCTAATTATTTCATAAAATCTCTAAGAAATTGCCATTTTTACAAGAGGGACAATGCCTTGAGTTATACATTCATAGGTGTGTCTATGTATGGTCACCGTAGGGTGTAGAAATAAGGTATTGGGTGAATGTGTTATAACATAATATAACACATATATCATGGGTATGATAAATTCATTAGGATTTAAGGCATGAGACCTTAGCCATAGGTCAAAACATGAATCCATACAAACATTTGAGTTTGAGGATGAAAACCCTATGGTGCAAAAAGCTTTGAAAAAATGAAAATATTTTTATCTCATACAAGGTAAGAAAACATATTGACTATGAATGAAAAAATTATACTACAAGAGGAAGCTATGAACATAAAAAATTCCATAAAAAATACAAGGCTAATAGTCATAAAATATAATTTTTATTAAAATCCAATAATAAAATTCTAGAAAATGTAGACTAGGTGGAATCTAATAATAATGAAGAAGATAGATTTGAAGGGATTCTTTGAACCTGAGTGAGAGATAGAGGATCCTAAAGACACCATCATCAATAAAACATAAGATACACATATACATAACATAAATGTTTGGGAACATAATTAAGTAAGGTAACTTTGGGATTCTATTCAAACAGGGTCCAATAAAATATATTAAGAACCAATAAAGAAGGTGATGGAAAACATTGGTATAGATTCTATACCAAAACTTGTAACTCTAGGAGATTACTAAACACAACATCAAATTTTAAAATTGATCTAATTATTATGATATTAGTAGGATGTATTCCCTACAAATTTTTTATAAGTCAAGGGTATAAACCCTTCATTGGGAAAGATGCACATTGAACTCAAAGAGTATACAAGGCCAATAAATAGGAGACCATAAAAAATAAATCCCAATATGAAGTTGAAATTTAAAGTAAATATAAATAGAATGTAATAATAAGGGATTATATATGGTATATAAAATATATTGGGTAAGTCCCATAGTGGTTCAACCCATGAAGTTGGGATAAATCAAAGTTTGTTGTGACATATGGCTTTAAATGATGCCTATGTAAATGACCCATTCTGATTCCTTTTACAAATGAAATTCTTGATTCAATCATAGGACATGAATTTTATTCATTCATAAATGTCTTTAGTGGATATTATCATATTCTGATCAAAATAAAAGAATAGATAAAGAACACCTTTGCAAAAAAATGGGGCTCATTTACATACAAGGTAATGTCATTTGATCTTAAAAATACTCCTTCATATTCTCTAGAGTTGTGGTCACTAATTTTAATAAATTCATACGTGAATTTATTGAGGTTTACCTAGATGAATGAACTCATTTTTTATTTAAAAACCCTCTTTCAAAGTTGTGACTTATGTTATAAAGATGTAGAACTATGACATTGCACTAAATTTGAAGAAATGCTTGTTATTTACACCTTTTGGTGTTCTCCTTATACATGCAGTCTACAACTAAGGTCTTTTTAGTGGAAAATATTTTTTAATCTATTAATATTCCATTTTTTAAAGTCAACATTTGGCAATTTTTGTGGAGTGGCTGAAAGAGAGGGATTACCTATATTTTTGGGGTTGAAGTTAATTTTGAGGGTAGATTCACCTATATTTTAATGTAAATTTCCTCATATAAATGTAATTCATTGGTACCTAAAAATCCAATCTAAATACATTCATCACATACCATCAAATGACAACAACCTTCAAAGTCCATTGTTCTAGTCACATATCATCGAATAATCACAATGGTATAACCTATCATTGGGTGATCGTAACTACCATCAGGTGATAACAAACCACCATCTAACTATAATAAATATTATAGATGCAAGGAACCATAATGATTAATATAAATTTTGGAAAATTTTTGGTGGTTTGTATTTACAAAACCTTGGTTACAACTTGTAACAACAATCTTAAAAATCAATAGGTTCCATGCTCCTATAAGGTTTACAATGATTTTTTAATAATATAATTATGTAATATTTTAAATTATATTATTATTTACTACTCTTAAATTATTTTTATGTGACCATAAGTTACCATCAAATGATCATAGGCTATCATCAACTAACCAAAGGTTGTAGTCAAACAATTGTAGGCTACCATTGGATGACCATAGGCTATGATCAAATAACTTTAGGTTACAGATGGATAACCACAGTCTATGGTTAAATAACCATAGGATATGGTTGTATTATTTCATGATAAAATTTGATGACTACATGATACTTTCAAGTAGCCTCCCTTCACCTAATATTAGGCTATAGTTATTCGATGATAACATGTGGTCGTCAAATGGCAGCCTATGGTTGTTTGACTGCATCCTTCTACTAAGTGGCTATAGTCTACTATCATGATTCCTTATTCATATGTGAAGTGTATTTTTTTCTGACAATCATATTCATTTCATTATTAATCATCTTACATATGTGACTCTATAGGCTTGATTATATGTCTTATGCTAAAAATGTTAAGTTTTTTGGAAATTTAAGAAAATAGTGACCTATTATCTTATTTTAGCTAGACACTAAACATAGGTACACAATTTTCAATTAAATAGTGATTTTTATTTATTCTCTTATGTTAAAGTTAAATAATAATTAAAATGTCTACAACTATTTTACATGCATAACCCACTAATAACTCTTTTGAAGAAATGTCTCCATAAGAAAACATACTTCGATATGAATCTGAAATGACAAATAAAGCTAATAAATTGTCAAATAATATATCTTTAATTGATTAAATATTTGTATAAAGATTCAATAATAATGACAATGCCTACAACAATATTGCATGCAGAACCCATTGATAAAGGTATCAAAGATATACCTAAACTAGAAGACATACCTATGTATGAAATGTTAAAAATAGGCACTAAATTATAAATATGATTTGATTTAATGATTTTTATTTATCTTTCATAGTGGAATTTATTAAAAATTAATGTCATAAAAACTTTTTTCATGTAGAATTCAATGATAAAAGTATTGAATACTTGTATAACATTTTTGAATATATGCCTCCCCTAAAATAAGTCTTCAAAAATAAATTCCCATCATCCCACTGATTTAAAGGAAAAAGAGACGACATCATAGGTAGTGGTTTTGATGATGAGTTCATAACACCAAATGAGATATCTACTCACCCAACACAATCTTCAGATGAGATTGCTATACAACCAAAATAATCTCTAGTTGAAAAAATCATAAAAAAAACTATGCAAAAGAAGAAAAATACATGGACAATTGGAAGGTCATTTCAGTATGAGCAGGCATCTAAATACCCATTCATTAAACCTATAGAAACAAAAAAGTAATAACACACCTATAGAATTTAAATGCATAATATGCAATTGCAAACTTGGAAAAGACCACAAAATGTAACTCAGGTTGGACAAAATTGAGAAACATTGTGGAAAAATATATGAGTCAGTAAAAGATAAAGATGGAAACATAAAAAATAGTGAGATTGAAAAATGTAAAAGAGTATATGCATCAATGTTATGTAACAAAGTATCATAATCATCTAAAACATCAATGAAACCTCATTGAGAAAGGAGAAACAATTAAATCTCAATTCAAAAAAGTTTTTTAGTCTAATTTTCTTGCCAAAAATATATAATTTTCAACTTTATATTACTTTCTATAAAGAGGAAGAACAATCTCTAATTTTTCAAATTACAAAATTTTATTTCAAAATAATGGATTACATAACATTACACACTCACATTGGTCATATACCCATGCTTGGAAGATGGAAAAATACCTCACAATGATGGAAAAGGAGGATTTGAAAGAAAAAAAAAAGTAAAAATGATAAGGTTTATATCACTAGCCATTGATGAGGTAATAATGGTTTACAACACATGATGGGTTTGCATGCATGTTTATATATTTCAAAATCATTCAAGGCAACCTCACCTTTTATCGGTACATAAAATGACAAAAAATTGTAATGCTGAAAACCTTTACAATTGGTTATTTTTAATTTGATGGATATTGTTGGATAGAGTTACCATGATATAGGTACCAAGCTAGTGTGTGTTGGTATAGATGGTGCATCAGTAATGTAGGGGAATAGAATAGGTTTGTGTGTTCACCTATAAACATCAATTACCTCATATATGATTCCAATCCATTACATGGCACATAGAATGAATCTTATTTACAAAATTGTAAGCACATTAAAAAATGTCACAAAAATGGAGGATTTTATCCTTGATTTACATGTGTACATTTCATGTAGTCCAAAAAAGTTTTTAGAGTTTTATAAATTTTCAATTGGAGTGATTAATGGAAAAAACTATTAAAATATGTTGATACTAGATGGATTTCCATGCATGATAAATATTTGAAGAATATCAATCATTGGCAGGTTATATGTTGAAGTATAGGATGGAGGTTGACAAGGCAAAAGATTTATTCAACCATTTGATAGATTTTTAAACTCTACTAACATTATTTGGAAATTTAACCATGTTAAATGAAATGCATTATTTAACAAAACATGCACAAGAGAGATCGGTATATATTGTTGACTTCATACAGTTGAGGAAACATGTGTGTTGATCTCTTGATATATTATACCACTCAAATGAAAGTTTTAAGGGACCACTATTTGAGATTTAGGAAACTTTAAAAAATATAAAAGAACCTTAAAACTATTTGAAATTCAATATTCATGATCATCTTTGTATTTTAGTTAATGTAAATGAGATACCATCACATACTCTCCAAAGATGAACTAATGTAGTTGGACCAAAATTTGAAGAAGTACCTATAACAAGGGTTCTAAATGATAATGTCATATGTGACATGCAAATGAAATTGAGAGACATTTCAAAAAGCTTAACTACTTAAATTTGAGATCATTTTCAAAGGGATGAGTTGCTTGAATCCATAGGGGTGGTGAATCCTACATTTTGGAAAAAGTGCAGATGGGGAAGAAAGAAAAAGTAATTTATTTATTAAATACATGGGTAATCTCATTAGACATTTTAGTAAGTCTATATAAATCAATGGAGATGAGGTTAAGGGTATTTTTCAAAATGATTTATTGAAAAAATAGTCAATCTTTTTTGAAATTACAATGGTTAAACAATATTAATTATTAACTGAACTAATAGAAATAGGTTCTATTACAAGGCTATAGAAGAAACTGTATCACAATAGTTTTATGTAGGACGAAATTGACAAGTATTTTTGATTGTATGAATTATGCCAAACAATGATTTTGGGGTCTATGAAAGATGAAAGGGTATTTAGTGCATTATATTTTGTTAAATAAAGACTTCATAATAGATTGGATAAAAATCTTGAGACATTTTTGAAGTTATATGTTTAAGGTTATGAAGTGTATGTGTTTACATATGATAGAGAAATTTCAATTTTGAGTACTCTAACTAAAAGGAGAGGTGTCATGAATACACATACAAAAGAAGATAGTGAAAATGTAAGTGAGACAATACATATAAATGTCAGTGTTGAAGCAAAGGTTGCCAAATTGTTATTTGAGATACCTAAGTATTAATTTGTAACATTATAATATGTATATGAAAATTATTGACCAATATTTATGTTGTTTAATTCATCAATATATTACATTTTTTATGAAATGCTTAATTGGTTTGATTTGAGTTAAGTTGTTTTCAATATTGAGCTAAGTTTTTCCCCATCTTTATCATTCTACAATAGTATTCTTTAGCATTCATTACATTGTGAGTTGTAAAAAATAGTACATATTTAGCATTCTATTTTTTTAGTTTTTTTAAAAATTTAAACCAAATTTACATTGTTAAAACAAAATAAATGGTTATACAAAAAATGATAAACAAGGTTTTAATAGCTTTGAAACTAAGTTTACAATAAATTAAACCAATTGAACATTGCGATGAATTATTACACATCATATCCTAATATGAGTCTTAAGACATTTTATTCATTCAAGGAAAAAAGTTCATGTACACCCATATAAATAAAAACTAAGACTTGAGTAAGGAATCCAAAATTACCAAATATATTTGAAATATTATAAAACACAAGTTTCCAATAATTACAAAATATAAGAATAAAATAACTCTTGAGCTTTGAGATCAATCCTTAGTTTTCAATAATTAAAAAATATAATTAAATATAAAATAACTCTTACGCTCAAGTCTCATTGTGTATCAAGTTATCCTTTCACTTCTTGTTGGCTAGTAGTGGTTGTGTTGTCTATGAGGATCAAGATCTTTGATTCTGTAAGATCTTTCACTATATTATTGATATTGAAAAGATTTGCCCTTTATTTTGCATCAACATCTCCCATTGAAATTAATGATAGGTATGCCTCACATTTTTGTTTAAACAAAATATCAAGGTCTAATACATTTTTTCAAATTATTTTCTTCAATGTATTATTTTGCTTATTTAATAAAAAAGGTTTTTTCTTCAAAAAAATTGCTATAGAAATAATTTTATGTGCATTATTTATATGCATGTCAATGACACCAATTTGGTTCTTTAGATTTGTATATTTTAACTAAAAATGAGAAAACAAAATTTAATTAGTTAAATGTTTTCAAATAAAATTTAATTGTAAAAAATAATAAATAAACTTACTGCATATTTTTATTTTTAGGCATCTAAAAGAGCCACAAGGCTTTTATTTTTTTGCCTATTTTTATACTATCCTTGATCTTATACATTTAAGTTCTAGATCATATTTTACATTATATCAATAACAAAATAATTAAAGTTATTATTCACCACAACAGTTCTAGAAATTGCATAGTTGAATAAAACAACTTTTTTTGCTAGATGGTATTCCACCATTGAGTACCATTGATTGTATTGACTATGGTTATATAAATGGGCATTTATTTCCTAAATCATTAATTTTTTCCAATACTCCAATGTTATTAAATCATCAAGGTTAGGAATAATAATATCGGTAACATAAGATTTAGTATTTATTACCAATAAATTAGAAATTGGGAAGAAAATATGATAGTCATATATTTGTGGAATTTATTCCACATGACTACCTTTGGTACTACTTATTAGAGGTTTTTATATTATTTATCCAAGATTACCAAGGTTTTTAATGAGGTGTCATGTGTGTTATATTGACAATGACAAAGTGTGCTTTAATGTGTTTCAGTGTTTGACTTTGTAAGGTAATTAATGGATGATATTGATGGTATGGACATGTCTCAAATATCCTATGGGGTTTTATGAGTGCTTATAATTATTATGGAAGTGAATTTAATTCACTAAAATAGTCATATGAATGTCTAAGCTCAAGTAGTCATTTTGATAGATAAAACTAAGTGAGCATATTAATGATGTCATATTTTAGACATATAAAGGTTTTAGAAGTAGTTTGATACATGGATGTATTACCCTATGAAATGTGATATTGTGGTTCAAATTTAAGCTCTTGAGGTTGAGCGCAACAAAATTTATTAAGGTGTAAAATTGTCCTCTTAGACAAAGTTTACTAAGTTTCTATACTTATTCAGCTTTACAAGAGGAGATCTAATCATGAACATTTAATAGGATTTTAGTCCATATTGTAGGGTTAAATGGGTTTTATCCCCCAAGAGGGTTTATTACATATATAATGTGTTTATGTGATGTATGCTTTGGATGTATATGCTTTCATGTTTATGGTTCTTGATTAAGTTGATTATATGTGATGAATTTTTAAGAGTTGGAAATTTAATTGGATTATCTTACATCACTAATTCACCCCCACTCAGTGATTGTACCTCTAATAATTGGTATCAGAGTAGGACCTTTTGTGCAAGTTTAACCACTTTAAGGTGATCCAAGGTATAATATGGGTTAAAAGATCATCATGTTTGATGAAGAAGTTTACCATGATAGTAAGGAAGAATAATTTATTTTAGAAGCTAAGATTATGAGTGTACTTGGTGAACTAAAAGACCAAAAGAAGAGGAATTATTAAATGAAGAATATGATCAAAGGTCTATGAGTGCAAGTTAGATCTCTTGAGGAGAGTTTGTCAAGAAAATCCATGAAAGAAGAAAATCAAAATAAAGAATAAATAGAGTCTATGGAAGATCAATCATGTAGACTAAAATATAACATGGAAAAAAGGACTAAAGAGGATAAGGAGACCATCAAAGATCTCATAATTTAATTAGAGGCTACAAGTTCAAGCATGAGGGATAAAGAAGATGAATGTGTTCAATTGATGGATAATCTTGTTTCCCTAGAAGATGAGCATGAAAAGGTCATAATAAATATAGGAAAGATTAAATAAGAATAAAAGAGATCAAAACAATATAAATAAGATGGTAGCATGAAAGACAACAAGTCAAATTAGGTTAAAGAAAAAATGAAGAAGACTATCAGACAACTAAATTATTCAAGGTATGCCAAATATTTTATGTGTCATTATTTTAATTGTCATCTTGTTGGTCATAGGGCAAAGGATTATGTAATAAGAAACAATCAATCAAAAAGATATCACATCCATATTCAAAAAAAAGGTATGGAAGACGTTGATGGTTATAGTTGGCAAAAATTTGGTCACATTGATAGGTTCTACAAGTAAATACCATCACATAAAGAAAAGTTAAATTAGGCTCCTAGAGTGCAAGAAAGAAGAACAGATAGAAAGTGTAAGAGGAGAAGAAATCAGTCAAAGGAAGATCGTAATCATCATCAAGTAAAAGGTATGATATTTTTTATTTAAAATGTCATAGAATTGGTCACATTGACAAGTATTACAAGAACAAGTTGAATGAGTTCCCCCCAAAAAAAAAGGTGTATAAAACTCCTAGTATGCAAGGAAAAGGTCACAAATGGTTATGGAAACCTAAGCCTATTAGGAGAAATCAAATTGAGACTAAATATGGTTTGTTTACCATGATAGACATGAAATATAATTAAGATTTTTTGTTGTCTAAATTTGTTGACAAGTTTGAAGTAAAGAATGAAATCAAGAATACATTCAAATTCAATCTCATGATGAGGTAGGACTACAATTAAAATGAGAGTATGGATATATGGGAATCTACTAAGTTTTAGGAATTTTAGTCTCACTATGTCAAATGGGTATCTCTCTATAAGATTCAAGGAGACACTTTATAGAAAGAGGAAGCATTGTGGATGCTAGTTGAGATTTGGTTTATGTTTTAGGACAAGAAAGATATTTTGAAAATGTACTTGGCTAAGGGGGAATAATGAGTTTTATGTAACTACTCTAAAGTGTTGTGATGGAATGATTTAAAATATATCTTTAGGGATAGTGACCCTAAAGTCAAATTATTGGTCAATATTTTATGGATGGTATAGTTGGTCAATATGGTGAAGAATGGAGTTGAGTATGCAAGGTCTATAATCAAGGAATATAAGTTTCCAAGTGTTTGATCAAGGATGATGAGTTGTCAAGATGTTATTTTTGCATAATAAAGACTAAAGACAAGGTTTATATGGAGCATGAGGAACATGTGTTGTCACATTTCTGATATTAATATCATATATAAGGTCTTAGAGTTATATATATGTCAAGTAAAGTATGCCATGGAGTTAGGGGGAGCTAACTTAGATAGTTTGAAAGGCTTGAAGAGTTGTGCATAATATGAGGGGAAGTATGTGTGAGATGTTCTAGTCATGGTGGACATATGAATAAGTATGATATAGATGTGAGATAAAGCATGTTAATATGATTACTTGATCAAACCAAGTTAGGTGCTTTGATAATGTATTGAATCCTCATGCATAAACAAATGGGTAGATTGGTAAATGGTTAGGTCCTAGGATCAGAGGACTGTGTAGTAGAGTTGAGAGAGAAGGTAAAAAGGTAATTATGTTGATTCATCATTATTGGAAATGGTTTGAATATTCGTAAAAGGGTGCCTAAGCTCAAGTGACTTAGGGGGATTTCCTCTTAATGTCATCAAGGTAAGTTCATACATTTTTTATTATCATGTATATTTTATCTTCATAGAAGTTATGTATGATCAAAGAAGAATGTTTTCATTGATAATGTTTAAAGAAGCTTAATGAAAGAAGAGGTATGAAACAAATTAGGTGGATTATGTATCATATCTCAGAGGTGGTCCTTTCCTATTATTAGTCCTTGAAGTCTTTTCACGTTCATAGGATTAGGAGTTGAGACCACTTTGTCATTGTGTCAAAGGGGGAGAAAGTGCTTGAAGAGAGAGAAAAAGTCTATGCATAAGCTTTATATTGGTGTTGAAATAAATCATAAAGGGGGATATTTTTATAGGTTTATTTATGATGTATCTAAGGTGACCAATGTTGTTTATGAGGTGACATGTGTGTTAGATTGACAATGACAAAGTGTGTTTCAATGTGTTTCAGTGTTCTTGCATGGTTATTTAGTGTTTGACTTTGTAAGGTAATTGATGGATGATATTGAGGGTATGTACATGTGTCAAAGATATTATGGGTGTTATGATTGATTATAATGATTATGGAAGTGAATGAAATTGATCATAATAGTCATATGAATGTCTAAGCTCAAGTAGTCATCTTGACAAATAAATCTAAGTGAGTAGATTGATGACATACTATTTCACACATGTCAATGTTTTATTAGTATTTTGATACATGGATGGATTCCCCTATGAAATTTGATCTTGTGGTTAAAATTTTTGGTCATGAGGTTGATCATAGAAAAATTTATTAAGGTGCAAAGCTGTCCTCTCAGATAGAGTTCACTAAGTTTCTATACTTAGCCAAATTTACAAGAGAAATCTAATAGTGAGCCTTTAATCATATCATAGTTCTAACAATGAGAATTTAATATTACCAAATATGGATCCAAAAATGCATTTTAAAGTCAAATATTCAATATTATATGCACTAGTGACATGTGCCATAATCATAGAGTTTGAGCAGCATATATAACAACAAACGTGAAACCTATCAGACATAGATCAATGATGAGTATGTGATCATGCAGATTATGATCCAATGGAGTGTATTGAGTAAAATATTCAAGATTAAACATAGGGATACCAATTGGTGGATATTTATTGGATTCAAATATTCAATCTATTTTTAAGGAATATAGAGTTGCCAAGTGGCGTAAGTTCATTGGTGACTAGTTGTACGATGTGTAAAAGGCATGTAGAGCTGCCAAGAGGCAAAATCATGAAAGCTCAAATAGATGATAAATGGTGAATATTTCAAGGTAATCAAAAATATAATATCAATTATATTTACATTACATATTTTTTAAAATTTTCTAGGGAGTATGAGATGAGGTCAAAGTGTTTGATGTTTAACATTTACATAGTGACCATTGGCTTTTGAATTTAACAAAGGAAAAACAAGTGCCTAATTTTTTACTTATATATTTTAATCTAGGATGAATTTTAAGGTGGTTTAAAATGAAAAAGTTTAAAGTGATTCAAAAAAAACCATAAGTGTTAATTATAGGATTTGTATATTCTTACAATTTCATATATTGAAATCCAAAGTTGACTATGTATTTGACCATGTTATGTAAGTGACCATAGAAGGATAATTGAGTTTTTCTTGATAGTGGATTAATGTTTAAAGATTAAATACCTATTGGAGATGTTTTATACTTCATGAGTACCATATGTGTGTGTTTTTGAGGTTTGACCAATCCATATTTAATATGAATAAAGGTTTTAAAGTTGATCATGTTTATTGAATAACATTAACAGTTTGAGTAACCATGCTACAATGATAAGTTGAAAGTGTTATAAGTAGAATTGAAGAAGACAATGAGAATTTATATGTTATATAAGTCTCTAATTATTATTATAAGGCATTTTTTGTCATAATTTTCCCCTCATCATATATGGAGAGTCAAAATAGTATAACTATATTTTGACTATGTGTGACTAGTCTGAGTGGTCATTCTAAGAGAGTTGAATTGAGTGCTTAGAGATTATGTTAAAGTGTATAAAGTAAATGAAGGTGTAAATTATGTATTTAAGGTTTAACCTATGTGATATAGTCATGGATATGTGAAATATTTGATTAGTTGCTTCAGAAGTTTGAGACTATGTTTTCTGTGTATGAAGGCATAAAGAGCAAGGAGACCTAATTGATATCTTCAAGTGTTGAGTTGGTGTTACATATGGAATAGAAATTTATGGGAGTAATAAATGGGATATTTTAAATATATTTTATGTGTTTTAATCATTTATAAAGGATGAAGGTGGTTCAAGTAGTCTCATATGTAACATGTGAGTATAAAGGCCTAATTATTTTAGGTCTCACAAAGACCTAATGATGGTTTGGGGATAATGAGATGTTGGATGAACTAAGGAATATGTGGTTTTTACATATAACATGTATAAGGACCTATTTTAAATTTATTTCAAATATTTAAATCATCTTGTCCAATTAATATGGGTTAAAGGAAGAGAGTGGTATAAGTACAAGGTCTAATTGGATTAATTGTGCTAGTTATGCACGTGTGGATTCAAGAGAAGGAGAGAGCCTTTGAAAGATAAGGTATATGCCATTTATGACTATAAAATAATGAATAGGATCAGTCATGATAATTTTATTAATTTAATGTAGGAAGATGCACAGGTAATTGGACCTAATAAGCCTAGAAGAGGCAATTTGAGTAAGTTAGCCTTAAAGGCAGCTTGAGAGAGATTGGAGGTGGAGAGTGTAGACAAAGGTGATCATCATAAATTAAAGAGTAGAAATACTTTTTAAATGTGATATATTTATATATCTAATTTGGTGATTGGTATCCTAAGGGGTTGGTTTTTCCTTGCAAGGTAAAGCTTTATAAATGTTTAGTTGTTGTGGGTGCTTAGCTAGATAGGGGTAATAACTCCTTGTGGGATTGGTGTCTCAATTAACTAAGAGATGGGTGTTATATGCTCAATGAGTGATGGTTTAAATGTTGGATCTTGTTTTATAGGACTGTATTCCATATTGTAGGTTTCAATGGGTTTCATCCCCTAAGAGGGTTTCCCACATATATGATGTGTTCATGTGATGAATGCTCTTATGTATGATTTAGATGTATATGCTTTCATGTTTATTTTGATTGATCAAGTTAATTTTATGTGATAAATTTTTAAGATTTTGGAGTTAAATTATATTATCTTGCATCACTGATTCACCCCCCATCTTAGTGATTGTACTTCTAACATTGCTAGGTGGAGATTTGGGCATATGAGGTTGTTATAAAGGATCTATAGGCTGAGATCCCCATATCATATCATATCATGTGTTTGAAAAATACCATGGGTATACCATTTTCAATTCCCAAATACTCTTCATCCAAATCAATATCATGAAGAATTATTGTTCCCATTACACTATGTAGACCACCAGTCAAAAAGTTTTGAAAATCAGATGTTGGGACATGAACAATGACACCACTTTGCACTGTGATAAACAATCATTTCCCAATTCTAGTATTTATAGGGTCAGGATAGGGTGGTGATGGTGGTGGTGGGAAATGTTTCTTTTGAATAGAATAATGACTTAGAAAATGGACTTAAAATCACTAAAATGAAAAATAAAATAAATATAATATCAAACTAACATATAATAAAAATAAAAAATTGATTTTTATTTAGCACACCTTGCTCTTGCTATTGTAGTTGAATTATAAAAGGTCTACTAGACCCCCATGGTGTTTAAAATATATATTGCACCATTGTATATATAAAAGAGTATTATAATATTACAATGATAAAATTATATTTTTTGTTAAATCAATAAAAGAAAACATAGTTTATGAAGCTATATTGGCAACATGAGTGGAAGGCTGTGTTGGAGGTGCAATCAAACTCTACATGCATTCTATTCTTACCAATTTTTACCTAAGCACCTACATAGATGATATGCATCTTCCTCCATCTCTATTTTTATGATGGCCTTAGGAGGTTGACATCCCTTGATTTTTTCATTTCTTTTGGTAATTGTTTCATTTAATTTTTTCAACAAAAAACAACCAAAATATTTTTAAATTAATTAGATTAATATTTATGTGATTATTTAAAAATAATTATTGTAAAAAGTTATAACTACAACTCAAACTGACCTCTTGAGCTTCAAGAGAGAGTGAATTAACAAACATTATGAGATTTAGAGAAATAGAATAGTCACTACTTACAAATCAAAAAATGCCTCATGATACAATGTAATGATATAATGACAACAAGAAAGCAAAGAATTTTCATTTCACAGAGAAAATTTCAAATCATATTTGATTTTGTTGGAAATGAAAGTGCACCAATCACATAGCTGACCATGAGAGTAAGAAGAATATAGACAAGAGCCTAAAATGGAATGTCTGATGGTCTTCCCTAAAAAATAATTCTTTCTTGGAAAAGTTCAAGCATCCCCACTAGAAAAGTATTTTTCACACATTCAACTCTCAACCCCCTTTTACTGCAACATTGAGGATCTATAAAAAACTTAATAGATAAGAACTAAAATAAGTAAAACTAGTCAAAAAATTGATTAATTGTAAATTTAAAAATGTCCTACCATCTATCTGTAGGACATAATGGGACTCCAAATATGTTTTTCATAATGATTTAACAAGGCCTTTATTATGACTAGGTCCCCATCCTCTTAAGGTAGACCTATTAGTCTTTCGATATCCTTTGGAAAGATTCCAAATGAAATGTTGTGGTAGCTCAATCTCATTTTAAATGAGGAAAAATAGTATCAAATCTTTACAATAGAAAGTTAAGCAAATGAACATATTTTTCATATTGAGGCATGTAGATAATGCCATTGAACTTGAATGGCTCTAACCATTCACTATATGCATCTTCGAAATATATAATCCTTTGTATGATTATGCATCTTAAATTTTGTAATGTGAGTTTGGGGTTTCCCTCAGTGCCTCCACTTGTACCTATACTAGACAAGGTCTAGGAAATGGAAGCCATGGGCTTTGATTTAATACCAAGATGAAAAATAAATTTGTGTAAGTTAAGAGGATGGAGAGAAAGAATGGAAGGAGAGTCAAAAATGGGGAAAAAAATAAAAATGAGGTATGATTGGCACTTTTATAGACATCTGGCAGGATAAGGGTAAATGTTGGTTCAACACATGTCAATACCAAGCATCAACATCTTGCCTACCTAACATTGATGACCATATATATGTTATAGACATGGCATGTTATAGATGCACCTTAGTCTTGACAAGCACCATTGATTACCTACATCATATAGGTAACTACATTATGGGCATGATCGCTAACATAACATGGGCACATGCTCATACATCACCATTGCACATTTGCAACACATGATTGCCCTTATGATGTTGGTGGCCATCAACATGGTGTAAATGCTTGCCAATATTATGTACTTGTATACACTCACTGGTATCACGTAGAAACCCATCTACACCATAAAATCACTCATATATATCTTGTTGATTCTCATCCACACCATGTTGGTACACATTTACATTTATTATATTCTCATTTTCATCATTCAAACACTCATCAACATCATCCAAATACTCATCAGTATTATGTAGACACTCATCTATGTCTTAAAGATTCTCATATTCATCATGTTGATGTTTGTTTATTCCATGCCATTGTGGATCTAAATTTATAAGTCACTCATCTACATCATTTAGATGTTCATCAACAACATGCCAACATTCATTGGTATTATATAGATGTGTATTTGTACCATACATTTGCTCATCTACAACATGCCTATATTTATTTATTTATGCCATGCCAAAATTTATTTGGATGTTTTTTTCATATTGTATAGATGTTCGTCTATGTATTG
The DNA here is from genome assembly GCA_037957365.1 of Torreya grandis. Lineage (NCBI taxonomy): Eukaryota > Viridiplantae > Streptophyta > Pinopsida > Cupressales > Taxaceae > Torreya > Torreya grandis. Next base: position 893,724 of record JARHVA010001990.1, on the reverse strand, counting down.
CAGCTATTCATCTACACTATGCATTTTATTGAGGGTCAAAAACCTAATTGGGTTTGTATGATTCAATGCATGGATTCCCATGATTTACCTAAACAACTATATGCCTTCTAGACTGACTCACCACCATTGTGAATCTAATTATCTTGGAAATGTCCTAGGATTTTTTAATATAACCCACTAAAATTAATCTTGTCTATAATGATGGTATTTTAGTAAACCAATCCAAGATCATAACCATTATGGGATTGCTATATCCTATAAATTCTCTAGAAGTGTGATCATTCTTGGAACAAATTAGGTATTATCTAAAGTTCATCTAGAGGTACACACATATATCAACACCATTTGAGAAATTCCTATGAAAATACACAAGGTTTTAATGGACCTCATAATGTTAGTCAACCTTCATTGATTTAAAAAAAATTATTAGTAAAAATCATAATTTTGGTCACTCATGATTGGAAGAAGCTATTTCATGTCCATGTGTATGCATCCAGTATCATAGTGAGTGTAGTCTTATCTGAACTGAGAGATAGGGGCCTAGATCATCCTACCCACTTTGAAAGCTACAAAATTTCAGTGGCTAAGAAAATTTATACTACTAATGAAGGGGATGTTGTGGAAATGGTGCCTTTGCTACAAAAAAATAGGCATTATCTATTTACTACACCATTTGAGTTCTTCATAGATTACTAAACCCTATGATACTCAGTGAACAAGAATTGATTAGAGGACATATATTTATTAGCTAATTCTATTTCAATAATTTTAGTTTAAGATCAATGTAAATCTAGGTATGGAAAAAATGGGGCCAAATTATCTGAGTCACATATGGAATGGTGAAGAGCCAAAAGAATTATAGGATGAGTCACCAGATGCACACATATTTTTGATATCTATGATCCTAGAAAATATATAACATATATAAAACCTTATAAAACAAAGGGTTTTCCCTAAGCATTATGTTGAGAAATATTTTTTTGGTCACATGAGCTCTACAATTTATTATTATCAATGGAGTTCTCTATAATATGAGTAAAGATGATGTGTTGTGACTAGTAGCCTTAGATCATAAGCACAATTTATAAAAGAAGTTCCTTAAGGAGTCATAGGAGGGAGCTTCATAGGAGAATCTACTATGAGGAAAATATTACAAAATATTATCTGGTGGCCTAATCTATTTCAATATGTGCACAGAGTCACAAAACATTGCAATGTCTATCAATGAGTGGGAAAACTGAACTTATGAGATGAAATGCATTTAAATCCAATGTTATTTGTGCTACCATTTGAATAATGGGTAATTGATTTTTTAGGGACCATTAATATTCCTAATAAATTAAATCATGCCATAAATATAATTATTATGACATATTATTTTATAAAATGGGTATAAGTTGTTACAACACAAAGTTGAAGTGTAAAATATGTAGCTAATTTTTTATATGAAAACATCACAATAATTTAACAATAAATTAAGTAGATAGGTTTAAGAATATATAAATTAATAATAATAAGGGTGATAAATAGATCTACAATAAGCTCATTAATTGTAACACTTAGATATAACATATACTCAATTTATTATGCTAAGATATGCTAAAAATGGAAAGTACAGCTATACTATATATTTCAATGATATTGAAAATAAGATACTTAAATGGTTTTGATGATAATACATATTTATATTTGGGATAGGTAGGAAGCAGTCTAGAAAAATATTCTGGAAAAAAAGTCACCAAATTGTAGATTATGTACCTCTATAGCTGTGGATACTTGTATTAGCTTGGGAAGATTACATTGACATTAGTGTCTAAATCAGTTGTAGGTGTCTAGTATAGAATAATTACTAAAACAAGATGAAACCATCTAGATAATTCTATATTTTTTATAGCCTTCACTCTGGTACATTTAGATCTAGGTCATGGACTATCACTTAATGTCAAATGATCAAAACCCTAGCTCTTCATATTCATAGTGGTTGTGGGAAAAATGGGTTAATGGGAACATGGTGTTGAGCTACCCCAAAGACCCTTCTATTAATGATAACTACCCACATAGCCAATACTCTAAATAGGGCCTTAGAATTATGTAGTTCTTCACTATGTGTTGTCTTGTGTGTGAATCATGTAATATGTGATAAGTGAGTATAACAATAACCTATCTTGTAACTTAGAAAATATAGATTTTGGGTTACTACAATAATTTAGACCTATATATTGTTGTGCCTATGATTTATATGGAAATAGGAGAAAATAGGGAAGATTTTTTCATTTGAATGCTTAATAAAATGCTTTTGATAAGTTTCCTTGGTTTGTGCTAGGCTGGGAATGAGTGAGGGTTGGTCTTATATTTATAAAAATCCCTTTGGAGAATATCTAACATGAGATCAATTAGGATTACCATTAGGATACATTTCATTTTCAAATTAGATGAATTTATGGTATTAGATGACTTTAGGGAACTAGACACTTATGTTAGAATATGACACCTACATCAACTTAAGTGTCTATCTAGGATGCAAGTGTCTAAGGAGTAGGAAAATTAGTATAGGCTTAAAACTTGTAGAGGTATATGATAATAAATTTTTAAGCATTCTAGTCAAGATAGAATGCCCAGGTTATCAACATAATATTGGTTGAACTAATAGATAGGCCAAGGGGCATAAGAGAGAGTAAATGCAAGACTTGTAGAAGTAATAAAGTCCTCTAACTAAGAGGAATAATGAAGGCTTGATTTTACAAAGTGTAGAAGATTGAGGTGATATATAATTCATAAATATCATTTAAAATAATTATATTTAGTAGTCATATAAATTTAGTTAGTGATAGAGGAACAAACATGCTAAATAACACCATACGAACTCTACGGAATTCATGATATCACACCATAAAATCCCAACTTATCATCTTTAAGCCAATTGACATGCATAAACATCAAAGTTATTGAAAATATGGTTACAAAAATCTATATAGAGGGATGAATAGGACTATCATATACCTATGATATTATGGGTATACATAACCATATTTAAATGTGCAATGGTATTCACTCCTTTTTAATTGGTCTATTGGATGTAAGTAGCGATGCCCATGAAATACATAGTTCCTAATTTATGAATTGAATTGATAATGCAAATAGGAGATCATGACTCAATTTTTTCAAGGTTTTTTGAATTAAATCACATAGAAGAAACCAAGCATTTAACAAGTTGGATGTAGGAAGTAAAAAATATCTACAATAAAAGTAAAGATGATGTGTTGTGAATAGTAGCCTTAGATCATAAGAAGGAAAAATTTATAAAATAAGTTCCCTAAGGAGTCATAGGAGGGAGCTTCATATGAGAATATAATATGAGTAAAATATTACAAAGTATTATATGGTGGCCTAATCTATTTCAATATGTGCACAGAGTCACAAAACATTGCAATGTCTGTCAATGAGTGAGAAAACTGAACCTATGAGATGAAATGCATTTAAATCCAATCTTATTTTTTATAACATTTGAATAATAGGGAATTGATTTTTTAGGGACCATTAATCTTCCTAAATAAATTCAATCATGTGATAAATATAATTATTGTGACATATTATTTTATAAAATGGGTAGAAGTTGTGTAAAATAAGTAGCTAAATTTTTATATGAAAACATCATAATCATTTAACACTAAATTATGTAGATAGGGTTAAGACTATAAAAATGAATAATAATAAGGGTGATAAATATATCTAAAATAAGCTCATTAATTGTAACATTTAAATATAACATATACTCAATTTATTATGCTGAGATATGGTAAAAATAGAAAGTATAGCTATACTATATATTGCAATGATATTGAAAATAAGATACTTAAATGGTTTTGATGCTAATACATATTTAGATTTGGAATAGGCAGGAAGTATTCTAGAAAAAATATTCTAGAATAAAAGTCACCAAATTGTAGATTAAGTACCTCAATAGCTGTGGACACTTGCATTAGCTTGGGAAGATTACATTGACACTAGTGTCTAAATTAGTTGTAGGTGTCCAGTATAGAATAATTACTAAAACAAGATGAAACCATATGAATTATTCTATATTTTTCATGGCCTTCATTTTGGTGCATTTATATCTAGGTCATGGAATATCACTTAATGTTAAATGATAAAAACCCTAGTTCTTCATATTCATAGTGGTTGTGGGAAAAATAGATTAATGAAGCACACAGTGTTGAGCTAACCCAAAGACCCTTCTATTAATGAGAACTAAAAACATAGCCAATATTCTAAAGAGGGCCTTAGAATTATGTAGTTCTCCACTATGTTTTGGCTTGTGTGTGAATAATGTAATATGTGATAAGCGAGTATAACAATAACCTACCTTATAAATTAAAAAATATAGATTTTGGGTTACTCCAATAATTTAGACCCGTAGATGTGTTATCCCTATGATTGATATGGAAATAGGAGAAAATAGGGAAGCTTTTATCATTTGAATGCTTAATAAAATGCTTTTGATAAGTTTCCTTGGTTTGTGCTAGGTTGGGAATGAGTGAGGGTTGATCTTATATTTATAAAAATCCCTTTGGAGAATATCTAACATGATATCAATTAAGATGACCATTAGGATACATTTCATTTTCAAATTAGATGAATTTATGGAACTATATGCTTAAAATTAGATGACTTTAGGGAACTAGACAATTATGTTATAATATCACACCTACATCAACTTAAGTGTCTATCTAGGATGTAAGTGTCTAAGGAGTAGTAATATAGGTATAGGATCAAAAATTGTAGAGGTATATGATAAGAAAGTTTTAAGAATTCTAGTCAAGATAGAATGCCTAGGTTATCAACATAATATTGGTCGAACTAATAGATAGGCCAAGGGGCACAAGAGAGAGTAGATGCAAGAGTTGTAGAAGCAATAAAGTCCTATAACTAAGAGAAATAATGAAGGCTTGAGTTTGATAAGTGTAGAAGACTGAAGTGATATATAATTCATTAATATCATTTAAAATAATTATATTTAGGTGTCATATAAATTGAGCTAGTGATAGAGGAACAAACATGATAAATAACACCATACAAACTCTGACTAAGGAATTCATGATATCACACCATAAAATACTAACTTACCATCCTTAAGGCAATTGACATGCATAAATATCAAACAAAGTAGTGATGCCCATGAAATACATAGTTTTGAGTTTATGAATTGCATTGATAATACAACTAGGAGATCATGACTCACTTTTTGCAAGGTTGTTTGAATTAAATCACATGGAAGAAACTTAGCATATAACAAGTTGGATGTAGGAAGTAAAAAATATCTAAAAGGTGTGGCATGATTGAAACCTACAATCAAAGGAATTTCACCCATAAAAGATAGTTTTGTCATATGAAAATAGATTTTAAGTGAATATAAGGAAGCTATACATTTTATGGAAATGACCATACATTATCCATGAAGTATCACAATAAGGAACTATAGTGTTCATGGACCTTCAAATAACCATCCTTCTAGGTGAGTAAATAGTTAAAGGCTTAATTCATATTACTAATGATCTCTATAAATCTCATGTAGAAAAAGAGTGGGCATTGAGTAGCACCATGTATTTAGGAAATTTATTTATTTTATAGTTTCTTTTGTATTTTTGTATAGATGTGTTTGGTGAAATATATAAATCACAGACATTTGGAACATGTAATAGAGTCAAATTTATAGGACATGAAAATAGATTCAATAAAACACTAAATAAACATAAATGTGTCAATGTAGGAGTCAAATAAATAAGTCTAGGAATGAGACAATAAAGAAAGCATATGGAAAAGTGGTTTGCAAATGGTAAATACCAAGGTAGTTAATGACAAAGCACATCAAAGATTGTAGCATTTATAAAACAATTAGATATGTTAAATGGATTAATATGTAATGATTTAAATTATCTTGAAGATAAAATACAATGTGTCACATCCTTGAAGGTCTTTAGAAGGAACATTGAACCTATGCATCAAAAATAAAAATTTCACATCTTAATGACCATAATAATTTAAATAAAAGGGATAATGACATGAAAAAAAATCAAAGAATCAATGTAAAATTTTAAAGAAGATTTAGGGGAGCAAAGTATATAAAATCTATGGCATAGATATAAAAACATACTCGTGAAATTCAAAGTAAACAATTACATTTGAGATTTAGCTTTTAGTGACTTGGTTGAGTAATGATTTTTACATGATTTCTCTATATAATAGAGAAAAATGGATATATCTCAAATTCTCATGCCATTATCAAATTCATATAAGGAAAATATGGGATTTGAGTTAGTGTATCAAATGAGATATCATAATCATGGGCCCTTCAAATTAATTGAATATTCCAATGTTAAATGGTTCCCCCAAGCACAAATATCAAGTTCATAGCAATGAAACTTAGCTATACCATATATATTATAAGTATCAGATGGAAAACACTTCATAAAGATACCTACCTTTGGTTAATTATATAAAGTGATGATGAATATCTTGAGTCATTAAAATCAAGGGTATACTCATTTATCAAAGGATGTCACAATATATGTCAACAACAAAACCATGGTGAATGTGACCAAATTACCATCAAGAGGAAAATAATTGGCACCATAGAAAACCATGTGCCCTCTGATCCATTTAGACATAAAGTAGGTATATGCATGAGAATCTAAAGGAATTCTCATATACTTTGCAAATGACACCCTTGTGTGAGTACTCATAAAATGTATTACAAAGAGATAGTGGTAGACCACCAAAAGTGCATGCCAAGTAACTAATGGAGTCATTAATATTGCACATCACATGATCAAACTCATAGAATATTTTAAATGTCCAGAGTTCTTGGTAATAAAACTATTCACCAATATCGATAAGGTTATTTCAAACACATCACAATATTTTCATTACCATTTTTTGGTATTGATGATTTATTCACATAGTGGAAATCACTAGATGTCCCAATCACATTGGATGTTAACTACTATCCTACAAATGTCTTTAAAAATATTGTATGGATAAATAATAGACAACACTATTCATAGATTAGATGTTTTAACCAATGATGGATTGAAGTTCTAGGGATAGTTACCCTATAATATTAGGTATCTATAGATGTATCTAAATACTTGGCACCCCTTACCATAGTCAAAAAATTACATAATGGGATTCAAATACAAATTCTTGAGCTTACAAATCCATTAGTCACACCTCTCTCATTCTTTAAAAACATCCTAGATACAAAGGTAGAGGTAACGAGGTAGAAAACCATGGTTGAAATAAAGTGCCACCACTATGATTCATACCCCCTAACACAGAACAACCATTACCACAAGAATAAGTGGAATTGAAATCACAATTACAAGTAAAAACATAACCATCTACATCTTCACATATAGTTTGAGGAAAGCAGAAATCACCAACTCATAGAGCATCACCCCCACCTAAGAAGAAGACTCACATTGTGAATATGTAACCAATTAGGATAGATCTACGACTTGTCTTACTTAGTGAATTCCAAGATCAGAGAGGGTAATCTCATAAAAAACTCATTTCATAACTATTTATATTAAGGACATGAATAATATGGATCTACTAAATGTACCTAAGGGATAATTTATCACACAACACTAAAAGAGAGGGTTCCAAAGCCTCTAATCAAGTATCACTACACAATAACCCTAGCTAGGCCTACAATACATGAAATAAAATAAACTAATATAGTGCTCACTAAATCTTGTGGCACAAAGGAGGATAGTTAAACATAAAAATAAAAAAATTAAAGGAGACTCTACTCAATCCAAGGTAGAGGTAAATTAAGCAAGGAGTAAAACATTCAACCTATTAATTTGTTTAATATTTATCTACTAAATGAAAGAGTAAAAGTTATAAATACTTACCTTTAGATGAAGTTGTGATGCCTTAATATCTCCATTTTCCATTGGCACTTTGTAAGAGGTTGTTGTGGCTTTGTAAGGGTCACACTATATAAATCAAATCTAAGCTAAAAGACTCATACTTTACATCCAAGAATTTCCCATAAGATAAGCTATCTTATTTCCATGGAAAAACCCTAAGCAATGACTCTTCAAGTGTAGACAATGAAAAAATTAATGTTTCCCCTTACTGTATTGAAATTAATATGGTATTTATAGCCAAGGATTGACCCTAAAATATTCCAAAAAATTTTCCTACAAGATTGACTGTATCAATTTTGTTAGGCAATAAAATTAACCATTAGGTATCAAACTAGGTTGGCTAGGCTGACTTAGTTTTGTAATGTGAACTTACTCCTTTCTAACAAGGTCAAACTAGTTAAATTAGTATGAAAATAGGTTTTTTACTTAGCTAGGTGATATTTGAAAGGAGAAATTCTTATGGAAGCGGATTCATGGGATTTAATTTCTTATGGATATGGATAAAAAGTTTCTTTTAGTGGGTTTAGGTAATGGTATAGTGACCACCAATGTTATGACATACCAAATGTTTACACACCCATTTTCAAGTGTATCCTTTAAGGTGTGCACTTATAAAGATTAACACGCAACATGTTATTACAAGAGAAAAAGTGTCAGTAAATGATAAAGTCTAAAAATATTATAAATATGCCCCACTCGAAGCTCATCATGTGTCACACAATTATAACATGTGATGGTGCTTCAAGAAAGAACATATCAGTGCATAAAAAATGAGCTTAAAAATTATAGTAGAAAGTGGAAAATTAATGAAAGTAAATAATTTGAAAACATAGACCTTAACTTACCTTGTTACCATGGAAGAAAAGATACATGAAAAGTAGGTTAAAGAGGCATCCAATGTATAAAACACGAGGCAGAATTGAAAAAATAAGATAAATTTTGAAAAAATATAAGGTTAATATAGAAACATTATCTACATTCTTAGGATCTTAGGGTTTATTTTGGTTTATCAAAAGAGATTATGTAACCAAAGTTATGAACAAAAGACAAATTTTTTTGGTAAATAACTACAAGATTAAAAATTTCTAAATTTTAATATATAATGGAGAATAAATTATTCATTTAAATATTTGTTGATTTTAGAAACTAAATATTTGTGTGAAAAAAGGATTGATGAAAGAGATGATGTCACATATGTGAAGAGGACAAGTGAGAGAACATATCATAACTACTATTGTTTTAGTCCATGTATAGGTGTATTTAATACAAATTTTTATCATTTTTGATGTTAAATGAAGTAGTTTTAGATAATTAGGTGTCAAGGTGAATTATGTTGCAAAAACATTACCCTAAAAATCTAGGGATAAAGTAGAAATTATGACAAATAATGGGTAAGTGTCAAAAAGGGAAAAATTAGGTCTAGGTTATTTATGATGAGTTACTTCAAAATCACCACAAAATTTGAATGGGGTTAGCCTAAATGACGTAGTTTAAATAACTAGGTTTAATTAAGTGGCTAACTACATATAATGGGCCAATATTATTTGTTATGAAAGTGACCAACTAAATTTAAGAATGGTTGATTTAGTTAGAGAAGGAGAAGGTGGAAAACACCATCTAAACTAGCTGATATAGTAAGTTTTATGGGTGGTTGATTTAGTAAGATGGCCTAATGCATTTGTCAAGTGGCCAAATTTATAATAAGTGGTCGACTATGTTAAGAATATTTTTTGATTGCATAGTGCCTGATTGACTCAGTATAAAGTAAGACTGGATGGCATAGTTAGGTATGTGGATGATATAATATAAAAATATAAGTGACCAACATAGTTAGTTGTGGTTAATGTAGTGTAAAATGATATAAAATAATCAAGATAACTTGATGAAGTAGATAGTTTGTATTTACATGTTTTTATTTTTTATTTTGAGAGTGTAGGTGATGATTATTTGGTATAGAGAACTAATACATGCTTTTTTGTTTGATATTTTGTAGAGGCAATGAATACTCTAATGATTATCAGATGTAATTTTGTTACATTATTTGTTGGAGAGATTAGAAATAGTGGACTAAATACAATTTAAAGAACTAGGATTCAAGGTATCATGGAGATATGACACATTTTGTTGATTATTGAGTTAATCATAATGTTCTTAGGGTTATGGGAGTGACTAGCCAACACCTTTAAGTGGGTGGTGGTTTGGGATACCATTGAGGTGGGTATCAATATAGAGGATGTCCATGAACTATTGGAACTTGATTATGGGGACACTTGTGATTTTTGATACACCTAATATAGATGTAGAGAAATGACCCTTAGCCTTATGAGTTACTAACTCTAAGAGATTTTTTATGGGTTTGTATGTTAACTTATTTGATGCCTATGTGTTGGTCATAACAATATCCAGAAATATATTATTGGTCTTCTAACAACTCATGTAATATGTCATAATTTGGATGGGAAGGTAATATTATATGGTGTTTCCTTGTATTGATCCATGTTGGAGTATGGCATAATGTATGATTTATGGGTGAAGTTAGTACATGACTTATATAATATACTATATTGAGGGAAAATTACTATGGGTTGTATGATGTTTTTGATTAATTGGATATATGATAGTTTTTTGATGTATCAACCTATGATATTATCACATGTGAAGATACTACTTTACCTCATGTGCTAAAATGGAGACATGATAATGTATTATGGGTTATACCACATGCCCTAGTGTTGTAGATGATCAAATGAGTTGGGATTATTTGGAAATAATTCAAAGGTGTGATAGATACTTGGTATTCATGGCCTAATAATTTTTAAGGGACATGGTCATGATCAAATTATAGGGCACTATCCATGGTGGCTGGAGCCACATATTATGTCTTACTTACCAAGATAATTTAGTTACCACACATGGTAGATCATATAGTAGTGCCTACATTTTAATTATTGGCATGCAAGGGAGAATCATGGTATATGAGGTGTATGAGTACCTATAGGTTTTCCTATGATATAACCATGTTGATTGATACCTTAGGGATGATGATGCCAATGATAGTGATGGGATATACAGGTTGTTGGAAGAGAGGTAGAGGTAGTTATTTTTGCACAAAAACATCTATTTTATCAACCACCACTGTGATATCAAAGATAAAGGTAGGTTTATGTGGAGCCACAACCACATATATAAGCACCATTATAGGTTATAACATAGGCACCATCTCAAGGATATCCCTTGGTATAACCTATGGTAAATTGATTGATAGTGTGATGAATCTGTAATGGGCCTCATCATGATCATGTTATTCAGACTGATTATGTAGTAGTTCATAGCCATGATTCATAAGAGGTGCTTAATGGGTGAGTAGATGGAGAGATTATTGGCAAGAAAATTATGTTTTTATATAATTTATGTTTTTAGTTTTGTGAATAGATAAATATATATGCTAGATAGATGTTTTTATAGATATACACATCAGATATAATGTTTATCTAGTTTTAATTTTATAAATTCTATGGTAGAGGAGGATACATGGTCTAATATGTTATAGGTGGTACATTATGGTATATTAGATGATTTGTTATCACAATATGACATAACACATATTATCGAACCTTTTATGCCTTCCAAACCTAATCATGCTAATTGGTTTACATTATTTGATGAGGTAACATGAGAGTTATATAGATGAGGAGATGGATCATAAGTTGTGTTACCATTGGGAGTTGGCTAGGGGTAGTTGTCAACATGGTAGGTGCTAGCTCAGGAGAGAGCCACTCAATTAAATAACATCAGGTGGTTAGCATAGATGGAGGGATAAGTGGCCAATCTATAGGGATAGGTGGAGGTATTATAAACACATAAATAGTCATTATAGTGATATGTTCGAATAGTGTAGGCATAGTCTTACATGGGTATCATAGCTTGATCATGACTAGATGGACAAGGTATACCACAACCATAGATATTAGATTATATTAGATTATTTTGTATTATATCAGACATTTGATCCATTTATATATGGATATATATTTTTTCTCATGAGTTATTGATGTTATGAATGTGTGTATTTCATTTATATCACATGTGTTAATGTTTGATAAATGCTATTGGAAAATGTATGATGTATGTTTATTATTTTCTAGAAGATGTGAATAAATTCATGGTTAAGAAGAAAATATTTATTTTGAAAAAGTGTAAATATAAAACTAAAGAGATAACACATGTAAGAAATGAATGAGATATAATAAAAAAATGTGTAAAATGAGAAATAGTAATATAAATCAAGAGCCCTGATAGGTATTTTTTGTAAAAACTCTTTCAGTCCACTTATGTCACTTTTGGACTTTGACCCTCAAGATGACCTAGTCTCCCTATTAGAGGGCCTTCTCGATACCCATTTACAATCTAACCCCCTATGAAATCCACCCCAAAAACACATATGGTGGTGTTCACCCCCCTAGCATGCTTAGAAGTTTGAGCCTTATTAACCCCATGATGGATATTCTCCTCACCTCCTCTAATACTAGCCCCAAGTTGGATCCCTTACCCTCCCTTAAAAGGATCCCTAGAGCTTCTCCCCCACCTTTTACCCCTTGGTGTTCCCTAAAATTTTTACCTTCTCTCTCCTAATCACCCCTATTAGATCATCCTTTGGGTACAGATTGGACTTCAAAACTTCAAACATTCTTAGAGGTAACTTAGGCTTTAACTCATAAAAGTTTATTTTTTGTTTCCTTGAATAGTGAAAATAGGCCTCTCTTTGAGGATGAATTTATATCTTCCCCTCTAAATATCTTATATCCCCCTAAAGATAAGGGAAAATTCTCTTTGAGTAAATCACCAACCTTGGATGCAATCTAGGATGAGGGCTTCACCACAATTTCCAAGAATAGAAAAGGGATAAATAAAGCTAATATTAGTTTCATCCCAAAACCATTTGGTGGATAATTCTTAATGGTCACACAAAATATTAAAATAGTAAAAGAAATTGTAAAGGGTTCCTAGAAAACCCTCAAAATAACTAGGGATAAGAAATGAAGTTTATTACATGAAATGTTAGAGGTTTAAACAACCACATAAAATAGAAGACCCTATGAAATGTTATAAAGAGAATTGACCCAATAGTTTTACTTGTCCAAGAAATCAAAATGTCTAAAAAATGATTTAATTCTATGTGTTGATAAAGTGTAGAGGAAGGCAAGTGTAGTTACCTCTAAATCCAAAGGAGCCTTGGGGGATTTTAGAGTCTTTTTTAATCTAGAAAATATAAAAAGTGCTCTACTTTAGAAGACTAGTGATCAGATTTCTATTCTATTAAGAGATTTAGATAGTAATGAGGAATGTATTCTATCTAACATTTATACCCCAAACTCAAAAAATGCTTGGAAAAGACTATGAGAAGACCTCCTATCTTTCCAGAGGGCCTATGAAAGATGGAATTGGATTATAGCTAGTGACTTCTACTTACTCTAAAGGAAAAAGGAGGGGGATTAATATAGCTCACTAAAATCATGTTGGATTTTAATTATTTCATCTCAAGAGCGAGTCTAGTGGATGTGGACCTCAAGGTAACCCATTCACTTAGTCCAATAGGAGGATGAGAGATGATTTGATTTAGGTCTACCTTGATAGAGTTTTAATCTCCCTAAATTGGGACATCTAATTCACCAGTAATCTCTCCTTCTTACCTAAAATTGGTTTTGATCACAATCCCCTAATTATTGAAAGATTTTTTTTGAAAACAAAGAATATCCCTTTTAGATTTGAAATCATGTGGCTCCACCACCTAAAAATTAATCAAATCTCTAAATTAATAGTGGAGAGAACACTTCTTAGGTACTAATATCTATATTCTAACAAAAAAACTAAACATCATCAAAGTAAATCTAAAAATATGGAACAAGGAAGTCTTTGGTGACGTTTTCCTAGAAAAAAGGCTTTGGAGGAGGAATTAATAATAATTGAAGAAATTTCAGCCATGGAAGGTAACAATGAATAGATTTACAAAAAGGAAAAATAAATATTGTGCCAAATCCTTAATATTAGAGGCAAGTAAAGAGACTTACTAATGACAAAAATCTAGGTGTACTTGGGTGAAGGAAGGGGATAGAAACACCAAGTTATTCCATCACTTGATGAGCATACATAAGAATGTGTATGAAATAACTCAATTGAAAATGGACAATAAAAATCTTAGCAAATAAGATGAGGAGATATCCTATCACAAAATAAATTTATTCAAAACAATACTCATGGAAGAAGGTCCCTTTGATGAATAGTTGGTTAACATTACCCTGAATAACTTTAATAAGGTTATTTTTTATTCTAAAAATGCTACTCTTACCAAAACCCCTATTGGACTAATCACCAACATCCCCCTTAGGGATTTGTGACATGGACTAACAGCCTCCTGTGGGTACTTATCTGGTGTTTGTATTGGGCATTAATAGGTCGATCTTTTGGCACAACAGTAAGCATTCCTTTCTAACAATTGTTATAAGAGCCATGGTCATGGGTTTGAATCCACTCAAGTAACGCTAAGGGGGGGTTGTTGGACTAATTACCAGTGTCCCCCTCAAGGAATTTCTGACATGGACTAACAGCCTCCCATGGGTACTTATCTGGTGTTTGTATTAGGCGTTAATAGGTCAATCTTTTGGCACAATGGAAAGTGTTCCTTTATAACAACCCCATTGATATAATAGGTAAAAAATGTCATGTTTATGATGTAGGGATTTAAGGCCTCTAGTCCTTATGGCTTCCCCCTCTTCTTCTTTCAAAAATTTTAGGATATTATTCACACTAAATTTGAGGCATCAATGAGTGAGTTATTCTAATCTATAACTATTTTAAGAGAAATGAATAATATTTTTTTGGTCCTTATTCCAAAAAATATAATATCAAACAATCTACATGACTTCTACCTAATTAGCCTATGTAATACAACTTTCAAAATTTTCACAGTCATCTTGTTGAAAAGAATTCAACACCTTATGGATAAAGTTATTAGAGAATAATAGGGGGCATTCATGTCTAAGAGATAAATAATAGATGAAATCATCTCTGTGCATGAACCCATCCACTCTATCTATAAAACCCTAAGACAAGGTATGTTTGTTAGGCTAAACATGAACAAATCATATGATTTAGTCTTCTAGAATTTCTTAATAAAGATCCTTGAGAAATTTGGATTCAACCAAGACTTGAGGAAAATAATGTGGATCTACATACCTACTCTTAAATTATCCATAATATTTAATGGAGTCCCCAAATTTTTTATCTTGGCTTCTATATGTCTAAGATAGGGGGACCCTCCCTCCTTTGTCATTTCATCATAGTGGTAGAAAACTTGGGGAGAAGCCTGTTAAAGGCCTATAGAGAAGGTCTGATCAAAGGCATCTCAGTAATTCTTAACATTGAACTAGTCACCCATGAATAATTTGAAGATTACATGATCTCTCTTAGGAGAATATTTGTTGGAGGAATCTAAAAAATTGAAATCCATTCTAAAAAATTATGAATCTATGTCTTACCAATGCATAAAATTCTACAAGAGTTCCCTTTTCTTCATCAACACTCTTATGATCTTGTAGAAAATGATTTAAATAATTTTAGAATTTTAGGTGAGTTAATTACCAATAAAATATTTGGGTATTCCAATGTGTGAAGG
The DNA here is from genome assembly GCA_037957365.1 of Torreya grandis. Taxonomy (NCBI): domain Eukaryota; kingdom Viridiplantae; phylum Streptophyta; class Pinopsida; order Cupressales; family Taxaceae; genus Torreya; species Torreya grandis. The sequence continues at coordinate 878,118 of JARHVA010001990.1, read as the reverse complement.
CAAAATGGAATCTGATCTCTAGAATCCCCTCATCGATAGAATTCAAAAAAAAACTTGTAGGATGGAAAGGACCCCTTCTTACCCAAGTGAGAAAATTTTAGTTACTCAAATCTTTGATATAGAGTATATTGGTATAATTAATTTCAATATTTCATATACCTAGAAATTTGGCAATAAAAATAGAATAAATTCAAAAAACATCTTATGGAGGGGTACTGAGGACTATTTCTGGTTTCACCTAGTCTCTTGGGAAAAAGCCTTCCTACCTAAAGTAAATGGGGTACTAGGGATCAAAAGTATTAATTCCATGAACCAATCCCCCTTAGAAAAAATGGGATGGAATATTATGAAATAAGATAGATAATGGGCCATAATAATTAAGGTCAAATACTTGGAAGGTTCCAAAGAAGACTGCCTACTCTTGGAAGAAGGCCCATCTAATGGATTTGATTTCTAGAAAGCCATCAAGATTTGTAAGGATCTACTACTAAAAATAATTGAATGGTAAATCATAGACAAGGAGAAAATAAATTTATAGGAATATGCCTAGATTTTCACCCTCCCCCTCTCTTCAAAAGGTATTTGGGATAATTTATGTGCGAGATTAAAGGAAAGATAAGGTACCAAAGTCAAAGATTATTTGGATGAGACTAAGGGATCAAAAGCTTAAAAAGTTCTCCCTATATAAGGTTACACTACTAAATAATCCAAATCAATTTATAATCTTAATTATTCCTTCATACAAGTTCACATCCCCATGTTCCCTAAGGAATATCATTTTAGTGGATGATTAAAGATAGTGGAAAGTACTCAGTCTCCTCTAGACATGATATTGATCTAAATCTGGTGGATGAATGGAAATACTAGAGATATTTATGTATTTAACACTTGAATCATAAGGTAAATTTATTATTTTGGTTGGATACTCAAGATAAGATCCTAAATATGGACAACTTGGAAAAAATAGGACTCATTGTTCCTAGCTAATGATTTATATATAGGGTATCTGAGCACTTGGTCCATAATTTTTTTCTATCATGCTCATTCAGTTCATACCTATTTGACTATATTTTGAGCAAATTCAATCTCTCATGGGTTAAACCAAACAACATTCTTGATCTCATCAAGTAATGGAAACCTCCTTGGAGCCTCCCATCCCTATCCTTCCTTTGAAACCATGCCCTCCCACACTAGTTTTGGAGTGTTTAGAAAGCCTAAAATGATAGTATGTTATCAAACAAAAGACACTTGACAAAAATTGCCTTCCTCTATCTTTGTCATGATATCATTGAGAATTGGAGAGCCTTCCTTCTAATTGATAGAAACCTATGATTTATCTTTGAATAGTTTATCTTCATAAATTATGAGGTATTACATAAAATCTATTCTTCTTCCAAGGACTTGGTACATAAACATGTTAGGTGGAAGCCTCTACCTAAAGGTTAGGTTAAGATAAACTCTAATGGATCCTCAAAAGGAAATATAGGGCCTACAGGTGGGGGAGGATCCATAGGAAACTTAGAGGGAATGCTTATAATATCTTAGACATACCCCTTAGGAATTCACATAAACCATGTGGCCTAAGCCAAGTCAAGACTATGGGGCATTCATCTTGAATCTATCCTCAAGATGGATAATATTATCATTAAAGGGGATTCCTTAAATATCCTCATTGCTTTAGAATGTAAAACCACCCCTTCCCACACAATAAAATGCATAATATATGATTCCAAGTAGAGTTTAATGGATATGTCACACTCTTCCATTATTCATACATACCTTAAAGGGAATGGTATGGTATAATTAATTGATAATATCAAAATAAGTGTCTCTCTTGTATCTACCTAACATGTTGGATGCCATGTCCCTAAAAATGTCATGTCAGCTATTCAAAATGAAGTCACTTCTAGATAAGATGATGACATGGATTTAATATGCATGAATTTTATTTCTTAAGTGAAGTCTTTCAAAAATCATGACCCACCATCATTATACCACATGGATAATTAATTACAAATGGTAGGAGAAATCATGTACTTCAAATTTATTTTAAGCTGTTAGCTCTAAGTCTTACCAGGGTTCAACAAATGTCATTTTCAACTCTCAAGATACTATTGAGATGGGTAAAGATAGGGAGATTCTTGGACCAAATTCCTTTTTAGAGGTCAAAATCATGAAGAAGGTTTTGAGGAATATACATAGAGGGGGCCTCATTGAGTTTATGCTAGGGGTCAATGGCCACAATTTTTACTTATCAAAAGAATTTTTTATAGTGTGGAATAAGAGGGATGTGGAAGTAATAGGCATTAGAATCTTTCTAATAGAGGATATGATAAGTGAAGCCATAAGGATGTCATGTGAAGGAATAAAAGCATTAAAATATTAATAAAAAAATAGAAACTCATACATAGGTTCTTTTAAACCAATGAGTTCAATAAAATAGATAAAAAGAGTTTCCTCACTCAGATCTTTTGCATCACTAGCCTAAAGTCTGCTTTAAATTAATGAATTATCTCATGCTAGAAGCTAAGTATACCATAATTTGTTCCCATCACTTTTTATTTATGAACCATTTTTAAGGCTTAAAAATTAGCCTTCCTTATTATATCCTAAAATCCCTAGAGAGCATTGCTCTCATGCACCAAATCAATGAGCCAATCCCATCATATACAAAAGACTTATTCTAATTTAATAAAGCCTAACGGGACCCTTTAGGATAAGGATGTTCTTCTAGAGGAGTCTTCCATTGAGGAAGACTCCCTTGAAGAATATCCTACCTCATGGCTTCATCATCTGATAACTATTTTTCACATGCTAGCCCTAATTCTAAAATCTTAGTCAGAGATCCTCCCCTAAAACTCTCTATTTTTAAGCCTAAACCACTCTTGATAGAGGAAGGAATATCAAGGGGAATTATTGGGAAAGTGAAAGGGAAAGGAAAGACCCCCTAGAAAAAGTGATTAAAACCAACAAGGATCAACTAGGAAGGTTTTAATAACAAACTTTGTGAGGTAAGGATGTGTTTAGTAGGTTTAATTTAGGATTGGAATTCCATGAACAAGGATGTTGCCAAAATGATCCAATCTTTCTCTCAAATAGCAAAGGCTAAATGGACCCCATTGAAGCAACATATCTTAGAGGCAGAGACTTCTTCCCCTAAGTTTACCTAAAAATCCTCCACCAAGAAGACCCCTATGAAGGAAAAACTTTGGAAGAGACCTAGAATGGCCCAGGAAATAGAACTAGGGCTAAAATCATAAAGAATAGACATATTATGAAAGAAAAGGTGATTGAGGAGGCAAAGTTACCTATCAAGGTATCTCTCCTCCTAGAATATATTTTATATTTAGTTTCCTTTTATTTTGTCCTTTGCATGGTTAGTTATCTATTAGTGTTGTTTTTTGGTTTTATCTTTTAGCCCATGGGGATTGCTCCTGTTTACTACACTTATACATACTATGGTTCTTAGTCCTTATAAAATCAAGCTTGTTACCATATCAAATAAAAAATATAAATAAAAAATATGTGAAAGAAAAATAAAAATAAGTATCAATGTAATTTAATCCCACAAACAAATATATGAAAAGAAATAAATATAATAAAATATCAATCTAAATTACAAATAAAGATATGTAAATAAAGTGAAATATAAGAAACAATCAATGTAAGTTACAAACAAAAATATGTAATTAAAGTGAAATATCAATGTAAGGTAAGAACATATAAACAAAGATATGCAAATAAAGTGAAATATCAATGTAAGGTAAGAACACACACACACACACAAAGATATGGAAATAAAAAATAAGAAGACATGAAAATTGAAATTAGAGTAATAATGATAAACTAAAATTAATTTTTGTATTAGTCAATAGTGTGATATAATAGTTATTTTTGTTACAAAACATGGTATGTAGTTTGTTGTGAAATAAAAGGATTCTTTGTGAGAAAGGCTTGGTCCTATCTAAGGTCTTATACTACAACTCACAAAGGGTAAATAAAAACAAATGGTAATTAGTTATGGGAGGTAAAATAATTTTTGTGAGGAAGGCTTAGTCCTACCCAAGGTCTTATATTGTGACTAAAAAAAGGAGAACCAAAGAGGCATGGTCAGCTAAAAAGTGATATTTATCAAGGAGGAATATTTGGAATGTTATGATGGAAAAGGAGATGGAAAAAAATTGCATAGGAATTGTAATAATATTAGTAGGCATCAGACATATAGAGCAAATAGGAAAGCACTAAATATTTTCTAAACAATAGATACATAATATACTTATCTTTGTAGACACAAAGATTTTGGATAATTAGTGAAGTACTTAGATCATCTAATGAAGGTGATATATATAATAAAATTAAAATATGCCTACCTTACCATGACATGTTCCCCACTCCTCGGAACCCCTTACAAAGTTTTTAGTGTACTATAAAGATTGGGTACTTGCATGAAAAGTAGGTAACATTATATATTAGAATTAGACCTCATATACTTGTCTATTGGCCTACCTCACCCCAATGGACCTTGGATCTATCATGAGACCAATTGTGGAGTTTAAGCTTCAAATAGAATATGATATGTGCTAAAATAAGAATCACATATTTTGGTGTGATTTTGAATTTGAGTTCATAATTACCTATTGATCATTTCATTTTGTTTAAATGATTAGGATTTTAAATTTTTATGGATTTTTCTATTCCTTGTCTTCTAAACAAATTTAGAAGACCAAACATGACTGATAAAAATGACAAACATATATAAGCTTTGGAATTTGTTTACAAGATAAAAATTACTTAGAGGATGCTATATTCCAAATAGTTAAGCTTGACCACAAGTAAGTATGTGATAATAATACTAACCATATGTGTACTTAATATGAAGGAAGATAAAAGGGAAAAATGAGGATCATTAGAGATCCTTGTAAGAGATTGTATAATGATAAATATGCTTGGTAGTTGACCATCAGGTAAAATAGAAGTGTAAGGTGTGGGTTATGAACCATGTCACATGAATATTTATTATATTCATACCAATTATCTAACATAAACATAAATGTAAAGATAAATCATCCCATAATAGAAGGTAAAATAAAATTAAAAAATTAACATGATTTTTTAAAAATAATTCACAAGACATGCATTAATGATATCATAGTGCATCCATCAATGTAGTAGTGAAAACATCCAATCTAAATCATATGTAAATGTGATAAATAATGTGATAAAACATCATGATGTGTTCATATATTTATAAATGTCATGACATACATCATCTATAACATTAGATATATCTTGGTGTAACTGTAATCTAACTCTAATCAAAGTCTCATCAATATTCATAGAGAGTCATGCAAAAACTTCTTGACATATTATCTCTATGGAGAAGGGGGTATGTTAGAGGAAGAGTGATACTCATGTGGCATATCCTACAAGGTGTAATAAATGCAAGGAATTAAATATGTACTATGACTGATATCTTCAAATATGTGAGAGAATGAAGGTTGTGAAGAAGGCTAAGTATTTGTTAGAAAATGACCTAGAGTGCATTTTTGAGTAGGTGATGGCATAGTCATGTAAAATCATGAAAGTTCTAGTGTAACACTTTACATATATTTATATTATGTGGGGTAAACTGATGCCAAAGATAATAAACTTCATCATATCTAGGGATATACTCTGAAAGTATCTTGGGAGGAAGTAGGTTCTTATAAGTGGATTGCACCTTATATAGACAAAGCATATCAATGTATTGCCTAAGAAATTAGAAGTGAGTATAATTATTTTTGTTCATTACATGAAAAAAACAAGTACATATAGAAGTAGCCAAATGTGGAGGTTGATTGTTTGTAGTGGAAGTAGAACATAAGGCATACTACTATGTTGAGAATTAGTGATGGGCATGGTAATTATTGGCCCAATGATTGGTAACCTTATGAAACTCATAATATGGATCATCTTCTCATTATATAGGTAAGGGATAAATATTAGGAAAAGGTATTATTACATCACCAACAAAAGGATAACTTGGATTAGGATCAAGAATAGTTTGATTAGCTATAAGACATGATCTCAAAGTGGGTTAGCATAATGTAGTAGACATCTCAAGATGGAGCATACTTGAAGGATTAGATAATCTAGTAAATTGATATGTTCATGTCATGACATGATAAAAAATAATACTCTAAATAGGATTAGCAATGAATAATTGAGAATTATTATGTGTGTGATCTATCTCAAACCTATGAACATCAAGTGAAGAAGAACTAATGTTATTATAGTAAAAGGATAGGGAACTATGTTAATAGAACTGAAAGCATGTTTTAAGGAAGCATGATATCTAAGTATATCTACATTTTTATCTTGAGAAAATTCAACTAAAAATTGATCATATAAATAGTAACCATAATCATAATTAAAATAATAAATATCAATAGTGCAAGCATCAATAATTTTATCAGTCAAAGAAGAATGGTGAACATATGACACCAATAAATAAGGAGATAATTAAGTAATTATATGATGAGAGAGATCATAAGGTTTGATTTTCAAATTTATCTCATTCATTTCATCATCTTTAGGATCTAAGAGATTAGGTGTTATATTACCCATTAGTTTAGGGTGATCATTATAACCTCTAGTAGAGTTGATGAGATAATTAAAGTGTTGAGACTCACAAAAAATAATACTAGGTGAAGGTTTAAGGTTAGTTATTTTTAAATCACCACATTACTAATATTATTCAAAATTCTAATGGTTTATTTCTCCTTGAATATTTTAGATAGCACCATTATGAGAAAATTTGACACATTGGCATATTGACAAGGTTAGGACTCTCATGCAATGTGTCCAAAGATGACTGAGTAAAATGTTATGATAATGTAAAATTGAATATCATAACTTTGATAAAAACTATGATAGGATGAACTATGATATGAATCAAAAAATAATCTATAAGAGGCATTTGTCTTCTATCATAGCCTTGGCACATAATTTGAGTAATTTTAAGATTACATTTGAAATACCAAATTAGTTTAATAAAGTCTAGGGAAGTAATGAAAGTGCAATAACATTCATCAATAAGTGCATGTTTAACTTGGATATCACCAATTTGGAAACTAATGGATAATGGAGGATAATCTACATGAAGAAATATTTCATCTGGAATTATTGAAGAGATAGGACATTTGAGTGCAAGAGAAGTATCTATAATTTTTTTAATGTGGATAGACATTTATTCACACTATTGAAGGATACTATCTTTAGACCTGGATGAAGTAGATTATTTCCCTATAGGTGGGGGAAAAGGGATGTTCATTTTGAATAAGACTTTCATTATATGATGATGATGATGAGAAATAATCATAAGTTTTATAAAAGGAATTTTATATGGGAGAGGAGAGAGTTTAGTTATTGGATCCCCTTCATCATATCTAATTATAATTTTATCAAATATAGGTTCATAATGTTGAAGTGAATCCTTTGAAGGGGCATCAGATGTGTATTTAAATTAAATTTTATAAGGGGTATTTTATTAGGAATCAACTGATATGGTTTGGTTAAGTGGGTTTGATTGGGTTAATTTTGATGATGTTTTTGAGAACATAGTTGAATCAATGCTTGGTTATTTTGGATTTTTTGAGTGAGGTAATTTGGTTTGAGAAGAAATGGTTGAGAAATGAGGACTAGAAGTTATATATATTTTGGAAAAAGAGATGGGTAAGAATCTTAAATAGTATAAAAAGTTGGGAAACTATTATAGTTAGAAATTGGATAAGGATAGATATAAGATACTAATATATTCATATTATTCATGTTTACAACATTATCATCATTAGTGATATAATTATGACTAACAAAAGTTTTGAGATTGTTAGAAGTGGGAGGTTGAGTAGTAGTAACTTAATGATTAGGAAGAGGATCCTTGTAAATAGATAGATGAAAATATGATTGATTAAGGGATTCATGTTTAATTTTAGTTTCATGCACCTTAGTTGGCACTTCATAATATTTTTGTCATTCATAGATGAAATTTTCATGATAAAAATTAGGACCAAGAAGATGTTCAAGAGAAAAGGTTCTTAGTTTGTGACAAGTTTCATGAGAATGGCCCCAATTTGCATGATACCAACAAAATTCATGTGAATCATACCAATATTTGGTAGGGAATGTAGGATTAATATCTTGTGGCAAGGGCCTACAAAGAAACTTTTGAGTCTATGATAAGGAAAGTGGTTTATGAATATTTATATTATTCACTTTGGATAATATAGGACTAGGATGTGGTAAAGGATTATTTAAAAGTGGTTGTGAAAGAATAACATAATTGAATCCACTTGGGGTAATATCCTGAATAATGTGTATGGAATGATGGGTATTAATCACACCATCATTGATAACATGCCTATTCTTAGATTTCATAAGTAGTCAAGTTCTAGTAGGAGGATGGGAAGGCTTAAATTTTCTTATGATAAAATATTGAAATTTGTCTTGGTCTAGGGCTTCTTCTAAATATTTTGGAGAAAGAGTCCTAACACGATATTGTAATATAGGGTGAAGATCATTAGTGAAAAAATGGAAAATATTTTATTTTGACATGTTATGTTTAGATTTATTGGATAAAGCCTTCCACCATTTAACGAATACTTGGGCTATTTTAGATTCTTATTGTTTACAGTTGATAAAATGAGTTAATCTATTTTTAAGAAGGTCATTAGTTTGAAATTATTAAGTCAATACATCAGTTAAGACTTCCAAAATAGATATGGTATAGGTCTTGAGTTGATTATACCAGTCTAAAGCATCACCTAAAAAGGTTATAGCTAAAAGCTTAGTTGTAGTGAAGATGTTAAGTTTAATCTAATATTTCTATAAGTTTCCAAAAACTTTCAAATGCAAAGTAGGATCAATGGATCCATTATAAGTGATAGTAGGAACTATGACACCTATGTCAATATTTGAAATTTAAGGACCTAAGAGTTTATTTCCTAAATGTCAAATAGCCTTATGAAGAAGTGGTGATTAGGGTATAAGGTTACCAAGTGCATATCTAAAGGGGAGTAGGGGCATTGAGATTTTTTTCTCCCTATTGAATATGTTGAGGATGATTTTGAAAGTGAAGTAATTAGTTTTAAATTTGTATCATTTAATTAACACTATTAGTTTGAAAAGTATCCATTTGGTTCAAGGATTGTAATAAAAGTTGATTAGTATTAATAATGGTCTAAATAGTGGAAGTGACATGGGATGCACTAGTGGTATGTGTTGAATTATCATTTTGAGAGGCACTTGTAGTTGTGTTAATTTGGGTATTAGTGTGAGAATTTTGGGTAGGCCCACTAAAAGAAATGCCTTCAATGTTTGTGGTAATGATAGGCATGGTGGATGAAGAGGCATGTAAGAGGAAACCATTATAGAATAAGAAGGCATGGAAGAAGATAAAGGCATGGAATAAGTCAAAGATTGACTTAGCCTAAGTCCTATAGAAAGACTAGATGTAGATAAAGGGAGACACCTGATGTGAGGTCCCATCATGAGGTTATATATTTTTATAAGATCCTACCCTAGTGTTGAGGGTTTTCATTGATGAAAATGATCATTTTAGTAGTATATTTTATATCAATTTGATCCTCTATTATATATATGAAAAGAGGGTTAATGGTAAAATATGGAGGAGTCCCATAGTTGGAGGTTCTAGTCATAACATGGATATTACTGATCAGGATTGTCTAACATATTATAAGGTAAACATGTATTAGAAACTTTATGAGGGTTATTAAAACTCATCATGTTAGTCTAATTTTACTATTTGGATTTGTTAAACATGTATTGCATGATGAAAGGTAAAAATAAGTGAAGCATGAAGGGATTGATAAATGAAATTGAGTTAGACACCTATTGAAAAGCTAGTTGGTTGACTTAGTTTGGCTATATATTTAGAAAATAATAGGTTGAAAACTTATTGGGTCAAACAGGTCAAACTAGTTGGGTAGACAAGAAAAGATAAAAGTTAGGAAACCTATTAGGTCAAGTTGGTCAATTGAGTTGAACATATAGGAAATATAAAAGTTTCATAGCCTACTAAGTTGAGCTAGTTAACTTAGTTGTATAGATGGGAAGATAATAGATAACTTATTAATTCGAGCAAATTAATTTAGTAGTATTGGTAGGGAAAGATAAATAACCTACTAACTCGATTTGACTAATTTAGTATCATAGGTAGGGAAATCTAAATAACCTATTGAATCAATTTGATTGATTTAGTTATACAAGGATGAAAATTTTGATAGTTTAAAACTAGATGATCTAGTTTAAAAATAAAAATAAAATAAACATAATATATAAGACTAAGTCATTCTATTCGATGTAGTTTATTTAAACATAGTTAATTAGACCAAGCTAATTAATTTAGTTGAGGCACACAACACCAAAATATATTAATGTTGGTCAATACAGTCTACAATACAACATAGATTAGTAATCAACAAGTACAAAATATAATTTTAAAACTACTAATGATGACTAAATTATTTGAAATTAAGATTAGGAAGTTTTATGAAAAGGTTTTGTTTGATAATGTAGGCTTTTAAATATACTTTCTTGTCCATTATATAGTGATAGACTAGTGTTTTAGAGTGCTAACTATGGATGAGGTGTCATTTCCTTAGCCCACTATAATTGATTTCAAGGGTAAATTAGAAGTAACTCCTTGATTCTAACCTCTAACCAATGCACCACAAGATCAAACATATGGTTGGATTCTTAAGGTTCAATTCAAAGGGAAATCCTAGGCATTTTTGAAATATTATGAGGTATGTGGTAACTAAAGATGATGTTTAGATTTATACTATAGCTATGAGTATTAGGTAAATCCCCTCACACCATAATATATGTAAATTATAGACAAGGATAGTAAATATGATATCACATAATTTAGACACCCATTTTGGTACAAGTACACATATTTCTAGTATTCTTCTATGTATAAACGTTTTCATCGATAATTAGACATCTAGTGATGTAGTTTCTCATGGACCTATTCAATTACATCTTATTTCACTTGAGTTACCTACCAATTGGGCCTATTTTATATGTTTATTTATCTTCATCTAATGTATGTTAGATATCCTTCTTGTTGTGTCTATTTTCTATATGTCTTTATCCTCTAGACACTTGCATCCATATTGGACATTCACATCAACATTAGTGTCCAGCTTTGACATAACATCTAGGCTTATGTTTTTATGTTTTTTCATATTTTTCACTTTATAAATTTTTTGTTAGCCCCCTTTTCCCATCCTATGGTCAGATTTTCACATGTAACTAGGTTTTAATTCAAAGTTAAAAGGTTCCTATTTATACAAAGGCTATAATCTAATTAAGACACCTACCAATTTGATAAGGCTTCTCTAACTATAAATTACTATTTATTTCAAGCTATAAAATTATATTACAACATTGAATCAAATATTTGAAAAATTTAAAAAGTCAAATATATTATTACATCACTTGTGTAAAGGGTTATTAGTAGAAAGAGTATATAGTTACACTATTATAATCACACACACATGTATAGGAGGGAGAATTACATGTGAGTCTAAGGCCCTATTAGGAGTATTAGCCATGTAGGTATCAATTTGAAATAAAATTTGGTTACTAGGGCTAGGTTGAATCATGTTATTAACTCCTTTTTACCTAGTTACAAGTGGCACAATGCAAAGGAATTAGGGTTTTTTTATTATCTAGATCTGGCACATAGATAGACATTAATTATGGCATATAAAAATTACACAAGGGTAGTGTAGGTTTACTCTAAATTTCAATTCATTCCTATATATATATCTCATTAGAATCTTACATAAAAGGTAGACATAAGCATCAGTGTTACTGTCCTAGATCAATGCAACTATCTAGAAGTAAAAAATAGTTAGAAAATAAAATGAATAAATTCTAGACTATAAGACATTCCTATGATGATTCTTGATAATTTACATAGTTTAGAAAAAAATAAAAAATAAGATGTGCTCTCTTTATCCCTTAGCTTCAGTGTACTTATTGTATTTATTACACATGCCTAAATGAGATATATTATCAAAACATTCTATTATATTTGTAAAATATGAATAATACCTGATTACCATTAAAACTAATTTATTTATTATATGTTTCTTTCATGAGTCCAAAAAATTTAAAAAATGTATCCATTCATTATGGTAGCTATACCGTTTTAAAACTACCGATACATAGTTTCTAAGAAAAGCCAAACAAAGTGAAAATAAAGGTGAAAATCAAGTTGTTGAAAAATAAGTTACAATTTTTTAAATAAAATAAGTATCCAATTTTTTTCAAAGTAAAAGTGATTTAATTACTACTAAAAGTATAGGTTTATTTCCTTTAATTATTCTAAAAATAAAACACAAATAATAAGATTGAGTAGGTCAATTTAGTTGAGAAAATAGAATAAAACAAAGTCAACACTGGTCAACATAGTTTGTTTTGAATAAACAAATTAAATTAGCTAGATCAATTTAGTTTGTTGGTAGAAGACATAGACATGGGACTAAATCAACCAAGTCAGCTTAGTTGATTGTGTGCTTATAGTTTAACAAAACTAAAAACTGATAAAAATAGTAAGGAAATTTGTATATTCTAACTATTATAATTAATAAGTAGGAATTGAAACATTTATTAAAAATGGATAAGATTAAAATACTAAGCTATTAATAATTATCTTGAAAAATTAGACAAGATCAACCAAGTTAATTTAATTGCATTGATAAGAGTGTTGAAGTTATGTTTGATTGGATCATCCAATTGAGATTGGTTCTATAGAGGTAGAAATTTATAAACACAGTAATTAAATAGAGTTAACCAAGTTAACTTAATATGAATAAAACTAATAAACCAAAAATAGGAATGTAAAAATAAATCAACCAACATGATCTAGTTTGTTGAGACTAAAAATGTAAAAAACATAGAAATAAACAAGATCAAATAGCTTGACTTAGTTAACTATAAGTGAAATTTTAGAAAATAGGGAAAAATACTAAATCGATTAGTGTGCCTAGTTTATTAAAATTAAACCCTATAATAAAAAGGATAAAATTAGATCAACCAACATGATCTAGTTAACTATAGGTCATGGACCTAAAATCATAGAAAAATACTAGATCAACTATCCCAATATAGTTGACTAAGAAAATAAAACTTATAAACAAAGGGGAAAATGGGATTAACCAGCATGATTTAGCTGATTATTGATCTTAAATATGTAGATATAGGTTAATACTATATCAACCAACTTGATCTAGTTGACTCTAAATGAAAAATTAAAAATTCAAGGTGTAGATTCACTTTGGGTTCACCAAAACATTGCAACAAATTAGGATAGATATATAATTTATCCTACTTAGTAAATTTTAAGCTCAGAGTGGGTAATCTCACAAAAAACTCATTACATAAATATTTATATTGGGCACATGAACAATATGGATCTACTAAACCTACCTAAGGGATACATTATCATATAATACTATAATAGAGGGTTTTAAATCCTCTATATAATAACACTACATAATAACCCTAGTTAGGTTGATAATACATGAAATAAAAGAAACTAATCTAGTGCTCACTAAATATTGTGGTACAAAGGGGGATAGCTAAACACCAAAAAAAATCAACTAAAATAAACTATACTTAAGCTAATGTATAGGTAAACTAAGTAAGGAGTAAAACATTCAACCTATTACTTTGTGCAATATCTATCTACCAAATGAAAGAGTAAACTTTAGAAATATTTAAATTTGGATGAACCTATCATGACTCAATCTCTCCCTTGTCCAATGGTGATTTTCAATATGTTTTTTTGGCTTTGTAAGGATCACATTATAAAAATTAGCTCTACGATAAAATACTCCTACTTTTCATCCAATACTTTCTCACAATACAAGCTATCTTATTTTCAAGGCAAAAACCTATGCAATGACTCCTCAATTGTATAATTATAAGAATTATGAGCTTTAACAATGGAAAAATAAATATTTCCTATTATTATATTGAAATTAAGGTGGTATTTATATCCAAGGATTAAACCTAAACTATTCTATAAATTTATTTGATAAGATCGACTAGCTTAATTTTGTTAGGCATAAAAAGTAGTTTTTAAGTCTCAAACTAGGTTGAAAAAGATATCTTAGTTCCATAACATACACTTAATCATTTATAACAAGGTTGACCTAGATGATTTAGTGATAAAATAGGGTATTTTCTTAGTTAGGGGCTATTTGAAAGGAAAAGTGTTTATGAAAGTGGATAAGTTGGATTTAATTACTTAGGGAGTTGGATAAAAGTGACTTGTAGTGGATTTAGATAATTATATAGGGACCAAAAATCTTTTGAATAAAAAAAGGTATACCCACACATTCCTGATGCACCATTTAAGGTGTGTACTCAGAGAGATTTAAACCCAATAGTTTCCTACAAGAGATAGTGTCAGTAAATGATAAAGTTTAAAATATTGTGTGTATACAAAATCTATGGTTGAGTGATAATAACATGCCAAATATTATCATAGGGGATGAATTTAAGAATTTAGGGGTCACTTTAGAATAGATATACAAGTATATGATGGAGTATAGTAAAAATTATATATATGAGGAAGGTGAGGATAAATAATTCTACTTCTAGAAGGTAGTGCATACCTGTCAGCTAAGAAATAATTCTCAAGTTGTACTTATGGTATAGATACCTACACCTCCATAGTTCATAATTATGGATATAGGTGCAAAGGAGGAAGAAATTAAACATATAACACAGACTACATTTTAGGGAGGAGCATTAGGTTTAGGTCCATTAACTACATAAATTACACCAACTTAGATGGTTACACAAAAAAAATGTGAGAACAAATAGGGATGTAATAAGAAAGTCCATGAAGTCCATTAAAACATAAACCATGTACTCATGGTACTGAAAGGAAATTGATGACCATCACAAAGCACATGGGAACATTTTACACAAGATAATATGTTGATGAATAAGCTAAAAGAAAAAAGAATAAGCTAAATTGTAGAATGAAGTAACTAAGTGCCAAAATAAATCCTTGGGCCTATCAACCCATTAAAAAACACCTATCATCATGTAGAAAGTCACCATTTCACCATTTAATCCCCATTATAATTCTCAACATCCAATTATTCCACCCTCATTACCTTCACTACCATTGTCTTTGTATTCTCCAACTACACCAAGAATTCCCTAAATAGTTGAGTATGAGGTAACCGATGCATAATAAAAAATTTCAAAGGATCAACTTATAGAATAACAAAAAACAAAGTAAGCCAATCCATAAGATGATCTCATAGAATACTAAGTGTAGTAAGATATAAAGGTTATATAAGAAGATTACAAATTTAAAGTAGATAAATAAAAGGTCAAGCTAGAGTAAGCCCAAAGGAAAAGAAGAGAAATAGAATAAGCAATAAGAAGATTAAAACAAATCAAGGAACAAGAGAAAAAAAGGAACAAGAATATAAGGATGCATAGGAGGCACAAAATAAGAAAGTAGAGGCTAAGTATATAACTAAGGATGATTTAAAAAAATAGATAGAGGAGTTTTGAAAATGGGAGGAACAACAAAATATAGCTAAGATTAACACAATAGCCAAGAAATCTAAAGAAAATAAGAAATAAGACATGCAAAATCATGAAGAACTATAAAAGAGGGTTATATAAGAGGAAGTAAGGAAATA
This sequence comes from Torreya grandis, assembly GCA_037957365.1. Classification (NCBI taxonomy): domain Eukaryota; kingdom Viridiplantae; phylum Streptophyta; class Pinopsida; order Cupressales; family Taxaceae; genus Torreya; species Torreya grandis. The sequence continues at coordinate 862,375 of JARHVA010001990.1, read as the reverse complement.
TTATATGAAACAAGCTCAAAAGGCTAAATAAGAATAGAAGTAAAAAGTTGAGAGGGAGGTAAATACATAAACAAAGACATATGAAAAAGAAAAAGAGGACCTAGAGAAGCACACAGATGAAGTTGTATCAAAAACCTAAAGATATGAGGGATAATAATAAATATGTAGCAAACAATAGAGGAAAAAAATTACCCAATTGTTGAGACCCATCAAACTTCAAGTACATTTATAGGATTAGGATTGGCTTAGGGAAGAGTGAAGGAATAAGATTTTTAGGATAAACTATAGACTACTATTCAATGGTTATGGGATGTCTAAGTTATACCTTTATGATAAACAACATTCACACTTCCTATTTCACATATTTGATGTCATCCACCACTATCAATGACTAAGTGAACTCATTCACATTGGCATCAATAAGTTAGGAGATATCTCTATATGTCACCCAAATTACCTTGTCCAAATAGATCAAAGGTGTTACTACATTCCAATAGTCAATTATGTAAAAATCATCAACAATAGAGAAGGAAAATATTCAATTATGAGATGAAAATATAAACCTTCATCATCGGCTAGACAAGGTGCGTAAGATAATTCAAGATACATGCCTATTATTAGTTGTCCATGTTTTAGGAGAGTATGTGATGTCTAAGGAGAAGTAGTTCATAACCTTGCTAATTCAACTCATAAAGGATTGGGATACCACACAAACTTCAACAACTATGAGCTCAAGGCCAACACTCGAGAGTAGAATTAGAATTCATCTTCAAACTCATCCAATAATATGAGTAAGTCATTGAGACTATGATGTATAGGTAAGTACATAGAGTTGGGGGAAAAAAGGGCCCTACTTGTGTACATGATTTTCCTAAAATTTTATAAATATGAACTCCTAGAGATAATTTAATATATCTACACTCTAAGTTGAAGATAGTGTGAGAACATAAAATGTATACTTTTGAGTCTAGTTTCCAAAAAACTATTTAAAAAAAATAAAAATGGTTAGGTTAACTAGGTAAAACTCATGTTTGTTTTAAGGGAATAGAGTATATAGACAACGATACAAACCACCATTTTTTAGTAGCATTTAATAGTGTTTAAAACCCTTTTGTCAACATTTAGATAATATATTCTAGTTTGTGACAAATATTTTTTTATATTTTTTCAATGAATACCTTTTTATGAATTTTAAAAGTAAAATAGATCATGAAAATTGACAAAAAATATGGATAGTCGATCATACGACACTGCTAACTACCTAAAAAAATGAAAATCATTTTTTTAAATGTGTGTCTAACTAGGCCTAGTTTGTAACCATATAACTTGTTTTTCACTTGGATCAATAAAAAATAAATTACATGAACATATATAGGCATGTATATTTGTATCTTGTAGTGGTTTAAAAAGGTATAATTAGTAATTAACATAGTTTGAAACCTTAAATTAGTCCAAAATTTATAAAAATCATATTTTTGGAAAGAGGAGAGCATTATCATCATGATGGTATTAAGTTTTTGAATTTTACCATTGAAATTCTTAGTGTATTTAGCGATCAAAGTTGAATTTCACTATTTTATATCAAAACTCTTAGACTCAGATATACATTGATAGTTCTAAGACTTTGGCTCGGGAATCCAAGCCATTACCAAGACAAAAGTCTTGGTTCTTGAATTCAAATTCAAATAGTGTGATTACATTAATAATATGATTACATTAATATATAATGTGATCATGTGAATACATAAGGTGATCAAGGGAGCTATCCCTACCTAGATATTCACCTCATCCTTAGGATACCCACAAGCCTAGAGGTATTTCAATTATGCCACTTTAATTAGGAGAGATGAGACATCTCCTCAAAGGGTGAAAATACAAGTGACAACAAATACATAACATGATTTCATTATTATAAAAGCAATAATGTGTTCACATTATCATTATTTTTCATAAAAAATCATATAAATATGTACATGAATCCAATATTGACTTAAAGCTTATATTTACTACTCTAGATGTTAAGTGTAAGGAAATAAATGTAACAATAAAAATGTAAACTTAGTAAATATATGAAATTAGGGTCACTTTGCATCTGATAGAGTTAGTCTCATAGTTGAACACCTTAATATTTGGAAAATAGTTTTTCAAAATCTAATATGGTTAATACCTAGCATTTTTAGGGTCTAAGTATTGAACCTAGGGATTTCAAGGCATAACATTTGCAATTGATGTCCATTTTTAGTAAACATATAGTCATTTTTTAGGTTTTTGTTCCTTTCATATTAATTCTTGGAATTTTTAAGAGTCATAGGTTTGTTAAAATTGAAGTTTTTAAACCACTCACTTTGAAATTGATCCAAAGTGATGTGATTGGGGTAGCATAGGTCACATTGAAGACCTACACACATCAAATGATCACTTTGTGTTAATTTCACTTGTTCATCATACCTACCTCATCCTTGATCACTTCCTATTCATCCTTCATTACCCAAAAAAACTCTCTCATCATTACTCATTTTACCTAATCACTCCCTTATTGACCCTCACTATACCTAGTCATCTCTAATCACTCTATTATCCATAATCACTCATACATTGACCCTCACTATCCTTCATCATCTATAATAATCCCTTCTTCATCCCTCATCATACCTAATAATTATTACCTCATATATAATCATACCTAATCAATTATTCATCATCCCTAATCACTCCTTCATTTACCTTCATTTTCCCTCATCATCTATAATCGCTCCCTTATCATCACTCTTTCATTGACTATCACCATCCCTAATATCTCCTTCCTCATCTCTCATAATCCCTAATCACTCTTTCCTCATCCCTCATCATCCCTAATCACTCCCTCATCATATAACATAAGTATATGCTATAAAGGTATGTTTGATTCTAATTATATGTTTTTTAATCCATTATAATAAAAATTATCTATTTTATAGGACTTGCGTTGTCATTACCCATTTGTGATAGTTAATTTTATTATCAAATGAATATTAATTAGATTATTTTCCAAATTTATATTCTAGTAACACAAGTACTATCAAGCAGTAGAGTCTAAACTTTAGTTCATTGAATTATCTTTATTGTGTAGCTAACTAGATGAAAATTTATTAGGTTTCACCTTTGCTATCTTAGTTTAAAAGATAAAAACTAAACACAAGTATCTTGTATAATTTTTTAATTTTGAGAATATTTGAATCTATGAAAATTTATTTGGTGTTTCCAATTCTTATATGACTTGAATCTTGGTTAGGTTCACACATGCACTCATTTTTGTGCAATGTATCCCATATATTTTATCTCTTTCATGGAAAATGAAAATTATTCATGTTCTCATAAAAATGTGTTACTAAAAAATGTGAAACACGAGTTCAACATGGTGTATATGTTCATCCCATGTTTTATAGAGACTAGGATGTCATTAAGGTAGATTTAAAAAATGACATAACCAATTAGTCAAGAAATCCTTCTTTTGTTTTTAAGATTATATTCCAAATTTCTAGAGGTTCAACATGAATATGATGATACCCCAACTTAACATCAATTTTGGAAAAGACTTCTACACCATGGACATGGTATAAAAATGACTTAATATTTATATGAGGATAATATTTCTTCACTTTAATATTGATAAGATATATTTTTTTGATTCACAACCTAATGTCCCATCCTTATTTGGTACAAGCACAATTGGGCTTCTGTAAGGCAATGATTTGGTCATGATGTGTCCATTATCCATGATTTCATGGATCTACCACTTGATTTATTAATTATATATAAATGATATGTTGTATTAAGAGGGTTTAGGTAGAGGTATTTAATGGATCAAATAAAGAGTATTGTTTAGTGTAAAATATTTAGGAACTTATTTAGGTGATTGAAATATATATTTGTATTCATCTAGTTATAGTTCAATTATTTTATCTTTATTATTGTTAGACAAAGCACATTATGATATGGTTTCACAATAATGTTATTGAATTTACTTATTATAATAAAGATTATACTTCTTACTAGAATTGACAAGATTATTTCACTTCCTAACACTAATGACTAAAAGATTTTGAACTAAATACAATATATGGTATTTCAAATCATGATAATCTATCACAAAATTTCAAGGATTTACTTCATAGAATACATTTCAATGGTAAATATATTTTTTACCACATGTAAAATATCACATAAATTTAATGATTTTGTACACCAAATGACACTACTAGGTGATCCATTTATCAAGGCCTACACTAGACCATAAACTAGCATATGGTTATGGATGATGATTTAATTTCAAGTTTAATTTTTTAAAATATGCTTTAGGAGAAATTAAATTATTATAACTTCCATTATAAATTATGAAGTTTATTAATTCACCATTAATCTATATTTGTTAATGAAACAATATTTTTAATTCATATAATTTCTTGTTGGGGGAATGAAAGATATTTTTAGTACCAAACCTATCATTGGGTTCATAATATATTATCTACTTACCTTTTTATAGTTCTATATAACTTTAACCCACTTCTTGAGATGTAAAATTAGAGAGCTCATAATTGGATTGAATATTGAAGTTATGAATTAAGAACCAGTTTCCAATCTTGGACAAAATTTTATAATCATTTTAAAATTATTTTCCACTCTCTAGTATGATGAATCAATCAATAGACATAAAAATAGAAGGCCTTCAATGTAATTATTTTGATCATAAAATGTCCTCATATGGAAATAAATTGATTGGTTTCAAGAAATCACATAGCTTGGTGATCCTGATATTTACTATCCATTTTTGGTGTTATGGTGGTTTTAATTCCTTCTATTTTTCTATTAGATCTTCAATTGTGAATTAAATAATTTATAATAGGCCTATATTTTTTCATAGGTGATAAATATTTATGTTTCAAATTTGCCTCCACATCAATTTGATCACTATGTATTATATTTTATGTTATCACTCAATTCTCCACTTGTAACTCCTAGCATTGTTAAATTACAAAAAAATAACACCATAAAGGTATTTTATGGAGTGATTAAGGATGAATATGGATGGGGATGGATTGCGTAAAGATGATGAGGGAGTAATTAGGGATGATGAGTGATGTTTATGGTTAATGAGGAATTGACTAGGGAGGATGAGGGAGTGATTAGGGATGGTGAGGGATGGTAAAGGTTAATGAGGGAGTGATTAGGGTAGATGAGGGATGAGGAATGAGTGATTATATATGATTATGGATGATAAATTAGTGATTAGGGATAGTGAGGGATGGTGAGGTTTAATGAGGGAGTGATTAGGGATGATGAGTTAGTGTTTATAAATGATGAGGAATGGTGAGGGTCAATAAGGGATTTATTAGGGATGATAATTAATGAGGAGTTAGTGATTATGTGTGATGAGGTATGATGAATTAGTGACTAGGGATGATAAGGGAATGATTAGGGATAATGAGGGATGGTGAGAGTCAATGAGGGAGTGATTAGGGGTGATGAGGGAGTGATTAAAGATGATGAGGGATGGTGAGGGTCAACTAAATAATTATTATGGATGATTAGGTATGAGGAGGTAGTGATTATGGATGATGAGAGATGGTGAGGGTTAATTACAAAATTATTAGGGATGAGGAAGGATGAGGAGGGAGTGATTAGGGATGATTAGGGATGAGGGTTAATGGAGTAATCAGGGATGAGGAGGAAGTGATTAGAGATGATGAAATATAATAAGGGTAAATTATAGAGTTATTATAAACAAGTATTAATTAGGATATAGTGATTATGGGTGATGAATAATGAGTAGGAAATGATCATGCATGAGGGAGGGATTATGAATAATTGAAATTAACACAAAGTGGTTGTTTGATGTAATTTTGACAAACCTAGGACATGATAAACTAAGATAAAATGAAATGATGTAGAGATATATGGAATAATAATCTAAACCAAAATCTATTACATGTTAAACAAATAACTTTATTTGGATTTCAAATTCACATAACCTAGTTTATTCACAAGGATCAATTTTGTATTGATCTCTCTCCACTTGCTTGCTAGGTTATATAGTTTCCTTTAATTATTTTTATTGAAAAGATTTATTAATATTATATCTCTAATAATATACCCATTCCAATTTTATAATAACTTCCTCAACTCATCTCCATTAACTATTCAACATTTTGACATTTGCTCACTCACTAGCTCCTTATTAGGCAATCTTATTTAGGTATCAAGTATCAAATATTGATATGGGTTCCAAGGAAGAAATATTATTTCATGGGTAATATTTTATTATCACATTACACCTAAATTTACCTCATTTAGGTTCTCAATCACAATTCATCATTTCAATTCTATGCCTCAAGCTCAGAATGTCCACCCTAGGCTTATAACCTTTTTTTAAAAAAAATTTTTTTACTTTATTTTCATAATTTATAAGTATTAATTAGTATATAGTAATATATTTCATCACCCTCTATCTCCTTATAGTTATGTATCAAGCTTTAATACCTAAATCCACACCTATATTACACTTCCTTTGTAAACCATCCCTCAATTAAGTTTATTTAGCCCTAACATACACCCTCAGTCCTCAAATCCATAAAAACCTATACTTGTCCCAAAAAAATTTAATATCTCATTAAATAATAAAACAAGGGTGATTACCAAGTTTAAACAATTTCCAAGGGTTAAAACTCTTTCTAAGGGGTTTTAGATTTTAAAACCTAGTTGGTTTTTTACATAGGCTGAGAGGATAAATAATTCACTTTAATGAGTTTTAAAACCTTTAAAAATGATTAAATACCATTATAAAGTCTATATACCTCCAATTTATCTTCCCAAATCATTTATTCACTTCACTCAATCCTATTTGAGCCTAAATTGACCATAATACATAATAAAGTGCATGCTTGAATAACTAGATAAGAGTTTTGGTAGTTTGTTTATCCTCAAAGGAGTTATAAGGCTTCCAATATTTTTTTTTCATACCTTATTCACCTTATCCTCTTACCAAATCTTCACCAACACCACACTTGTCTTCTTCCTCAAATTTTAATACTTTTTTTTCAAGGGCTGACTGTATCAAATAGGGTATAGATTATGTACATGTTTGGAACCTAAGTGCCTCCACAAATTTTTATTTATATTTATACACCATTAAAATATTTTATAGTTTATATATGTACACCAATAAATCATTTCCAAAAAAATCATTCTCTCATCCAGACGTGATGTCCTTCCATAATCTTCTACATTAGGGTTTCTTTCCTATGTAACAAGGGTTTATTCCTCTTAACAGGGTTTAGTCCTTTACAATATGAACATTATATTATTACCATAAACTATGTATTAAATCAACTATATATCACCATCTCAAGCGCTTCCATTAAATATATATGAATAAACATCTAACTTACTTGCATACCTTAAACTATCATAAATGTGAATAGGGGCTTATGAGAGGGTTGTATTTTCCTTAGTACCTAACATTTTGAATTGATTATCTAGCCACCAGAGGGTCTGTATGATCCTTAATTTATTATAATAACATTATATAGTGATAAATCTTGTTCCATCAACCTAGAAAAATAACTCAAAACCTTTCCTCCTTGACTATAATGTATAGTCCACTCAAACCTGCAATACACACACGTAAGGTTTGTATATAGCCTTTAAGGCTCATCTAAAACAATGCATAAATTAAGAAAAATCAACCTATCTTTAAATGTAAATAACATAATAACAAACTTATCTTCATTCATTTGAATCAACACTTACTATAATATAGTCCATGAATGGATTTGATCATCTTTCATGAGAGGTTTTTGTAAATTCTCTCATTCTCTGATCCTCCTCCTTCTTGAAGACCTCTCTCTCCCTATTCTATCCTTCACAAAAATTGATGTAAAAGTCTTCAATTTAACCAAATCTAATGTTTTTTAATGGTAGTTACAAGACCAAAAGTCTCTTACATTACAACTTCAACATGAGGGTGAATGTTACATTATTCAATTTGACTCTTTATCATTACCATGCTAATGACTTAAACCTTTTAATGAATTTAAAACTTTATAACATGAAATATTTTTCCCTTACACCACTTTTAATATCCTAAAACCTTTTACCATGCTTTGGTCACTCTTGACTTAGTGACTATTTAAATTTTTAAATTATTGATTTTGGAGGGAAAACTCCAAACACACATAAAACTCACTCTTAGGAGTCTTGGTGACTCAAAATGACCTAAAAGACATAAATGGACCTTAAAATGTCTCTTCACATACATTTTCATTTTGAGGTTGACCAACTTTGATCTCTAATCAAAAAATGTTATCTTCTTGCTTTGATGCTCCTACATCATACTCCCCAAGAGGGAAAAAATTAGTGCCACCAAATTTATTTCATACCTTACACTTAATTATTTGAGGTTTTTTCATACTAAACGTACCTAAATTACTTATTTATTGCTCCTTTATATTTTTTGAGCTCTTGTATTTTTTTTTTTTGGCCTTGTCTAATCTCTTTGTCAATGTATCCTCCACCTCTATGAGGTGTTCTAACTACTATAACTCCTTATATGATGCATATTATACCTTTTTTAAGTCAATTTTAACTTCATCATATTCATATAAAACTAAATAATGACTATTTTATATACTATGGACTTATGTCCCTAAATTGGATGGGAGATAATATTTGAAAATGAATAGTTTTTGGGTCTTACACAAGTTGCATCTAGAGAGTATGGTAATAATTTGGATCCATTCCACATTCATGATATCAGAAGGATTTTTTTTTAATAATGTAGGTGTAATATTGATATATTTTTTCATTTGGACTATAGATAAGTCTAAATAATCTGAAATAGTCCCTAAATGGTTCTTCCTCTTCTTACTTATGCTTGTTTTATGGCTTGCTTCTTTATTTTTTTCACTTGTTGCTTTCTTATTCAGTGATGTTTGATCCTTGACCATATTAACATCTTATTAATTAGGTTATAATGGCCTCATATTCATGTCAACCTATGGCATTTACTCCATTATACTCTCTTGTGATGCCTCTTCTTCATGTTTCATCACTTTTTGATGCCTCTTCCTATTATCTTTCTTATCTTGAAAGAGCTTTATCTCATCTAGGTTATCTTAAACATAGTGAAAGGTACCTTATAATCTTTCCATCATCATTATATTCAAATCCTAAATTTTATGCAACTTCACCCATGAAATATATTAGCTTATCAACATACCTATGTTCCCATTGTTTGCTTACTTATGTACTTGCTTATACAACTCCATGTGATTTCATATGTTTCCTCATTATTGATATTTATTTGATCTCATCCATGATATTTTTATTATGTAATTCACCTTATTTCATCCCCTTGGATGGACTGAATATCTCTTCTAACATCTCCATTTCTTCTTGCAACTTGAGAGCATACAATACTTCACAATCTTCATCAACTATTGGTGCACTTTATTTTTCATTTTATTAGGAAACTTGATCTTTTTTTTGTCCTTGAACTCTCTCATTAATGAGAGTCACTTCATTCTTACTCTACTACATACCATGATTTTTAAGCACTCTTTGAGGAACTTTATCCTCACCTTGCTTTTCTACAAACTCATTCATCAATTTAGTTATTTCCATATATAATATGTCTTCATTACTTATATCAATTTCATACACATCATCATAAACAAAATTTAAAAGAAAATACTTAGAACACTTACCTTATTTATTAAATAGTTGTACCTTAACCTCTTTGGCTTGGTTTACTAACACTACCTCTCTTGTTTGCTTTATAGGCTTTTACCCTTCCTCAATCTTCATGTTTTCTTGGGATACACTTGCAATATGACCCTCTTATACTATTTTCATGCTATTTTAAACCCATTTTATTCCTTGTATTCTCTTAGATTACCATTTTATTCTCATTTCATCTCCTTCTTGCTTCATATCTTGGTAACCTATCATGTCAACTTGGTGTTCTTTGCCCTTCATTCTTTATTTCCACATTTGTTCTTGTTTTCCATCTATGTGCTTGTTTTGATTAACATCTTACTTTAGGTTCACCTCTTCCTTCTCACCACCTACTTTCATGAGCCATTTAGGCCAAACATATCCATACCATTATTCTCTTCTTGAGTGTTGTACCTTACCCTTATTTCTCTGAATATTCATATTAGCATCTTCTTCTTCTTCACATATACAATAAAAATCAATGCTCAAACACTCATTTACCTCCAAAGATGACTAATGAAATCTCATATCTTTACTATTATTTTCATGGCTTGTCTTTATGGCTTCTTGGTGAACCATCTCTTTGGTTTTAACTACTATAGTTATCAAGGAATCATAATAATCGTCTTCAACTTCATTTTCAACATGTTGAATTCCTCCAATATCCATCCCTGTGTCTTCTACAAGAGGTTCTCTTTCTTTGTCATCCTCTTTCCACTTAATGGGTGATGTATTATGCCCATCCTTCACTATATTTAAGGCCTTATGCTTGTATTTAACCAAACATTTCTTCATACTTTCATGAAAAAACTTAAATTATATGTTAGCATATAAAATAACAGACCATATAGTCTCCTTGAATGTCTTTTGTATGGACACTCTCCATATTTTCTTCTTGTCTTCACTCTCAAGTGATATTCTTGGCACTTATTTCTCATTAATTTTATCCTCAATGAGAACTCTCTTTCTCAATCTCTTTGTATTTTTTCTCACTTGGCAAAATCTAATTCATCATTCCTCTTTGGGTTGTCCTCTCTTTCTTATTCTCATCTCTTAGGACACTCATATTATGTCTTATCTCTTTCACAAGTGACTCTAGTGGCCACTTCACCCTTTTCCTTACACTACATCCAAGCCATTGGATTCCTTTTCAATTCAATATATTCACCATGAGATCTACATTTTCAATACTCTACCTTAACTCTTTTCTCCTAGCTTCGACTTCTCTTTCTACATCCATCTTCTCATTTATTCTTTATTTTCTAGGCCTATCTAGACCACTCATTAGAAAGATGCCTACTTACCTCTTAGATAAATCTATTGGATATTTTCTCCTTATTTTATTCCTATATCTAGGACCTATTAATATCCTCATTGACTCTCTCTTGGAGTCTTTCCTTTCTCTTTCTCACTTGAGCTTCAATAATATCTTTTCTCTCTACCTTCTTTAGTCCTTTCTTGAATAGTTTCAAGTCCTCATTGTAATTTAGGGATGTTATTATTATCCTTATTAATTTTATATTTATTTATTATGACCTCAATATATCATACCTATACCTTACTTCTTCTCCATAATACCCTACAAGATCCCTTCATACATTCCTCATAAAAATCTTGAACAACTCAAAACAAATGAAAACCAAGAGATTACCTCAATTTGATACCAAATTATGTAGATTCATATGAGAAAAACCTATAAACCACCATCTAGGATATGTTCAACAAATAAATTGATCTAGATTTAAACTTCTCATATCTTGGTTTGTTTACAAGGATCAATTTTGTATTGATCTCTCTCCACTTTATTTTTAGGTTATATAGTTTATTTTAATTGTTTTTATTGTCAAATTTTAGGAATATTATATATATACAAATATACCCGTTATAATTTTACAAAAATTACTCAAATCATCTCCATTCACTATTCAACCTTTTGACATCCCTTCACTCACTAGCTCCTTGTTAGGCAATCTTATTTATGTCTCAAGTATGAAATATTGATATGGGTTCCAAGGGCTCAATTTTATTTCATGATTAATATTTCATGATAATATTCCACCTATATTGACCTCCTTTAGGTTATTAATCACAATTCATCATTCAATTTTATACCTTAAGCTCACAATGTCTACCCTAGGCTTATAGCCTTTTTTTGACTTTTTTACTTGGGTTATAAAATATATCAATTTTTACTTAGGATATAAGACTATTTTTAATCACCTTATATCTCATTATAGGGTTTTTATCAAGCTACAAGACCTAAATCCACACCTATACCACACTTCCTTTGTAAACCACCCCTCAATTAGGCCTATTTAGCTCGAACACAGACCCTCATTCCTCAAATATGTAAAACCTATATTTTATTTGTAAAAAAACTTTTTAATCCTTAATTAAACACCAAAATAATGGTGAATACAAAGTTTCAAAAAATTTCAAGGGTTAGAACTCTTTCTATGGTGCTTTTGATTTTAAAACCTTAGTTGGTCTTCTATACAGGTCGAGAGGCTAAATAATTCACTTTATTGAGTTTTTAAACATTTAAAAAGGCTTAAATACCATTCCAAGGTATTTATACCTCCAATTTATCTTAAAAATTTATTTAGTCACTTCACTCAATCCTATTTGAGTCTAAATTGACCATAATACATAATTATGTGCATGCTTGAATGACTAGACAAGAATTTTGACAGTTTGTTTATCCTCAAAAGAGTTTTAAGGTTTCTAATAGGTTTTGTTTATACTATATTCACCTTCTTATCTTACCAAATCTTCACCAACACCACGCTTTTCCTTTTCCTCAACTATGAACACTTCCTTTTCAAGGTCTAACTGTATCTAACATGGTATAAACTGTGTACATGTTTGGAACGTAGGTGCCTTCATAAAGTTATATTTATATTTATACACCATAAAAAAATCTTATCCTTTATATACACCAAGAAATAATTTAAATTAAAATAATTCCTTCCTCTATATGTGATGCCCTTCCATAATCTTCTAAAATAATGTCTCTTGCCTATGTAATAGGGGTATGTCTGTACTAATAGGGGTTTATTCCTCTTAACAAAGTTTAGTCCTTTGAAATTTCAACACTAATTTATTACCATAAATTATGTAATAAATTAACTAGATATAAACATATTGAATATATCCATTACTTATATCTCAAGAAACATTTAACTTACCTACATACCTTAAATTATCACAAATGTAAACAGGTGCTTATGAGAGGGTTATCTTTTCTTGACTACCTAACATTTTGAATTGATTATCCAACCAATAGATGGTTTATATGATCCTTAATTTATTCCAAAAAAATTATACAATGATAAATCTTGTCCCATGAACCTAGGGTGATCACTCAAAACCTTTTCTCCTTGATTGTAATCTATAGTCCACTCAAAATTGCAAATATACACACATAGGGTTTGTATATAGCCTTTAAAGCTCATCTAAAACAATGTATAAATGAAGAATAATCAATATATATTTAAGGTTAAACAACAAAATAACAAACTTATCTTCATTCATTTAAATCAACACTTTTTATAATATAGTCCATGAATGGACTTGAACATCTTTATCAAGAGGTTTTCATAAATTATCTCATTCTCTGATCCTCCTTCTTATTAGACACCTCTCTCTCCCTATTCTCTCCAGCAAAACTAACGTAAAACTCTTCAATTTTATTGAAAGTCTCTTACATTATAACTTTAATGTGAGGGTGAATATTACATTATTTAATTTGACTCTTTATCATTACTACCCTAATGACTTAAACCTTTTAATGACTTCAAAACATGCTTAACATGACATATTGGTCAATTACACCAATTTTAATCTCCTAACCACATTTTACCATTCTTTGGTTACTCTTGACTTAGTGATAATATTTGAGTTTTCTAATTATTGATTTTGGAGGGAAAATTCCAAACACACACAAAAATCACTCCTAGGACTCTTGGTGACTCCAAATGACCTCAAAAACATAAATGTACATTAAAAGTTCTCTTCACATAAATTTTAATTCTAATGTTGGAAAACTTTGAATTATACTCAAAAAATGATGTTTTCTTGCTTTGATGTTCTTGTATTAGAAAACATCTCAAAATTTATAGCAAGTGATTCTATCACAACAAATGCTCCCAATATATATCTCCACAATAATCTCATATTTGGTAATGGCTCTAGTATCATCAAAATCATCACACCCTAAGTTGAATTCAACTTCACAGTAGGTAATGTGAATGTAAATTTTTTAAAATTTGAAGATTGTATAATTTTGGGAAGGTCATAGTTTTAGGAGTGGGGTTAAGAAGGTTAGAAACCCACAAAAGGTGACCTCACGGTTACACCAATCTATTATAAACATGCGAAGGGTGATAGATTGGTATAATTCTTAGTTTAAAACTTGAAAGGGTGGCTAAGTAGTGTCGAAGAGGTGAAAACTAATAAATGACACTTCAAATGATAACCATAATCAATGCTTTTATACCAACCCCATAGTAAAATACAAGTAAATTCACTTTCTCTAGACTTTGGCACACTTCATGTGAATTTTTCTTGGGATGATACAACTATTTAAGTGTAGGAAAGTGTTGGTAGTATATTATACAATGTAAAATTGTAGAGTTTTATATAAGTGACATGTTTATGATGTGTATTATTTTGTATATTTTATAATATTTTGTATGTAATTTATCATGTGTTTGTATATGAAATGACTGTAAGAAGATGAAATGACTCCTTAAGGATAAATATGAAAGGTACATAATGTGAAGTGATAGTCTTATTGAATATCTTTAAATATTTATACTATAAATAAGAATGAGATTTGCCTTTAATAGATAATATTTTAGAGATATTTTGATGGTTACATTTAATGTTTAGTGTGTTGTTGCATGCACATTTTATTTCTCCATTTTGTTCAAATATACATGCTTAATATAATGAATATGTATGATCTAGGTTAATAAACTATATATAATTTAATATATAATCACTATAAATGAAATGACTTTCCATATCCCAATCTGATTATTATGACTCTTTAAATAAACTTGTACAATGCAAACCTTAACTTGTTTTGATGGGATTTTCAAATAACCTTTGATAATAGGAAGTTTTAAAGATTACCATCACCTCTTTATGTGTTACTAAAAAAGTTACTCAATTATAAACTTATCACACTCCTTCCTCCAAAATATATTGATCTAAGCATGCTTAAACCAAAGATATATGATGTAAATTCATATTATGTTTAACATTACATTTTAGGGCATTCAATGAATATATGTTTCATGGTAAGACATAATATTTAAGATCTTATAGATGACAACATTATCAATTTGGGTACTCTTAATAAGAAATATATATCATAACATAGTGGAAATAAAAAATCAAATATCCTCAGTGATACTTTTCTTAAACATGAAATAATATAAACTAGGGACACCTTAGAGGTACATTATGCATATAATGTACATCCTCTATTATATACTTATGCTCATCCACCATATGATATCATTGGTGTACTTAATAGTATTCTAGATCAGTGACCCATGATCACATTTGATGAAAATGAGATAGTTGATGATGATTTATATTTTTATGTATTCTTCATATGAGCCTACATCAATGAAAAACCCATACACAGTGTTATGATTGATAATGTTTCAAGTGATAAAGTTTTCATAATGTACCTTCTACATTCCATTAGGTGCATATGATAATATTTACAAGATACATGAAAAGTAATTAAGGGATTCTATAAAAATAAATAGAATACCTTGGGATGTATACTATTTTCATTTTCAGGTAGGCACCATCATATTATCCACACCATTCCTAATTTTATAGAGTAACAAAGTTTTTGACATGTTTTTAGGATGCCATTATATGTAGATACTTCTTGTATTCCCCTCTATAATCCATCAATGCCTAAAGTACATACAATAAAACATGGTAGTCAAAATTCTAGGTGTATGGAATGAGTATCCTATACAATCAATGATATATCCTCCTTCACCCCCACCAACATCATGATTGGTTGATACACTTATTCAAGATCATTATTTAGAAATGGTTGATACACCTATTTAGGATCATTATTCAAATATCATTGATACACGTATTCAAGATCATTATTTAGAGATGCTTGCTACACCTATTCAAGATAATTATTTAGAGATGTTTGATACAATTATTCATGATCATTATATAAATATGATTACTACACATATATAAGATATATTAATAAAACTAATTATTGGAGAGTGTGTTTTCATTGATGTCAATGGATTATGTCATGTGTGCATTTAAGACAAGCTAAATGACAAAGTGATGATATGATGGTTAATGTTGAGCATGTTCTAAGATTTGTGAGATCTTACAAAGGTAAGAGAAAATGTTACTAAGATCTATAATCCTTAATAAGAGTTTTATGGAAGCTTGAGAACATGGAATGAGTGCATATTAACATAATATTTTTTGATAAATTTATTATTGCCCAAAAATTTAAAAGATACCCATAACCATGTGAGAACATGCCAAAAATTCCAAACATTATCCAAGAGATAAGTGCATGTAGCCATGGCATTACAACTTATAATTGAAGGACATCCCTTTTCTTAGTAGGGTTTATATTTCATCAGTGTAATTAATTATAATTCATCTAAAGGTCATAATTTTGTGCTCACAATGATGTATTGTTATATAAGGTGGACTGAAGCTATTTCTTTAAAGAACAATATAGAAAAATAAGTCATCATGTTTTTATAGGAAATATAAACAAAAAGTTTGGAATACCATTTTATTTGGTCTAAAATGATGAATCTACTTTTCAATTTATATAATCTATTGAGTAGGCCTACAAAAATAAGATTACATTGAAAATTTCATCTAATTATTATCCACAAGGGAATGACATTTCTGAATCTAAAAAAAATTAATTGAAACAATTAATAAATATGTTGAGGAGAAACCTAGAGAATGACATTTTTATTTAAATATGCACTTGGGGTAGACCAAACTAAATACAAGTAAACACTTAAAGCATCACCATTTTTTCTAGTTTATGGTTAAGAACATGTGTTTAAAATTAAATTAAGAACTCATACTTATCCTTTTATGCAAGAATATATCAAAGCAAATAATCAAGTACAATCAATATATTTTAATCAAAATTGGTATTTAAAATAAACACATTATAGAAATAAAACATTTGCGTGAAACAACATAATTTTTAACCATAATTAGCCACCATGAGTGGGTACAATTTAAATATTTTCTTATAGACTTGTTTAACTTTATCGATATCCTTTTAAGAGTTTTGGTCTTGGTCTATTGGTTAAGATTTGTCATAAATATATGTATTATAAGTGTATTTGCTCATTGTAGGGTCTCTTTCAGGGTCTAGTCAAGAAGAGTGAATCAAAACCCCTAGTCTTGTCAATAATCCCCTTTATTAGAGTTTAATGATATGTTTTTGGAAATATTAAGGTAAATTTAGAGAAGTTAAGGTAATTAGGGGTTATAGTCTTATACTTGTTTCTAGATTTTTGTTGTGCAAAGATTCATTTTAAAAATAATAAAGGTCTAGGTTAGTCCAAATACAATTTGTTACAATGGCATGGTCATATATAAAATCATTAATTATGATCTTAGGCCTAATTGGTTTGTATTAGTTTGTGCTAACTATCTTAAAAGCATTTCATACCTTGCTAATGGATTATAAGACTTTTCAAGTGGCTCAAATTTAAAATTATTTATACATACAAGAGACACTTGTAAAGTCACAGTAAACATGGGAAACATCAAGACATGGTCAAAGAGGATCAATTTTGGTAGTTATAATGCATGCTTCAATTTCATCCTTTATAAAGAGGTAGTTTTAATAAGGTTTAGGTGTTTCAAAATTGAATGAGATATCATTTGAATGGGTTTCAAGAGTGGAAAGTGCCCTGTCATATTATCCAAGTCAAATCCATGCTTTGGAAGGTTTTATAGGTCCAAACAAATAGTAAACCTCCTTATTTTTTGTATCGAGTCCTCGATATCTCTAAAAAGACCAACTAGTTTGAGGATGGTATAAAGAGGAGAGATATTTATATTGAGTTATATTGGGGGTTGATAGGGGCCCTTATGATCTTGAATTTCTAGGAATTATTTCTAGGTTTGAAGGTCTATGATTTATGAACAATCTTTAAGAGCATAAGCTACTTTTAAACCCTTATAAAATACCATAAGCATGTTTTTTGCTTGTCTAAATATGTTGGAAGGTTATAAAATGAAAATAGAATGTTGGATGAGTCATAAGGGGTGTGTGAAATCCTTACACATTATCCTCCATCACCTCTTGGCATGTGTGAGTAGTTAAAAGACAATAAATATTTATTTTGATTATGTTACAGGCTAGAGGTAATGGGTTTTGATGAGTTCAAGGTTTAAAATAGTTGAAAGAATGTTTTAAAAGATCCCACACTACCTATATATCTACATAATTATATATAAGGTCATTGAATATATCCTTAATGCCTACAATGCCTAAAATCCTTCACAAGCATTATGTTCTTTCTAGGTTAAAGGTGTATAAATGAAGAGAAAGGGCAGAGTCATGATTTTGTGATAATTTTTTAAGCATAAGATAAGTGGAAAAAAAATTATTCATGGTATATTTTACTTCATAAAGTCTCTTAAAACCTTCTTAAGACACCATTAATTCCCAAAAGGCAAAGAGGCTATGCTAATATGCACACAAGATGACTGTGTACAACCTACTAATGCAAGAAGACAAAGTTATTAACAAAAGTTATGTGTTTTATAATGTTTAGGGATATCCATGAAATATAAATGGTTATTAATGTATCACCAATTACTATTCAAACCCATATGATGTAGAGTGTTCACTACAATAAGCTAGGCTTCATGCTTAAAATGTACACTACAAGCCTACACAAATACCTTGCCAACATGTTATATGGGGACAAAAGAGAGTATTTGAGATATTTAATGTTGAGATAATGATTAAAATTATATTATAATATATTTTTTATCTTCACCAAGTTTATTAGATCCAAGTACAATAAAACATCATGAGGATGCATGCTAAATATGACTATGTCAACGTCCAGGCAAAGACTTGAGGAAAGGGTGATCTTGTGGTATGATATTTATATTTAAAGGTGGAACAAGTTAAAAAAAACCATGAGTATATTAAAAATTGTTTAATTTAATTATTAAATAAAAAATACTATTCAATAGGAGTTATTATCATACCTTGGTAGGGAATTTGGCCCAAGGAAAGCAATCAAGCCTACACCTATGTCTAGAGATGTTAGAGGTTCTTTGGTCAGTGAAAGTGGATACTAGATCAAGGAATAAGAGTTAAAAGTGTAATTAAATTATGAATATATATATATATATATATATATATATATATATGATGATGATGATGATGATGATGATGATGATGATGATGATGATATGACAACTCTCAATCAAAATTATTAATACCAAGGTAGAGTTAGAATGAGAATTGGACTAAAAAATGCCAACCTACAGGTTTTCCTACTAGCAAGCATGGTAATATGCATTTTTGGGTTTAGGTGTAAGGTTTGAGGTTTATGAGACATGGAGGATATATTTAATCATGAATTAAAGCTATTTAAAAGTTACATTAATATCCAAATAGGCCTAAATATAGAAAAATCCAATGGAAGAATCAAGAGATCTAAATAATGCACCTACATGATTGTTAGGAGCCACCAGCCTACCTCTAAAAATTAAAGTGAACATGAAAATTTTTCATTGAATTTAGGGTTTTAATTGATAATGAAGGTGTAGGATACCCTTGTAGAGGTTTAAATAATGATTATAATCCTTGGAGGGTGATGAAAACATCAAGAAGTACGCCATTAGGGTTATAACATCAAATATTCATATAAATCCTCATCATAGGCTATAATAGTTTTAGGCTATAGAAAAGGTCAATATTATTATATATGTGTTGGATAAATACATATGATTTTTAAAATATACATTTTAGGCGTTTATAATAAAAAATGCATTTTGTAAGGGTCTAGACCCAAAAACCTCTTTCTCGGTCCTTACACAATGTCCTTCAATGCCAAGAGGCCACTTTTGAACCTTATAAATTAATTGAGAAAATACTTGGGAATGAATGGGGTTTATATTATATGATAAGGGTCCCATAATACAAAATAATTAAATTATCTCATGGATCAATTCCCTATAAGGTATGAATAATCATTATGAAGACTGATCACTCAAAACCTTTCTAAAACACCTCTAGAAGCTCAAGAAAACATAGTCTTTTGATAAAAACTTAAAGGAGATTTTACATGGGATAAAGTGACTCTTAGAGATTTTCATATGGTTACCTTACTTCTAAAATGTATCATTGGTTCATAATTTTAGGTCCTTAACTTTATAAACAATCGTTAAGGAACTAGGGCATCTTAAACCCTCTTAAAATCATCTTGGTGATCCAATATAGGTAAAACAATCATAAGTGACATAAATTGTACTTTTTTCCTTATTATGACTTAAAAGACCTCTATAGGTCCCATGGTCACTTGAATGGGTCATTTTATGGAAAGTGTGAAGGGTAAGAAGTATGTAAAATGGCTTCAAAGTGGCAGTTTTAGATCTAATTATAGGGATGTGAGTTGTGCAAGACTCTTGATTAGGATGGATTTTTAGACCTATATAGAGGTGTTAATGTATTATTAAAGCCATTTCATATGTATAAATTCTGATATAATAATTTATCTAGGAAATAAATAAACCTAAATCAAGATTACTTCTTTGTGTGCTTTGTTAGGAATAAATTAGAAATCAATGCAAAAAAATTTCATATAATAGTAATAAAAAGAGATATGAATAGAGATACATAAAGAACATAAATTAAAACTCACAAAAAGACATGATTTGACATGGTTCACCCAATGTGGGATACATCCACCAAGAAACACTTACTCAGATCTTATTACAAGCCAATAAGAGTGTAATCCACTCTGAGATTAGTCTTCTCATAATTATAATGCACAAATATTGTTTGGAGCTATGCTCAACAAAATATCCAAAATTCACACACTATGTTCACCTTCTCAAACTTAGTTCTTTTGATGTATTTCCATTATATATCCATCTATATAGAATTACATTAATAGGTAACTGACAACATTTTTATAAAATAATGGCTACCAGAACCATGGGCCAAGTCAACCCATAATAGTTCCTAATTAATCAAGGATGATGACACCACCCATATATAATTATAGATAATCTATGTATCTATTCTCCCAAAAAAGGGGGCGGGGGTCCAATAAAAGTGTATAGTACATTTTAATTTACAATATTTTAAATACATTGTAATTTGGAAATAGGCTCCACAACATAAAAATCTCCCACTTGGTGACTGATTTCTTCTAAGTAGGTTTATCAACCCTTCACTATCATCTATGGAGGCCAACGAATGTTGAACATAGATTTAGTTTTTCCCTTATGACCACCATGGTCATCATGTCTATAGGATTTTGACTGGTATGAATCTTCTCTAGCTTTAACTTCTCTTCCTTAAAAGCTGTCCTAATGAAATTGTACCTCAACTCTATATGATTCATATTCGAGTGGAAGGTGGAGTCTTTTTCTAGGTGTATATCACTCTAACTATCACTATACATCTTCTCTTCCTCTTTTTTATTCCCCAACTCTTAAAAAAAATATTGTAACCAAATCATCTCTTTGATTACCTCTGTGGCAATAACATACTCAACCTCTATGGTTGACAAAGCCAAAAGTTTCTATAGTCATGAAATCTAGCTCACCACTATGTCACCTAAAATAAATACATATCTTATCATGATCCTCCTACTATCTAACTCTCTATCCATGTCCAAATCTACATAACCATGATAAGTGGTGTCTAATCTACCATACTTAAAATTATCCCCATGATCTCTCTCAAGTATTGAAGGATCCACTTTACTGTCTATCAATGCTCTCTACCTAGATCACTCATGTACCTACTTACTACTCCCATATCATAGGTCATATATGGCCTAATTCACACCATGGAGTACATCAAGATGCCAACTATTGATCAGTAAGGTACATAGGACATATGGATTCTCTCCTCCTCTATCTTTGGACACTGCTCCTTTGATAACTTGAAATGTCCTGCCAAAGGAGTCCCAATTGATTTAGCATCTTGCATACCGAGCCTCTCCAAATTTTTTTTAATTTACTCTTCCTGAGATAAATTTATCTTTCATTTCTTCCTATCCCAAATTATTCTCATACCAATGATTTTTATTATTTCCCCCAAATCCTTCATAGTAAAATAGTTACTAAGTTTTTCCTTGAGTACCTTTATTTCCTACATGTTCTTACCTATAACCAACATGTCATCCACATATAGACATAAGATAATGTAACTACCATCATAAAACTTCTTGATATATATGCAATGGTTTGAATGACACCTGGAGTATTCTCGCTCCATTATAAAACTGTCAAATTTCTTGTATCACTATCATGGAGCTTGTTTTAGACCATACAAGCTCTTGTTCAGTTTACACACGATGTTTTAATTCCCTATGATCTCATATACCTATCAATGTTCCATGTATAAGTCCTCCAAATCACCATGAAGGAATGAAGTCTTAACATTTATCTGTTCTAAGTGCAAGTCTTCTAATACCACTATCCCAAGAATAGTCCTAATAGAAGTCATCTTCACCACTAGAGAAAAAATCTCATCAAAATAAATTCCTTTCTTCTTTTCAAATCCCTTTACCACCAATTGGGCCTTATACTTTTTCTTTCCTCCATCATTATATTTAATTTTATAAACCCAATTGTTTAGCAATGATATCTTACCTTCAAGTGGGCTTACCAAATCCCAAGTTTGATTTTCCATGAGAGAGTGATGATCCTCATCCATTGCTCATTCCCACTTCTTCCTGACATCTACCTACATTGCTTCTTCTAATCACTCTAGATATCCATTTTCAGTGAGTAATAAATAATTAATAGATGGATAAAGATGTTCAAGTTCCCTTCTTACCCTAGAAGACTTTCTCTCAGTATTTTGAGATTCCTATGGATTAGGTGCCTAAACTAGTTGGTTGGATACTTTACCATTTACAATATCCTCCAACACCATGTAATCTTTTTTGGGATCATCTTTATGATCTTGTAACTACTATTTATACATGAATTTTTCATTAAATACCACATCCCTAGATTATAAGTTTTTCTTGTCCTTAAGATTCAAAATCTAAAAACCAAAGTCATCCTCACCATAACCAATAAAGGTTCATTTTTAGACTTGGCCTCTAACTTGGTCTTATCATATTTATCAATATGAATAAAATATTCATAACCAAATACTCTAAGAAATGAATAATCAACATTCTTACTAGACTAAACTTCCTTAGGTATGCCTCTATCAAAGGAAGATGAAGGTCCTTTATTGATTAGATATACATCCATGTTTACTGCTTTTGCCCAAAAATGAAGGGGAAGTCCTACATGCAACCTCATACTCTTAGCACATTCCATGATAGTCATGTTCATCCTTTAATACACTCCATTATACTATGGAGTTCCTAGAATTGTCCTCTATTTAAGAATTCCAATCCTAGAACAATAATCAAATATTTAGTGCTACAATATTCTACACCATTATTTGACCTAAGACATTTTAACTTGAGACCTGTTTCATTCTCAACTAAGTATTTACATATTTTAAATGTATAAACCATAATATATTTTCTCATAATAACATACACACAAACTTTTCTAGTTACAACATCAATAAAAGTGACATAATAAGATGAGCCACCAATAGAAGATACCTGAGTCAACCCCAATACATCTAAATGAATTAGCTCCAACTTATTCTCCTTCCTCCTAATTTTAACATTGAAAAACTTTACCCTTTTCTAATTTTTATACACACAGTCTTCACATAAATCTAAATCAAACCCTTTCATTCTAAGTAACGTATTTTTCAAATTTTGCTTGCCCTTTTGGCTCATGTGATCAAGACTATAGTGCCACAAAGTTGCATCTGCATCTGTAGCATTTAAATTAAAATAGTTAGTAGTACTTGATAAATACAAGGTACCAACCTTCTTACCTCTTACTACCACAAGAGCACCCTTTATCACCTTCTAAGAATCTACTATAAAATTCATCATATAACCTTCACTACCTAGCTTCCCCAAAGAAATGAAATTACATCTCAACTTGCACATATGCCTGACATTCTTCAGTAGCCAAGTGTTCCCATTTTACATCTTGACCTAAAAATATCCTTTTCCTACTACACTATAAGGCTCATCATCACCAAGATAAACATTTCCAAAATCCACTTGAGCATAATCAATATAATAATGCCTATGTGGTGTAGTGTGAAAAAAAACCATTGAATCTAAAACTCAAGACTTAATAATATTATCTATGGAGAGAATTAATGCATCTTGATAAACATTGTCTGATACCACATTCACCTCCTTGGTGTCTTACTTATTTTTATTCTTTTTATAAAGAGCCTAACAATCCTTCTTCACATGCCTAATATTTTCATAGTGCCATCATGCCATAATTTTTTTTTATTTTAACTTTTCTTGACCATTTGACTTTCCATGCTTTCTTTTTACTATATAATTTTGTCTCCCTCTACTCTCCACTGCTAAAGAATCACCTAAAGTATAATTTTCCCTATAGCTTTTCCATTACATTTCCTCACTAAGGATTACACCTACAACTTCTTCAAACTTCAACTTGGCATTGTTAGAGGTTGAGTTGCTCATAGCCATTTCCAGGTTGTTCCAACTATCTAGTAAGGAACACAAAATAATTAGATCCCTGAATTCATCATCAAATTAAATTTTTATAGAGTTCAACATACTCATAACCATATTAAATTCATTCAAATTATCAATAACTAAACCATTTTTAGACATCTTCATATTAAATAAATTTTTTATTAAAAATATTTTATTAGAAGTAGAGGGTTTCTCATATAAATTACTTAATGTGTTCATCAAACCTTTCATGGTATTTTCATATGATATATTAAATGAGAATAAAGATGCAAGTCATAACTAGATGGCCATAAGTAATTTCTTGCTAGGCATCTCCCAAGCCTCATCCGATGTACCAATTAGTTGATTTACTTTTCATCCTAGTGGAACATGGAGGTCCTTTTGATATAGGTAATCCTCCATTTGTATCTTCCATATACCAAAGTTATACCAATTAAAATTTTCAACCTTTGATCTATTATCATCAGCCATAGATCCCATTTAAAATAATAAATCTTCCTATGATTCAACACTTAACAAATAGAACATGAAGCCCTGATACTAGTTGTTAGGAATAAATCAGAAATTAATGCAGAATAATTTCATAGAATAACAATAAAAAGAACTACGAACAAATATAAATAAAGAACATAAATTAAAATGCACAAAAAAAAGACATGATTTAACATAGTTCACCAAATGTGGGATACATCCATAAATAAACACTTATTCATATCTTATTATAAGACAACAAGAGTACAATCCACTCTCAAATAAGTCTTCTCATAATTGCAATGCATAAATATTGTTTGGAGTTGTACTTAACAAACTCTCCTAAATTCACACTCATTTCTTCCAATGTGTTACCTACTGTATGTCCATCTATATATAATTACATCAATAGGTAACAAACATAATGGTTTTACAAAACAATGGGTACCTAAATAAGTCAACCCATAATGGTTCCCCATTAATCATGGATGATGACACTACACATTTACAAGTATATAAAAACCACGTATTTATAATACTAAAAAAATGGGGTCAAATTTTATTTCAAAATTATCTATATGTATCATTTAATAGGTCATGACATTAATAGATGCCACTACTTTAAAAGTATAGTCCAAAATTTTATTGATAGAAGGGAAATTCAATTAGATAACCCTAATGCTCCCCCAAATCATTCCTTATAAATATATAGATAACCATTTCCAAATCATCCTTCCTTATCTAAATCCATACAAACACACACTAAATATCCCTAAAAATATGCCTAAACTCACATGATAAATACTATCAAAGAACAATTTCTACCATAAGAAGTTATTGTGTCTCTAAACTCATCGCTTGAAATACCCGACCTCCCTATAAGAGATACCTCAGGGATAAAATAATTTGATCCAATTGAATACATCCACATCACCCATTATAACCCAATTGATCTAAGTACATGGGATCTCCCAAAGGAGTAGTATTCTAAAGATATTCACAACTCCACTCCAAATTAGAAGATAAAAATGCAAACCCAAATAAATGCCTTTGTATCCTAAAATAAAAATCTCTCCAACACCCACCTATAATATTAGATCTCCCATCACCATCCTAAGCTAAAAACATTAAATAAAGTTACAATAATATCACTAACACATCTAATTAAATTTAAAAGGGAAAATCAACACTACCTCTAATCTAAAGTAAGCCACCCATTTTATGATCTCACCCTTCAACCAATAGTCTATCATGATCATTGAGTCACCCTTTAAAGATATTATGCAAAAGTATCCTCCTTTATTACCAACAAAAAACCTTTGACCAAATCCTCCACATCTAAACATTGAAAGACTCCAATTAAAGACATAAAGAAAACACCTCCTAATAAGCCTATCTAGATGTCAAATGCCAAATCAAAATCATTTCAAAAGTTCATACCATAAAGGGATGATAAACCATAACCAAACCCATTATGAGGGTCATATGCTACCATTATTAACCAAAATTTTCAAACATCCCTCATTTCTTTACCACCCCTCAAACCTTTCATTCCCCACACTAAAAAACCTTTCTAGTATAGGAAAGATAAGGTGTGCACCTATCATAGGACTCCTAGTCATGATATTGAAAATTATAATGAATCTAAAATCATAGTTTGGGATATTTTTAAGGATGATGACCTTTTAAATGATTAATTTTACCTTGATCCTATCTTTTACCAAGAAATATAGCTCACTCCTATATCTTCATAAGAGTTATCAAAGCAAACCCAAAATCACTCATCAACCTCGATAGACAAACCATTCCTATAAATAAACACCATAAATATATCACAAATATCACAAATATAAGCTCCTACAGCTCAAAATACAAATAATTCTAATACACCCATCATGGGGGCTCATGCCTCTATGTTACGTCAATGCCTCAAATATTCATATGAAGGCCAAACCCATATTATCCCATCAAACCCACATCATTTTAAGTAACTCTCACTGTGGTAATATTAATTATCAACACTTAATACCCATATGACTCCTCAACTATATATTCATCCTATTAGATAATTTTCATATCACCTTATCCCTAAAGAGAGTACTTACCTTAGGTTCTTCTCACCTATGTACCCATTTAATGTATGGGGTATCAATCAATCCTCCTCATAAATTAACATGTCATAAGTATGAGAAAAGAGTAATCAAGGAAAATTTTCTCCTAATTTATTTGGATCATATGGATTTAGGGCATACCATCTATCATCCCTTGAAGGCAAACTTGAAATGAGTCTCTTAGTGCTTTGCATCTACACTCTATTTATTGTTAATAGTTTTGGTTATCCACAAATCAACTTGGGCTTCTTATTATTTATATTCATAAATCACCACACACATAAACTATAATGATATAGAATTATGTGTTCATCTAATATCACTTTCTTCATGACCTTAAATGTGAACACCTCATATATACTCATAACATCTTTATACTAGATATTCTCTACCTATGTGTAGGATAGAGCCCCAAATCATTATTCCCCATAAAAAAGGATCACAATATCACCTTCTATCACATCTTTGTATTTGAGGATGTGACTCAGGAAAACTCAAAGTAAATCCATGTTTACCTTAATTCAAAATCAAAAATCTAGGATAAAAATAAAGCAATGGGTAAAATCATAGAATGTTCCCTTGAAGGATAGTTATTCATAAAAGCATAAAAGTGAAAACTACTCCTTTGAAGGACATCTATTTATAAAATGTATATAGACAACTCTATTGAAGGATGACTATCTATTTTTTTAAATTAAGAAATATTCTCACATTGATCAGCTTTCTTATCTTATCCAAAACTTATCAAGCATGCCCATTAAAATATAAAATCAAAAGTCAAATAGTATCCTAAGAAATCTTCCCACATAGATCAAATTTAAATTTTTTTATAGACTTCTCACATTGATCAATCTATGGAAAAACTAAACATGGGTTTGGCCTAGTTGGTCCTATTCTCATTAATACACTAAGACTTAGCCTCTGACCTAAGGAGACAACACAATCCTAAATCCATATATGCCCATCTTCATATCATTTCCCATTTTCAAGAATCCTAGGCTTGGTAGATCGATAACCACCAAAGAATTTATTATCATTAGATAGGGCTTACAGAGTGCATAAATCATAAATGATCTCATGACTCACTATAATCCAAACAAACTAAGGAGTTTAAGTCCACCACATGTACTATTTTTTACATATAACATATAGCAAATCCATAGGCACTATCCATCCATCCAATGCAAACCATACAAATACATTATATCTAATAAATTTTTATCCAATAAGTAAATGAATTTTAGATTGTACTATTTATATTCCCAATAATGATTAATGTCAATCCATGTGATCAAAATTGATCCCTTGTTTTGCATTTACTTTCACACTTCATAGCAGATAGCCTTGTACCCAAGACCAAACAAATTACAACAATTATAATTATGATATTTTATGTATAACACCTTAGGTTAGTGGAATATGACCCCCTACTAGTCCCACAACCTATCCTAACTCACCCTTTATTAGGTAAAAATCCCTAGAGGATCCTCAAAGAGCATGTTTCACCTTGTGAGAATATGTCTATAGGCAGTTCCCTGACTCTTAATATAAAAAATTATTTGGTTAGACCTCCCTATCATTTATTTCTTGGTAGCCTTTGTTTAAACCCACTTGTTCATAATCATGGTAATCTATTTTAGCCTTGGGGAATTTATGTGTGTAATACCCCTAAAGTGTAAACCAATTACTCATACCCCTATCCTTGTAAGTGTCAAACCAATTACTCATTTGAAAATTTGTGTTCATTTGCATTTTTCTTTTATCCCATAGATCCCCATCCTATCCTAACATCCACATCATTTCAAACCCATCACCATCTTATTATCCTATGCTTATCTCTCATTTTGAGGGGGCATACCTCTTCACATACCTAGGGCATCATAACCTTCCTAGTTTTTGTCTTACAGCTAGTCGTTACATGCATACTCAATCAAAAGGGAAAAATGTAGACACTAGAATTATGCACCATATGTCTCTTATGACATGTGTGTTATGTTTGAGTCTAGTTTTTTTAAATCCTAAAATAGGTTTTCTAATATATTGATATCCTGAAATAGGTTAAGTTTAATATATGGTAAAATCCTCCAAAACCTATAATTTGCATTGTAACTCCTAGAGGTCTGAAACCCCTCTCAAACATACTGAAAGTATATACATAAAATATAACATAAAGTATAAGGAATTAAATGTTTAGGGTATATAATTTAAATTTGTTGATATCCTTTTGAGATTTTTGGTCTTGGTCTATTAGTCAAGATTTATCATAAAAAGATGTATTGTAAATTGTATTTGGTCATTGTAGGGTTTAGTCAAGAAGAGAGAATCAATACTTGTTTCATTAGAGTTTAATGATATGTTTTTAGGAAATATTAAGGTAAACTTAGAGAAGATAAGGTAATGAGGGGTTATGGTCTTATACTTGTTTCTATATTTCTCTTGTGTAAAGATTCATTTTCAAAAGTCATGAAGGTCTAGGTCAATATAAATACAATTTATTAGAGTATCATGGTCATATATCAAAGTATTAAATGTGATCTTAGGCCTATTTGGTTTATATTAGTTTGTACTAACCCTCTTAAAATAATTTCATACCTTTCCAATAAAATTTAAAGATTTTAAAGTGGATAAAATACAAAATGATTATTTATACATATAAGAAACACTTGTAAAGGCACATTAAATGTGTGTAATGTTAGGACATGGTTAGATATGATTAGTTTTGGTAGTTATAATACATGCTTTAGTTTCATCCTTTTCCAATAGGTAGTTTTAAGAAGTTTTAGGTGTTTGATAAATGAATGAGATATAAATTTAATGGTTTTAAAGAGTGTAAAGTTCCCTCTCATATTATCCAAGTCAAATCCATGCTTTGGAAGGTATTACAGGTCCAAACAAATAGAAAACCTCATTGTCTCCATAGATCCTTAGCAAATCTAGAAAGACCAACCTATTTGAGGATGGTATGTAGAGGAGAGAGAGATATTTGGATTGCATTATATTATAAATTCATAGGAGACCTTATGCCCTTGAAATTTTAGTCATTATTTTTTGGTTTGAAGAACTCTTTATGAATAATTGTTAAGAGCATAAGGTGTTTTTAAACCCTTTTAAAACCCCACATGCATAGTTTTTTATTATTTAAATA
Organism: Torreya grandis; assembly: GCA_037957365.1. Classification (NCBI taxonomy): domain Eukaryota; kingdom Viridiplantae; phylum Streptophyta; class Pinopsida; order Cupressales; family Taxaceae; genus Torreya; species Torreya grandis. Next base: position 832,037 of record JARHVA010001990.1, on the reverse strand, counting down.
CACTAGAAGGTTCTAAAATGAAATATTCATGCTGTGTGAGTCTTAATGGGTCTGTAAAATCCTTCCACATTATCCTACATCACCACTTGGCATGTGTGAGGAGTCAAAAGGCAAGAAATCTTCATTTTGATCAAGTTGTAGGCTAGAGGCAATGGGGTTTTAATGAGTTCAAGGTTTTAAATAGTTTGAAACATGTAAAATATATCAAACCAAATTTATATCTAACTAATTATATACAAGGTCACTTAATATCTCCCCAATTCCTACAACGCTAAAACCCTTCCCAAACATTATGTTCTTTTTAGGTTGCAGGTGTATGAATGAAGAGAAAGGTCAGAGTTATGACTTTGTGAGAATTTTATGAGCATAAGATAAGTGGAAAAAATTTATTAATATTATTTTTAAATTCATAAATTCTCTTTATAATTTATCAAGCCAACATTATTACCCAAACGTCAAAGAGGCTATGCGAATATAAACACAAGATGACTGTGTACAACTTGCTAATGCAAGAAGAGAAAATTCTTAACTAAAGTTTTATGTTTTCTCATCTAAAGGGATATTAATGAAAGATAAATGGTTATTAGGCTATATAAAATTCAATATAAACCCATCTAATTCAGATTTTTCACTCCAAGAAGCTAGGCTTCATGCTTAAAATGAACACTATAAGACCACACAAATACCTTGCCAACATGGTATGCATGTCAAAAAGAGAGTATTTGAGGTGTTTCATGTTGATATAATTATGGTAAGTGATATTATAATATATTTTTAAACTTAAAAAATTATCTTAGACCCAAAAACAAGAAAACATCATGACAATGCATGTTAAACATGACTTTGTCAACGTATAGGCAAGGGCTTGAGGAAAGGTTGATATGGTTGTCTCATCATTAGATTGGAAGGTGGTAAAAGGATAGATAAACCATGAGTATATTCACCATTGATTATTTTAATTATTTAATAAAATATAATATTAAATAGGATATAATATCATATCTTGGTAGGGTATTTGACCCAAAGAAAACAATTAGGCGTACTCATATGTCTGGAGATGTTAGAGTTTCATTAGTTAGTGAAAGAGGATATTAGATCAAAGAAGTAGAGTTAAAAGTGTCCTTAAATGATATAAAATATATATTAATGATCATATTACAACTCAAGAAAAATTATCAATCCCAAGGCAAAGTTAGTATGAGAATTAGACTCAAAAATGGTAACCTATAGGTCTGCCTACTAGTAAGCATGAAAATATGCATTTTTAGTCTAGGCACAAGATATGAAGTTTGTGAGAGATGGAAGAGATATTTAAGAATGAAATCACACTTTTTAAAATTTCCATTAATATCCAAATATGCCTAAACATATTAAAACCTAGTGGAAGAATCAAGAGTCCTAAACAGTGCACCTACAGGCTTATTAGGAGCCACAAATATGCCTCTAAGAATTGAAGGGAGCATGCAATGGTTGAATTAAATGTATGGTTTTTATGGAAAATAAATGTGTATGAAACATTGGTATAGGTTTAAAAAATTATTATAATCCTTGGAGGGTGATGAAAACATCAATAAGAAAGCCATTAGGGTCAGAACAACAAATCTTCTTGTAAACCATCATTGTAGGATACAACATGTTTTAGGATATTTGAAAGGTAAAGTTTCTTATAAAGGTGTTTTATAACTACATATGAAGGCTTATATATCCATTTTAGGAATTTACAACAAAAAAATGCATTTTTGAAGGATCTAGGCCTAAAAACCTCTATGAGTTTCAACCATTGGAGTTACTTAAATATTTGTAATATTAACCTTGATGAAGTTTTATGACTATTTAAGGTGGTATAATACATATAAGGTATGGATAATTATGGAAAACATCACTTGTAATTGTGTCCTAGGTGAATGCATGCAAAAGAGAGTAGGCCTATCTAAGAAAAGTGGATTTGGCCAAAGAAGTGAACAAAAAAGTGATTAATTAACCTATCATGTCCTAATGGGTATTTTTAATGATTCTTATTTTGGTGATAAAGTATATAAAATGATCAGGACAATGAGCTTTTCACAAAATGATGGTGAATTAGAACATGTCTTGTAAAGGGAAGTACAATTTTATACAAAGGAACCTCATCTAATTCTTAGGTATGTTGTATAAAATCATAACGGGTTTCTAAAATTTCCTTTTAATTCATGTTTAAACTAACATATGGAAATATATGGCCTAAAAATAGAGAAAAAGGGCTATAAGGAGCATATCTCAGCCAATAGGTAACTTGAGAGTTTTGAACCTTCTAAGAAAGAACAAATGATCTTGGTGGGTCTATATAGATGTGTTAAGGTATATGTAATGTCTCAAAGAGGTTACATCATATAAAGATTTTTTTTTCATAAGGCATTTTAACTTAAATAAGAAGTTTTTTGAGTTAGGAAAGCATCATGGTCCCCTAATTTAAACTCATGACATTATTTCATGGATAAAGTCCCTATATAATATGAACAAATAATTAATAAGACTTATCACTCAAAACCTTTCTAAAACACCTCTAGAATATTAAGAAGGCATAGTATTTTAATCAAAAATTGAAGGATGTTTTTCATGGAATCAAGTGACTCTTAGGTATTTTCATATGGTTTCCCTAATTCAAAAATGTATAATTAGTTCATAAGTTGAGGCCCTCAAATTTATAAATAATTGTTAAGAAACTAAGGCACCTTAAACCTTCACAAAAATATCTTGGTGACCTGATGTAGGTGAAACAATCATAAATGCCCTTAATTGTACTTTTTTGCCTTAATATGACCTAAATGACCTCTATGGGTCACATGGGTACCTTAATGGATCATTTTGTGCCATTTGTGAAGGGGAAGAAGTATGGAAACTAGCCTATCAGTTGTAGTTTTAAGCCTATTCACAAGGTTATGAGATGTGGAAGACTCTTGGTCAATCAAGATGGTTTTGTAGATGTATGAAGAGGTGTGAAGGTCTTATTCAATTAATTTCATAGGTTTGAATGATGATAGAACATTTTTATAGGAAATAAACATGCCTAAATCAAGACTACTTCCTTTTGTGCTTCAGAAAAAGAAAAGATCGTTAAGAGCTTGAGAGTCCTTAGAATATCACCAAGGATACTTGTTGATACTCTTTGAATTTTCCTTAGATCATGAATAAGTTCAATCAAGTAAACACAAGTATATTTGAGCATGATATCTTAGTATGTCATTGAAGGCCTTTGAAGGAGATGTGTAGTGAAGCTTAAGGGTTTTAAGACACCTAAGAGAACATGATTGCCTCTAGATCATCTAAATGGAATGTTCTTAAACATATGTAAAGATTTGAAGAGGGTATAAGGTAGCTCAAGGTGAGTTGGATAAGCAATAATTCAATATGTCAATTCTTAACAAGGAAGATGATAGTTTTAAATAATATTGATGAGTCATAAAGTAAGACAATAACACCTACACCCCATTATGAAAATCATAATCAAACCAAGTGCACACATGTTGAAAAGAAATTTCAAGATTTTTTTTCTTACTCAATGCTTTGCATCATAACTATCCAATGACTATATTACACTTATCATGGACCTTGTCAACATCCCTCCCTCTCACTCTCCTTTTTTATCCTATATGCATGGCCTATTTTAGCATTGAAAGGGATCCTCCACTTGAATATGGGGAAGCCCTGATCCTTTTGTAATCCATTAAAATAATAGACAAGCTACTTTTACCTTATCTTATGATTGTATTCTAATGTTTGTGCTTGAATTATTGATTTTGCTTAGTGTTGTTTCAATACTCCTTGACATGTTATCTCATTCTCTCACCTATATATATATTTTAATTCATTCTTATAGGTTATATGGAGTTTTTAAGTACTATTTTTAAGGTTAAGTGAGGATATATTACATTAGTATCTTTAGACCTCTTTAAAATCATCCCTCTTAGCCTAATCATGATCTACCACCTTCAGATTGAAATATTGATGTAAGAGGAGTAGATTAGGAGTTTGTATGAATAGGTCAACTCTATGCTCATTGTACATCTAAAAATGTGCGGTAGTGGTCAAAAACATTGGTACATCACCTCTTTAGGTTATTTTTTAGTTATCTCTTTCTCTTTTCCTAGCAAGTGGTAGTCTAGTATTAATTTCAAGGTGATAACATCAAGAAAGCTAGCCATATCTAGAGATTTAACTCAATAATTAGGCCACTCATAGCCTATAGGTGTCTCCATGCTATCACATAGTTTAAGAGGATTGAAAAAACTCCTCAAGGGTGAAATTTAGTGTGATAATAATAATATTTAGGTCTAGGTAATAAATGATAGTTTATTAAAATTTAACCTATCCAAGCATGTGCAATAAATATAAAAATAACTACACAACCAAGGGTTAAAAACAATATATCTTATTAACCATGTTATTTTAGGTTATCAACAAGATTCAAGTTCATCTCAGTGATGCAAGGCACTCTATGTTTAGTTTATTCTATATTTTAACTATTTTTCCTTATTAGACACTTGCATTATCCTTGGGACACTTGAATTAATGTAGGTGTCTTGATCTCAATGGATGTGTCTATATTTGGATATGTGTTGTAATTGTTTATATTTTCTTGAAGATATACTTAGATTTGTGTTCTTATTTTTCCTTTAGATAATGATTGCATCACGTGCAAAATATTGTCAATAATAAAAGCCTTAGTTTATTTATATTTTACCACTTATGACTCAATAAAAAAGGGTTTTGCATGTGAGTGAATGTAACCCTAGCAACCCTACTATTACTAAGTGTTGCCTACATATCCATATACTCCAAGGAGGCTGTATTATCACATGTAATTATCCTTCTAAGGTGTGTGTGTGTGTGTGTGTGTGTGTGTGTGTGTGTGTGTGTGTGTGTGTGTGTGTGTGTGTGTGTGTGTGTGTGTGTGTGTGTGTGTGTGTGTGTGTGTGTGTGTGTGTGTAATGGTGATTATGAACTATGTTCTCTTTATCCTATTTCCACTCTTTATATAATAAATGCATGTCAAATTGGACCCTTTTGTAATACTTTAAACTTCAACAATATACAATTCATTGTAAGGTGTAATCAACAACTTTTGAATGAGCAATGTATATCTAATTAAGAGTAATGCTTATTAATAAAAAATTAAGTCTAGTTTTGTATATAAATGGAACCTTTTAGATTTTAATTAATACCTAGTAGCATGTGAAAATTCACAATATAAAAAACATACAAACTCTCAAAAAATGTCACAAGGCAAAAAACATGGAAATAGAGAAAAAGATAAGCCATGACACTTTCATTTACCCTTGGACACTTGCATTAATGTAAGTGTCATGAGGTGAATGGTAGTGTCCAAAATATCTCAAAACACATAAAAAACATCATAGACTCAAGGATACCCTCCATACAATATCCAAATTAAAATAAAATTAGCAAAGAGTAACAAGATACTAGATAAAATAGTGAAAGGCTATGGAGCCTAAGGGCCCCATTCAAGATCACACCATTAAGTACTCAATATTACAATAAAATTATATATTTCTAAAAATAATAAAAAAGATAATATATAATAATCCTATCTAAATATGATTATATACACAAAATCATTGAATATTATCCAAATAGAAGATACACATGAAATGACTTTTCAAAATCACCAATATATCATCAAAAGATGGTCTGAAAAAAGTTCTTGAGTGAAAGATACCATGATTTATAACTTGGTTTTACTATGGGATAAAACACATGAGAAAAATGGATAGCATTCCAATTTTACTGCACTATGGATTGGTCCATATCAAATATATGAGGTAATGGAAAATAATGCATTTAGGTTGAAAGAATTAAAAGGCAATGATTTATCACTTCTAGTGGATGGATAATACTTAAAGAACTACTTCTCAGCTATTCCATCATCATCCACATTATAATGACTATGAATTATATTTTAGGAGTTGAGTAGTTTATAAGTAAGAGTTTATTATTTTTCTTTATGCATTGTTTTACTTTCATAATTAGTTATTTTATGTTTTTTTTATAGCATATAGAATAAGTAATTTACTTTCCATAGCTTTAGTTAATAAATAAGTATTGTTTAATACAATTGGATAAAGGATATCATAAAGAGATTTCATTTTAGCATTTATTTGAGCCTTCCAAATACAATTAATTTTGGTTATTAAAAAAATATTTGACCTAAGTTGAAGATATTGAGAGAAGTTTAAAATTTTGGAGAATTGGTCAAAACTTGGAAATATATCAACAATTTATATAATCATCTCTCATTCTTAATATGTTTTGAAACTTTTTATAGGGTTTCCATATGAATTATTAATATCTTTTCATAAAATAAGAGTCATTCCTACAATTAAATGACAATAATATTTTTTGGGAAAGTGTTAATAATAAAGGGAAGGGTGCTGAAAAACATTTTCTAATATATCTCTTAACCTAGATATATTGTTTCCAGACTCTGTGAAAACTAAAAAAAAATAAAAAGAAGAGGAAAACATCAAATATTTAAAATAAAAATAAAAAATTTTGTCCAAGAGAGTGATTTGGGTAATCTCCAATGGGATATGGATGCCTATCTAGCAATGGAGTAAGGCCTAGAGTAGAGCCAAAGGTATCTCTATTAGATCTATAGATGCGTGGTTGATAGTATATTAATTCCCAAGTCTTCATTTTTAAGCTAAATAATATATATAATTAAAAATAATAAAAAATGTCCTTCAAATATCCTTTTTCAAGCTACTAATCTTGGGTTAAAGATGAAATCCTAGTATAAAGGTAACTAAATAATTGCACATAAATTTTTGACTCTTTATTAGTGTTAAATATTGGTATGTTACTTGATAAGACTAAATATTAAGTTCATTTTTTATAACATGAAATTTTTAGCCACCATGTTGGTTTGTTTTCAATATTTAACCAATAAATATGTGTTATAATACCTAAAGTGATCCAAACAAAAGTCACCATTTGGTGTGACCAACACACCCCCATTATTTTTTGATTATGGACCCACTTATCTAAGAATAAATCTTATAAATAATTTAATATCATATAAATATGATTATTTTAAGTCTTTAGTTATGATGATCCAATTATATTTTTATTTTAAAAATTTATATTAAAATGTTATAATGAATGTCTAACAAATAATTTCAAGTATGATGCATACATAATAATTAGTTTTTTAAGGACCTATTTGAAAATATTTTTCCATAGTTCATTACATTTTATCACTTTATCTTTCTATTACAATGATCATGCATTACAAGATTTATGAGTCCTTATAATTGATCTCTTCATTTTTTTTGCATCTTTTTGTGAGATCAATATTGTGTTACTTGGTCCAAATTCATGCTTTAGTGACTATCTTAGGTTTAAATCAACATGTAGGTTTCTCCATGCACCATATGGTATTTGAAATATTAATAAATCATTTTGAAAGTTGTGTGAATATGATCCAATAAAGGTATGCAAAGTATCATGATCCAATAATCTACACACCTCACAACACTGCCACCTTCTCTCCACAAGCTTTCAAACCCTAAAGGTTTGTGTTATTCACATGATGACACATGACATGTTCATATAATTTCATCACCTTATAACATCACACCTTTCAAATCACTCAAATTCAACATCTCAAACCATATTCAAATAATTTAAAACCTACCAAAGGATGCCACATGTCTTAATGTTATTTTATCACAACCATAAACTACTCAAACATTTAAAAGATTAGTGATAAGGATTGAAAATTACATGACTATGAGGAAATAAAAATGATATGTGTGCCACTATTTTATCCACCACAAACTTCATAATTTCAAATAAATTTTCAAATATCTAATATCTATGAGAGTGTCAACCAATCATATGTTTTAATGTGTCTAGTTTTAATGGACCTAATGGTTGTACATAACTAAGAAATGCTATTGATGGATGTAAGAACTATGATAGTTTAATCCAAACAAATAATTCCACCTAGACAAAACATAATCACTCATACTTTGACTAAGCACAAGAGAGAGACTCACATAATATACATGGTGAGGATCAATATCAAGCTCATATGGGAAACTTGAGCAAGACATGTGGATGGGTCAAGCCTATTCTTAAATAAAACTATGAATAAGTGCCAAGTTAAAAACACAAATGGAAAAAATTGTCTAAATAAATGGAAAAAATACACTTTTCACATTTAATATGCATGAAAAAATAAATTGATGTTGTCATCTTGAGATTTAAATTAACAAGTAAAATAAAAGGTGATTTCTTTACTTGAAGCTTACATTCAAAGAAATTATTATAATAGACTAAATTCCTTACAAATATTATAGATAAATTTCTAGAGCTAACTTGATCGTTTTGTAAATAAAATACAACTTAAGTAAATGGTAAGAAATATTTAGTGAACAACAATGGCCTCCTATCTCATTTTTTATGACACACCAAATGTATTCTTAGACACATTATTCATTAGAGATGTATTGGGCATATGACTAAGACATTATATTTACATCTTTGATGAAGTCAAAATAATGAAACCAATTATAGAAGAATAAAACCCTTCCTCTACATACATTGACTACTCATATGACCTCATGGCTCTACAAAAGGTTAGACTTCATCAAAGAATTAAAAAACCCAAGGTATTTCCTTGTTGCAAACATTTTCTATAATGTGTTTTATATGACCACATACCAATATGACATGGTTGTATCTCTAAATAAAAAATAGAATATAATTATTGCATGGTGTGTCCATAGAAGGTTATTATTAATTTCCTCAACCCACAATAGTGTATAAATATGAAGTTGTGTTAAATTGACTTAATAACCATAATTTGTGTGAAATTTATAGATACTTGTTTAAAGACCTAACAATTGGGTAAATAAGGAGGATGTATAAAATAATACCATCGGTTTATTTATATCAAATGTATAGATTAGTTTGGCCATAATGACTAGATTATATGGATCCACCAAAATATCTCATGTTAATAAGCTATGGTTTCTCTATTATCTATGATGATGAATGGCAAGGAAATCCTTGCCTTAATGGAAATTATTTCATTTAATTTGAGACAAAAAAGCATCAGAGTTAGGGATGGGTATAATTTATATGTGATATCCTAACTAGTTGATGCCTCATGTGTTACAATTATATTTTATATAATTCCATAGTGGACTGTTACCTCTAGGTCTATAATTCACTTTTCTCCAAGTTATATGCACATAAGTTTATAACTTTTTTTGAAGGAAAAGTGTTACTATTTATATCAAACAATATACCAATCTATTAATTAAATACAAATATTAAATATTTTTTAATAAATGAAAAATAAATCACAAGCATCATAGCCTATTGGTACTACCCTAATTACATATCAATCAATATTGAGGGAGTTTTGGTATCTCCTCTCTAGCCACCCAATTTTTTTTATTGAAAAAATAATAGATCAAGATATTTCACTTCAAATTATACATGGGATTGGTGGAGTATGCAAAGAGAAAAAAAATATCCGAGATGCCTAATTCAATGTAAAGACAACAAGATCATTTTTAATGTGGCATGAATTGGAATATGACCTAAGATAATGGGATCCTAGAGGCAATGTGAAAGCACATATAAGTTCACTCATAGGGAAGGTATTAGTTGTGTATACATTGTATCCATGCCCTTATGAATGAGTGCATATTAATGTTAAAAATGATGAGAGGTGGTGATAAAGATGTAAGTTTTAGGAGTTAGAGATTCACATCCAAGGAAAGAGTGACCATAAGAAATTTAGAAAATACCAGGCACATCTATATGATATGATGATTTTCCACATACAGATGCTTACCTAAGGAATATGATGATTGTTGGACTACATACTTAGCTAATTTTTCAAACAAGAAATATAATTAAAGAGGTAACATATCCCTTATTTCACATCTTGCTCATTTTCCTTCTTCTTCTTCCCAAGATGAAATTATTGACAACCATATGTGGAAATAAACATAGAACTATAAATGGTGACTCATTTTCCTTCTTCGTACATGCCTCCATTGGATAATGTACCACTTGAAACTCATCTCTTATCACCTCAAGTATAATATTTGACCCTTAATTCTCTAATAAAAATTATTTAGATTACTATAGTGTATAATAGACATTATTCTCCAAGAAATTCCACTTAGATACCCCAAGTGACAATTTTTCATGTTCTCAATCAATCCTAACCTATTACTAAGGAAAAATTTCCCCTCTCCCTAGTTGTGCAACAACTACCCTAATTTTTTGGTCACCATGATAAAATTAGATAGATAATTCACTCTAAAGGAGGCCCAACTTCAAACAAGGGCTCTATTTCCAAAATTTGATCCTTTAAACATATTTATGACATTAAATATCCATAGCATGGTTGAATTACCTACTATTATTATTCATTCCCTATTTAATCCAAAGCAACCTAATAAAAATGAGAACATGCCTATCATTATGATTGAAAAGGCTATTTTTTATTCTCTTATAGCTACAAAATCCGCTCTATAAACATTAGTCACCACCACCTCTCTATTTCCATCTCCAATTCTTGTCACTACATGTATACACATAATATTTTTAAACTTTATCAATAGTTGATTCTTTCTCTCTTGTAAGAACCCATTGAGTTTAAATATCTATAAGTGCATTCCTTAAAAGGTGCACTGGGAAAGGGGTGGGTAGACCATTGGTGCTTCGTAATATTGTTGTACCTTATACCACCATTTTCTATCTACATAACCATCTCCTATACACTTCCCTAAGTTTTTAATCCTCTATTACACACTCCTCCAAGAAATTCACCACCTTAATTATCCCCTACCTAATTCAAAAACTCTTTTTTAAATTTATTAAATAATGTTTGCCTAGGCTGGCCATGTATTTTAATTGATATTTTCACATTACGGGTATAGGTCAGCCTTAGATTCTAACCTATTTTTTTTATCAATTAATGATATAGAATCGAATTGGGTCAACCTTATCATCTAAACTTTTATAAAAGGTTACACACACACACACACACACACACACACACACATCCATTTTTTCCATTTAAAGAGAAGATAATGAGAAGAATATTATATTATGCATCTACTTATCCACCATTCTAGTTGAGGATCAGTGCTTAGGGTTTCAATACTTTATTTGGAGATATGGTTCTTGTCTTGTGGAGAAGTCTTTTGGATACTTAGAGAAGTTGTGTAGCTTAGGGATAACATATCTTTTCTATCTTTACATACCATAACAACCTATTATGAATCATCTTGGCCAAGGTAGAGATTGAGGCTCAATGGGTTCATCTTCAAAAGTAATTATTCCTAAATTTGTTCCTCCTTTGTTAAAGTAGATAGATTAGTATTTTTACTTCTCTCTCATACATTATGATTTATTATACATTGACTTGAGTATAGATCTTATATGCACTTCTAATTTTTATTTTTATTACCCCCACTTTGTGTCATAAGATTTTATGAGCACTAGATTATATTTTAATTTAATTTGAATATACTTAGTGATTATGATAACATAATACCTAGATAGGGTTATTACATAGTATTGATTAACTAGAGGCTTTGGAACCCTCTCTAGTGACATTATTGTTGTAAGAGACCCCTTGGTTAGGTCTAATAGATCTATCTTGGTCATGACCTAAAATATCTAAATGTATCAACAAATATATATGTAAGTATGATTTATCTTGTTTGAATGAGGGTTGATTAATAGTTCAATTGTATTTTACCTTGTATACATTCTGGTGATTCTAATGTAAATCAAAACCTTGTATGCTTTATTTCATGAATTCATTTTATCATCATATTATATATTTTTTATTTTTTAGTACTATATCAAACTTGTTGATACAATTCTAATAGTTTATACATAAGTTTAACACAGTCACTCCAAAATGACTCTATTCTGTCAGTTTAGGTATTATCCAAACACAAGTAACTAGATTGATCATCTCGACATGGTCTTCTTTTTTAGTTACATAATTACATACATAGTCAAGATAATTGACTCTATTTGTAATTCTTATTTTTCAACATATAGGTTTGTATACATATTCAATCTAGTTGACTTTGTTTGCATATTATTTTTCATCATATAGGTTTTGTAGACTCCATTTACCTATTTGATCTTTTTCATATAATATTTAAATCATCACTAATAATTTTCAAAACCACCAAGTTCATTCTTACCTTGTCTATCATTTTTATTTTTTATTTATAGTATTATTTTTCATAAGTTTGTAGTATATAAAACTACAAACCTATAGTTAACTAGGTCTACTAGCTCAACATCGTTATGTAACATATCTTCTCTCTATAAAACATAGTTGATCTATTCAATTGTGTTATTCTAGATCTTACTTCCATAGAATAATATCAACCCTGTTGACTCTATTCTATATTATTTGCATATATTTTTGCTAAATTGACTTTATACTCTTCATAGTCAAAGGAATTAACCTATTTTTCTAGTAATAAGTTCACTTTTCATTTCATTTGCTTGTATGCTTAGAGTAACAAACATATATTAATTAGGTAGTTTTTTAATTTACCTATTTAGTCACACTATTTTTATCTTTTACACACACTTCCAAATCACTTTATTAAAAAACGCATCAAACATTTTTCTTCCCAAGGTCTACCTACTTGGGTTTCATCACCAAGGGGGAAGCCAACTTGGTTTTCTGGCCAAGTATAAACATATGGTTATTGTTATATATTGGAAAATCACCTAAAACCATTATTAGTATGGTATTTTTAAATGAGGGGTTAGGCCTTAATACTAAGCCAGTACCATCACCAATATAGATCCCTTTTAGCCTAAACTACCTGAAACTATCCATAGATTGCTTTTTAGTTATTTCTTATATCCAAATCCCTATCACATTAATATGAAATTTTATTATAAATTAATAACATTTAGGAATTACCAATTATTTATGATTTACATTCAAGTTTTTTACCTTCTCTTTGAACATTGTATTTTATATTTCGAATCTTAAACTAGCCAATGTTAGTGCAATATTTATGTTGCGTGTTCCAATTAGATCAATCACATTAATTTAATTGATTTTTTTCTTACTTTATTTTCTTAGCTATTATATTTTAAATATTTTCCCTATTTTTAAAACATTATCATCCTTTTCAGCATAGTCTCTTATATATTGATTGGTTTTACATACCTTCAGTACAAAATCATGTTATATGACTGTGTATCTTATTAGCCTAATATGTTTCATGTCTTGCAATACATAGTAAATCTATTTGGCTATGTCCCATTTTCATCCTATTCTATTTCCTATCTTGTACTACACCATCGACCTATCTAACTATGTTCTTTATTTATCCTATTTTATTTCCTATCTTTTAGTACATAGTCAAACTATCTGACTGTGTCCTTTATTCCCTAATAAGTTTCCTATTTTATAGAACATTATCGATTGGTTTGATTTTGTATCTTATCAATTGATCCTTATTTCCATAATTTTTTTATCCTATTTCCTTCATCATGAATTTATTAGTTGAGGATAATACAAAGTTAAATCAGATAAACATGATGATTCTTACCAATCTTAATAGGTTTTATAAGCCATGGCTTATGGCACCCACCTTGGATGAAAGTAATGTCTATGTTTCCACTCACACTACCAATTATGGGACTCTTCTCCATTCCCAAGTTCATAATATTTTGTTCTCCATATAATATGAGCATGATTTAGAGTACACAACTAAAATGCTCTTCTTCATAAATTAATTTCCTCAACATATAGGATGAAAACCTTCAACCATTTATAGTCTTATGATAGTCCCTCAAGTAGAATAACCTCCTTCACTCTCCCTTAATTTATATCACATATTTAGGGGAAACACTTTCTTTTCCTCTCAACCTTTTCCTTATATTATGTCTCCTTCACACACCATGACATCTTCTTTGGTGACTTTTTCAACCTCAATGCCAAGTATCTCTACTAACATGGTAGGTTCAACTTCTAGTGGGCCTCTTCAAAAGACTTTCCCCCTTAACCATGACACTAGTGCATATTTTTATGCTCTACTAACCATGCCACTAACACTTATTTTGATACTAATGCCTCTCATGCCACTAGTACATCACATGCTACTACTCATAATGCAAATCAAGCCATTAATACTAATACTAATGCATCACATTCTACACACACTATTTAAAATGATACCAAAACTAACCAACTCTTTTTTTAAACACTCAATAAAATGTATAATTTTCAAACCAATAATGAAAATTAGATGATGCAAATGCAAAACCATCTCATTAATCTTCAAAATAAACCTCAACATTTTTCATTGGGAATGCAAAATATGAATGCCCCCACTCCCCCTTAAGGATTCCCATGGTAACCTTATCCCTCAACCACCCCTTATTAATAAAATAATCAAACATCTAAAAAGTGAACCTCTTGTACCTAAAATTTATAATAGTGACATAATAAGTATCACAACCACCAGCACCTATAATGGGTCACATTTTAGTTAAAAACATTTGGTAACCTTTATAAGGATTGGGTCAAACTTAACATCTTTGACACAACCAACCTATTAGCTATAACACTCTCAAGAGATTATTTAGATTGGTAAAATCAATTTAAAACCCATTCTATAACTATCCTTGAGGATTTAGTGAACTCACTAGTACAAGAATTTGAAACTAGTGATCTTCCTAAGAACAACTTAGCTCACTTTATAAATTATAAACAACTTGAAACTAAAATAGCACAAGACTTCATAAAATTATGGAAGAAATTATCTAAAAAATGTGAGCATAATATGGTGGATGAAAATCTCTTCCACCTTTTCACTAATTCTCTCTACCCCAAATTACAATATCAAGTTAGAACTCTCTCTCCAAGAAGTTTGGAAGAAACCCTCAACCAAGCCAAGAGACAAGAATTTCTCATGCATCAATTTGAGCCATCTCAACCTACAATGGGCACTTTTATTCTCATTAAAAATAAAAACCATCATGTAACCAATGATGACATTATTTATACATATGCCACTATTCACAACATTCAAACAATAGATCCAAACAATGTTATGGAGCATGCTCCCCTTATAAACAACACTCCTACTCCTACATTTTTTCAACTAACCACACCAATATACACAAACCATTATCCTTATCCAAAATTAAAAACCATCTTATAATACCTATACCATGATATATTGACTCCACTCATCCAATGAAATCATGGTATGATCTAAACAAATTGTGTTGCTTTCATACAAGTTGGGGACACTATGATGAGACTTGAAGATAATTATGAAATATAGATATGGATTTTATTTTTGGACAAAAAGTTGATCATGAAACACTTATTCACAAAAATCAATTTGTATATGACATATATTTTAATTCCCATGAAATTCAAAACAAAAACCCAGATTTAAATCAAGTTAATGCTCATCTTGCTATATACAAAGATCCTCTTCCCAACCACCAAGATATCATTGACAAGACTACTCCTATAAAAAATGTTGAAAGTCTTATAGACATTAATAATAATGAATAAAATGTGGTTAATATGACTAACATGAAAATATTAGTAACTTTTATTAACTCCAATCTAACACCTATACATCACACCTCTTAATTATTACACATAATTATAGATACTTCCCCATCCAATCTAATGTAATTGAGGAAAGAATACCTTATAACCTTATAAGAACAATTCTAAATAACTCAACTTGATTATACATGTCACAACATCTCTTCTCTTTCCCTAACATATACACACCAAGACAACATCCCCCAAACTACCAATAGTATTTCTTTAACCCAAACACAATAAACACCTCAACCAACCATTTGATTTAACTTTTTTGGGAATAATAGAGTCATATTCCTATTTTAGTTAAGGATCTAGATTAATAAATCAGTAAATAATATTATAATAATTACAGTCTTAATTTGTATAATTTAGTTGTCTTTTAAACCTTTCTAAAAATAACAATAAATAAGGAGAAATATGACTTAATTTGAAACTAGATTGAGATGGCTAAAACAAAGCTTGAAACTACCTATGTAGGACTAGAACAGCGTCATAAACCTAGATCTAGATTTTGTTTAGCAAAAGGATAGGAGCACTAAAAATAGGACACTTTAGGGTCTAGTGTTGTAGTCTAATCATGTCATTATTATCTAAATTACTTACAAAGACTTGAAACTTTTTGGATATTTGCAATGTTCATGTATGAAGCTGCCTATGAATTATTGAGTGTTGATTATTGAAGAAACTCCTTGTAGAGATGATTCAATCTTCAAACCCTAACCCTCTATCATGATGTATGAATAATTTTTGAATCACTTGATAAAAGGGGGTTAGTGTGTGTAAGATGTATTGAACGTGTGATCCAAACCGATTATGTGGGTATGTTACCTACATACCAATACTCTAAAGAGAGATCAAGCCATACGTAGTTCTCCCACCTAATGTGTTTTTTGTAATAGTGTGATGCAAATGAAAAAATGCCAAATTGAGAGTGCTTTAGTTGGTTAGGTATTAGTGTGAGGGTTTGAGTATGCTTACATCTATGTTGGGTGACTTTATGTAGAGAATTGGAAATTTTGCCTTAGTGATTTGTTTATAGTCTTTCTTGCTTTGTAAGATTTGTAACCTCTTTTTGTAAATGAAAATTTGATGGGATTTTATAAAAAACTATTGGTCATGGGTTAAATGTATTCATACTAGGTCTATATAATCAAGGATAAGAATATGATGAAGATGACCGTTTGGGCTCAAATTGAAAATGGATAAGAGCACAAACAATGGGACACCCTATGGTGTGATGCTATATTACAGGTATGGTGATCCTATCATATATGTTTGAGACCTAGGGGATATGATTAGCTTGGGAAATATATCCTAGATGAGGTGAAATGATCATTCTGAATGTTTTGGATGATTGGTAATGATAAAAAAAGTGTTTAGAAGGGTCAAAAGAGCATACAAAAAGGACCTATTGATTGGGTGTCACAACCCACACTTAGACTACTAATTTGGACATTTTACATGACTACATTTTCCCCCACTTTATTCTAATGATGTTTTAAAGTGAAATACTAGGATACAATAAATGTAGAAAGCATACTTGAGCTTACTTATAAGGGTAAAGCCCATGAAGATGTGTGGTATTGAGTGTGTGTAGAGAGAGCACATCATAAATCATAAATCTTTAAAACAAAACTAGGAGTAGATTAATTTTTATTAGACACACTATGTCTAAAATAAGAATGTACAAAATTTGGGTAAAAGAAAGAGGAAGAGAAAGGAATGAATACACCTCATCAGGTACACAAACCAATACAAAACCTATTGTGATATTGAGTGATGTTACGTATGTGATGAGTATGTGTTAAACCAAGATTAATACTATGAATGGAGTAGAGTGCTCAATTCCTTGAGAGTGGCTCAATAATGCAAAGGATGGCCATTTGGCTCCATCATCACCCACTAAGTGAATCTATGTGATATTTCATATGTTAATCGATGTTTATATTATGTGTCCAATCCCACTAAGTATGTGGCTCAATAATACAAAGGATAGCTAGTCATTTGGCTCCATCTTTTCCCACTATGTAGTGAACTATGAAATAATATTGGTATGAATGTGTGTCATATAAGATGGCTCTTGAATCCCATGAATGCTCTATAATTTAATAATGTGGCATGGATAGCTAAATGTGTACTGAAACTAGGCCAATATTGGCCACTCTATAAGGTGCAGATTAGGCTTGTATGAAAACCACTCCAAAACTAAGAACTATGCTTATATGAAAGCCACTCTAAAATGATGCCAACCACCTAAAGATGTAATAAGGCATGAAACTACTAAGAATACATGTGTAATGTAATAAACTAAAAATAAAAGAAGGCAAATGTGTCGTGCACATTGCCTCTAATTATTGATGTTTGTAACATGGATTCTAATCTAAAATTTGTACCAACTACCTAATCTAAAAATGGAGGTAAGAACCATCATGCCAAGTATGATGCCCTCTATATCTAGATTCTTTGAGAAAAACTATGCTGAAACTACTAGATTTAAACTAAACTATAGCTAACAAAACTATAGCTAAACTTACCTTTCTATTTTTTTTAATAAAATATGGGTTTTATACTATTTAGACAAGAGCACTAAAAATCTAACACTTTACTATCTGGCATTATAGTCTAAATATGGTGCTCTTTTCTTTTTTGTTTATCACTATTTTGTGTTTATCACTATCTTTTTGGTATATTCTGCTTGGTTTGAATTCTTAATGTTGTTCTGAGTGTTCTAAAAATTGATTTTTGATCAGTAAAGAGCTCTAATCTCTCTATGACAAAACCCTTATTTACTTCCCCCTTTTTTGAGGGTAGGAATGAAGACCCTACAATGAATACCATTAAAATAAATATCCCTACAAGTGTGTTATGTTGTGAAATACATTATATAGCAATGATAATTGAAAGATGTCTCAAGATATAAAATAGTTTGTATTGGAGATTGTTAGATCAATAGGGGTATGCCTAGATAGATGTAATAATATAATAACATGTGAAATATACTGAAATAAAACTAGAAGTCTAGTTATTTGTTAATTGTCAAGGAAGGATGGAGCATGATGTCCATCATGGCATAAAATAAGGCAAGATAATGCATGATGTGGATCATGGCATTTAAAATAATTGAGAATCAAACAAGCACACAAGGCAAAAAGCAATAAGCACACAAAAGTGGCTAAGGGTCTAAAAAAACAAGGGACATGGGCACATGTCACTCAAAGTGGGAAAAGAAGCATACAGGGCATGTTAAAATTCCCACATACACATATAATTAAAAACAATCAAAGTTGGCATGAGGTCCATAGGCACATAAAAGAGTGCAAGAAAAGGACATTGGAAAATTTCCTAATGCACACATAGGAATAGGAGTAAAGGACATTGGAAAATGTCCTAAGGCACACACAAGAATAGGAGAAAAGGAAATTAACACATGTCCTAAGGTAAAAACAAGAATAGGAGTAAAGGACATTGGAAAATGTCTTATGGCACACACAAGAATAAGAGCAAAGGACATTGGAAAATATCCTAAGGCACACACAAGTAAGAAATAGGAACTAGGAAATGTAATCACATATAGCTACTCAAAGCGAAAAAGGAAGGCATGTAAATGTTGTAAATATCATCACATCTAATAGATCAAAGCAAGAAGTGAAAGTATGCAAACATGTCATACAAGATTAGGGAGATGCTAAGAAATACACGTGTTATATACTAGTGAGTGTCAATAGAATAATCTATGCAATCTAGTAAGTAATGTATATCAACATGATAACTAGAGTGTGTGGTGTAGGAATGACATAACCTAAATGGTGTTGTCATGTAAAATATGCCCCCAGTGGTTAGATATGTTGATGTATGTCTCAAATATAAAAGTAGGATGCCCCCTCAATGGGTAGAGTGAAGCAATCAAAGATTTGGGTATCACTACACACTTAAATAAGATCAAGTGAAGTATGGTAATATAGTTAAATCAAAAAATAATAGCATAGAATAGAAAAATATAAGTCTAGCATGGTAATATAAAATTAAAGCATGGATGATGCATACAATTGAAATATTTTTTGGTGTTTTTGATTTATTTTAATGTTTTTTTATTTTGACATATTATATTTTTTTTGGTATTTTGAAATAAGATATGTACAATTAATAATAAGGAAACTATGTACAATTATGTTGATAAAAAATGATACTAATCGATGAGTATTAGAAGATAATCCCTATCCTATATCAAACAAAGAAATCGTGCATGATTGTGAAGCATGAGGGAATGGCTATGAATATGACTCTGAATATTCAGATTCATTGTTGGTATCTTGGAAATCATAATAACCTATATTATTCCACTCATCATTATCATCTTGATTTTAAACTAATGGAATGATAATATTGAATTTTGTTGTATCTAGATCTTTGCCCTTGATAAATTGTGTCTATGAATGATTTGCCTTAGGATGTTCAATAAATCCCAAACCTTGGTGACAAACATTATCAACTACTATAATAGGATTAGTGATGCCTTGAGCATGCTTTCTTAATATTTGACCTTGATAATAAAACTATTGTAGATATTTTTAACCAAACCCATACTACTTTGAAAGTTGAGCCTAATTTTAAAGAGCTATATTTGCATCTTTTTTTGCTTTACCTATGTTTGTGGTATTTTTCCTTGCTATGATTTTTATTTTTGATCCTTTTGTTGTTTTGAGTTATGCTTTGGTAAACACTTTTTTAATATTTTTTAATTTGACCCTTTATGAATGTGATCCTATGTCACTATGGATTTCTTGACTGATTTACTCTGTATAGGGTACTCATTAGTAATTATCTATTGTATATGTTTTTTCAATGCCAAACATGAATTTGTGTGATGCCCATGCAATTTATGATATGCACAATAATATCTGGATCTTCTTAATGGATGTAGAGTAGATATATTGATCAAATTAAATTTAATCATTTCCCTTAATACCTCACATGAAATCTTATTTGATCTTTTAATGCTTTTTGAGTCACTATAGTTTTAGAGTTACTTTGTTGTGATTTCTTGTTTTGATATGTAATATTGCTTGCAACCAATTGACTAGGTGAATGTGCATATACATGATTGACACTAGGGTGCCTTTGATGTTTTTGTATTATAATATAATTTTCTAATGTTGTGATATTTTCATATAATAACTAATTCTACATTTGTAAATCTAAAATTAAGTTACTCATACTAGTGATTTGATCCCTTAGAATCTCACAAGTTCAAACCCTAGTTACTTCTAATTGAACATGTAAGCACATATGTTGAAGAGGGTTTGAAGGATTTATAGGATAAATGTATGCATTAGGAATAATAGTATAGGATACCTCACCTTTTGGAGGGGTGATAACATGGACCTAGTTAGAGGGAAATTAGTTATCACCCTCTTGGGGGAGAGAAGGAGAATGAAATTCTTTCTTGTGCATAAGATATGACATTGAAACTTGACAGGTGGTTTTTAGCTTATGTAATGGATCCTCTAAGTATGTAAGAATTTTATTCTTAATTGAATTACACATAATAGTGAGATATCATATTAGATAAATAATGAAATATGACATATATTTGAATTGGTCTTAAAATGGCATGTACATATGTATTTATGTCATTTTTGAATTCATGCTAAATGAAAGGAAGCAAGCATACAAGAGAAAATAGAAAAATTTGCATAAGTAAATCATGATTAATAAAATTATAATATTCAACCTAATGTGTAAAAAATAAGAAATTTTAATTTTGAAACATTAGGCTAGGAATTGAAAATACCAAGACCTAGTATAGGAAACTAGGGTTTAAAAGAAATAATTTTTAAAATTACAATGGTAAATTTTAAAAATTAAGTGTGAAATTCTAATTTATATATGCAAGAAAAATCAAAAGAATATTGCTAAAATTAGAAAGGAATTTTCCCTAGGGTTTTTAGGGTTTTTGAGTGCAAACAAATTAAGTAGGGTTCACCAAATGATTTAAATTTTTTGGGAATAATGAAGTCTTATTCGTATTTTAGTTGAGGGTCTAGATTAATAAATTAGTAAATAATATTGCAATAATTATAGTCCTAATTTGTATAATTTATTTGTCTTTTAAACCTTTCTAAAAATAGCAATAAATAAGGAGAAATATGATTTAACTTTTTTACTCAACCCAAACCAGCTACACCCTATCAACATAAGTTTAAGTATACTTCCAACCCTCCTTCATATGAGATGTTAAAACATTATGCACCTATATCTATCAATACTCCCATGGGTTATGATGAATGGGACCCCATTGCAAAACTTTCTCATATCCCATCTCAAATACCCTTCCTCAAACTAATTCAAACTTTCCCTCATCATCTAAACCATCTAATGCAATTATTGTTCAAAATAAATATCCCTCATCCTCATCTAGCAGGATGTGAAGCTACCTTGTTAGGATTTGAAGATAATATTCTTAAATAATGTGAAGATATGTCCATACATGTTGATGAAATACTGGTCACTTCTATTTACCCTAAGTTTCTTATTACTTTCATGATTATTAATGAGATTTTACTTCATTTAGATGATCCTCACCTATTCATTAACATCCAAATTAGTGATATACAAGCTAAGCATGACTTAATTTATGAAGGTTCAGGTAATTTCATTACCTCCATTGATTTCACTAAGACACTTAGATATTATTAATGCAACCTCAAGTCCACACATAAAACATGTCAAGGATACAATAAAAGGCAAATGCCTCATCTAGATTACATGTAGCTTCCCATTATCATCCCTCCTATTACCATCTACATAAATGTTATGATATTTAAATTTATTCTATCTTATCATATATTGATTGGTAGACCTTGGACTCATCGTATGAGATTAGTCACCTCATCTGTGTGCCAATGTGTCAAATCCCCCCATAATAGATCTATTGACGCAGTGGATTGCACCCAGGGTAAGATGCCTAGCTCCCGCCCTTCCACACGCAACAATGGAAACTCCCCTCTCACTTATGGGACCAGGGAAGCTAGAGGGGAGAGTCTCTAGATAAGGGATAGCTCCCTCAATGTATCTTTTAGGCCCTAGTTTCTCCTACTACTAATAAACAAATGTAAAATAGGAGGGGGTGAAAAGAGAGAGAGATGCTAAAAACATAACCTAAGCCTAAAAATGAAAAGGTGATACACCAGAAAAGTTGACCCACCCAGTCTAAATATACACTTTTCACCAAAAAGAAGTGCCCATACACTCCATCTAAAGTGGGAAGCTCTTCTAAAATAGTCAGCTAGGGGTTCATGGAAATACAGGGAGGAAGAAACTAACAGAGGCATCCTTAGACACACTTATGGCAGCCTATTCACAGGCACCTACATTCCCCTAAGAACACTTCTAGCAAACCTATAGAAAAGAGACTTCACAATGTACTAGACATCATGTAATTGATCTATGAGAAGCATGAAAGACAATGAATTAACACAAAAGAAGAAAATAGACATATACTTTAAAGTGCAAGTCCAGATAGAGGTAAAAATGCTAAGTCCTGATTCAAGGTAAAATCTGGCAGAGCTCTGCCTTACAAGCCCTGAGAGATTTTTGGGCAGATTTTTGCCTTAAGGCTAAGAGAATGGATCTTCCTCTCAAATGAGGAGTTTACAATATATAGAGAGAGGAAAGGAGGCCTTTTATCACCCCTTTTACAAATGACCCATGTGCACTCTAGGCATTGGGAAGAGGAAAGCCACTCAAAGGTAATGTGGTGTCAGCCCCTTGTTTCAAGCTAAAATTATGGGCTTCCATTTGTCTACAAAAGACTGCTCCTTTAAGGCATTTCACAGCTTGCCTACTCATTAATGTAAATGGGGAAAGATGAGTTACACCATTCATCACCTGTTTGTGCCTCTTGGTAATCAATTGGTAGACATTGTTTCAACTGTAGATATAACTCACCTCCTTTTTACCACCTAGGCTACCTTCTCAGTTCTCTGCTCCTTCATCTCTCAAGTTACCTCTACTAGTTCTTTGGTTCTCTAGACTTTAGTCTTTGAATTCCTTCAAGTTCACGCCATTTGTTTTAAAACCAACAGTTATTCATTCCTGCAAAGTTGACATCTATGTGCCCATCGTTTGAAACTCATAAGGCACCTTGGAATGTGGATACAACCACTTATTCACACTCCATTGAGTTAGAACGGGACACATGGTAGCATCTATTTAGCTTGAGATGTCTCTTGAGGGCTTCACAGAAGGTGACACCTGGTCCTCTCTGCTTACTCCTTTCTTTGATGATTCCTATGTGCCTTTCATTTACTTGATCAATCCCTTTGGCCTTTTCCTTGGGTCCCCTTTGCAAGGGTTCTTTGCCCTCCACAAGGGCACTCATCTTTTGGCTTTAGGATGTTCCCTTGAACCAAGCCATTGAACTGACTGATTGAACCAAAAATGGTTCAATGGTTCAACAGTTCAATGATTCAACACTACACACCACTCATTCATTGAATTGAACCTTTGAACCTATCACTTGAACCAACCGCTTGAACCCAAAAAGGTTCAACAGTTCAATGGTTCAATGCTTCATGCCATTTTTTGAACTTTTCTAATTAAAACCAAGCCCCTTTGAACCTTCCATGATGAACCTCTCCTTTGAACCAACCGTTGAACCAATCTATTGAATCGGTTCAATGGTTCAAGCATTTTTTGAATCGAGGCTTTGAACCAAGCGATGAATCGAGGTGTTGAACTAAAACTATTGAACTTGGCCATTGAACCAAAGCATTGAACCAAGTGATGAACCAAGGCCAATGAACTTGAGCTTTTAACTAAAGTGTTGAACTCTGTCGTTGAACTCTGTCATTGAACTTGGGTGATGAACTTGCTGATTAAACCAAGGCATTGAACTGAGGTGATGAACCAAAGCATTGAACTAAAGCATTGAACCAAAGTTTTAAACTGATTCAATGGTTTAATGGTTCAATGCTACTAACTCTTTGAAAGATCATGTCGTTGAAATTATTTAAGCTCACTTTCCTTATGAATTTCTTTTGACAAGAGTCTAAAGAAGCTTTTTAAAACCTTGCACTCTCTAAATGGTTCTTCATCTGTCGAAAGAATACACCTGTAGAGTCTATAGAAATTCTACAAAGTCTATAGAAATTGCAAGACTCATGCAAAATCAAAATTACTAGCTCAAAACATCATAAAAAAAAGAAGGGGGACCGATTTTTGGCCTGTTGGGCAAAAAATGGTCAACAAATTGGCAACTCCTAGGGGAATCATGCCTACTATGCTTAGAGACTAGTTGCCTTGTAGTCCATTGGGCACAGAGCTAGAATGCAGCTTTGAAGAAAGGTTAGCAATAGACCCAAAGATCCAAGAATCAAACATGAAGCTTTTTACCCCAGATAAAAGGGAAAACACACACAAGACTAAAAACACTACTTGTGCAAATTGCACTTAGGGAAAGTAAGAAAAGAAACTGAAAGCAAACTACTATATACAACTAACTAGGAATATTCACCTCCCTCCTGTATCAAAGGGAAAACTTCTTAAGTTTCCTTCCTGACAAGGAAACTTATGGTGCTAGACAAGTCGCTGAATGAAAAAGAGAGTTGGTGACCCGCTCCTCTTGCCTACCACCTAGGTTGGCTTGTATCCAAGTGGATCAAAATCAAACATGCCTCCAACATACATGTATTCTTCTTGTTCTGTAGGCTTGTTGAATGTTGGTCCTTCATGTTGGTGCATTTCACCAGGAAATCAATGGTTGTTGGCTCATCACCATAGGCCCCTTGATCTGCACAGTCTCTCTACAATGCATCATGGTTTGACTCATCCCCTTCTACTTCATTAAAGATCCTATCAAACTCATCCTCTGCTTCCTCTTGGTCTTCTTAAAGAAGGGTGACTATTTTGATGTCTAAAATAGAATCACAAACTAATTTCTCATCCCATAGAACATCACCTCTTTATTCAAAACTTTCTTCTTCAAGGCTTTCCTCAAGGTAGACAAACCTCTCTTTTTCCTCCTCAAAGATTAGGATCTCTAGGTGTTCAAAGATATTCTCCTGATCCTCCTCTAACTTAGGCTCCTCGGCGTAGTCATCCTCCTCATCAAAGCAACAAGGAAGTTCATCAAATAAAGGGGGAGAGAACTCACCATGCTTATGTTCCTCCTCGTATTGCTGGAACATCTACATGTATGCATGACCAGAGTCTTCTTCATTGCTGATGATGCCTTCATAAGGAGCATTAATGATGATTTCTTCTTCATTATTGCTCATGATAGCCTCTTGGGAAACTAAAGATTGTGTCTTCTACTCCTCACTCACCTCCTACAGAATAGGTTCCTCCTTGAGAAGGGGTGAAGTAAAAAAACAATGTGGAAGAGGAGGCAGTCCTTGAGCTAGAATCAAATGATTTTCCTCCTTCCACTTGGTTATCACTTCATCTATATCAGGTGTGGCCTGATAGCTCTCTTAGAAGTGTGTAGATGGGGTGTGTTCAGACATAGAATGTGCCATTGGGTTTGAACCATCCATCACACGTTGGCTGAGGAATCTCTCTCTAGATTCCAACTCTGCAATTCTTCTAGCCATATCCTCTTGGAAGAGCCTTTCTTAGAGGTCACTAGCATCATCATGAGTAGGATCAGCCTCATCTTCTTTAAGGTTTTGAGAAAAACCTTTCTTATTCTCCTTCTTGCCCCATGATTCTACTATTTTTTTCCAGTTTAGGATCTTAGAATTGGAATTTTGCTCCTGTGAACAAGCAACAACTTTGTTTTCTCCAAGGTCCTAGGGCTCCTCCACAAGGTTTGAAAGTTCCATTTCTCTTTCATGAAGCAAACTCATCCTAGCCTCTAAATCCTCAATTTTCTTGGCTAGATTATCCTAAAAGAGTCTTTCTTGGAGGTCACCAGCATCATCATGATGAGTAGGAGTAGTTTCGAGAGAGAT
This sequence comes from Torreya grandis, assembly GCA_037957365.1. Lineage (NCBI taxonomy): Eukaryota > Viridiplantae > Streptophyta > Pinopsida > Cupressales > Taxaceae > Torreya > Torreya grandis. The sequence goes on along the minus strand of JARHVA010001990.1, from coordinate 805,433 downwards.
GTGTTGGTTCATAATGTTCCTCCTAAAGGAAGATTCATAATCTAAGGAATTTAGAAAGTCCATCTCCATGGGATGTTTTTTTAGTTCCCTTTGATGCTTGAAGGCTAGACACACGGGGTCAAGAGTAGGGTTGATTGATGCATCAGATGAGCTGGAATGAGAAAGTGCTATCTGATAGAAAGGATTTGGTGCATAAGAGGGGGATTTCTTTAGAATAGGAGGGGGCACACAAGGTTGGCTGCCTTACATGAATGGATTCCTCCATTTTGCTACCTCCTCCTCCATGGATTGTAAGGCCTAAGCTTGCCTGAACAAACACTCCTCTTTATACATCAGCTCCTGCTGATATCCATACTGCTCATCCAGTTTGTCTATCTCCATTACCTGCTTCTTCAACTCCATTATTGTTGAAGGGCAACTAGGAGAGCTGCTTGAGGTGATTGCATGAAAATTTTGATTTTGATCGAAGTCATATGAAGGAATACAAGGTCCATGATTTTGTGTAAAGGAATTATACATATGAAAATGTGATTTCTTGATGGCACCACACTGCTTAACCAGTTGATTCAACTCAGAGTCGCCATTGGCATTGATGTAAAAGCCTCTAAAGGTTAGTTAGTTGAAGAACACACCAGAAATTATTCAATTCTTTGGACACAACTTGTCCTAGTTGGTCCCACCAGGGCATGCCAAAAAACTATTGACGCAGTGGGTTGCACCCAGGGCAAGACACCTAGCTCCTGCCCTTCCACACACAACAATGGAAACTCCCCTCTTGCCTATGGGACTGGTGAAGCTAGAGGGGAGAGTCTCTAGATAAGGGCTAACTCCCTTTGATGTATCTTTTAGGCCCTAGTTTCTCTTACTTGCTAACAAACAAATGTAAAAAGGGGGGGGTAGAAAAGAGAGAGAGAGAGAGAGAGATGCTGAAAATAGAACCTAAGCCTAAAAATGAAAAGGTGATACACCAAAAAAGGTTGACCCACCCAGCCCAAGTATATACTTTTCACCAAAAAGAAGTGCCCATACACTTCATATAAAGTGGGAATCTCTTCTACAATAGTCAGCTAGGGGTCCATGGAAATACAGGGAGGAAGAAACTACCAGAGACATCCTCAAACACACTTATGGCAGCCTATTCATAGGCACCTACATTCCCCTAGGAACACTTTTGGTAGACCTGCAGAAAAGAGACTTCACAATGCACTAGACATGTTGTAATCAATCTATGAGAAGCATGAAAGACAATGAATTAACACAAAAGAATAAAATAGACATATACTTTAAAGTGCAAGTCCAGATAGAGGTAAAAATGCTAAGTCCTAATTTAAGGTAAAATCTGGCAGAGCTCTGCCTTACAAGCACTGAGAGTTTTTTGGGCAAAGTTTTGCCTTAAGGCTGAGAGAATGGATCCTCCTCTCAAATAAGGAGTTTACAATATATAGAGAGAGGAAAGGAGGCCTTTTGGTGCCCCTTTTACAAATGACCCATGTACACTCTGGGCATTAGGAAGAGGAAAGCCGCTCAAAGTTAATGCTGTGTCGGCCCCTTGCTTCAAGGTGAAATTATGGGCCACCTTTTGTCTATAAAAGACTACTCCTTTAAGGCATTTCATGGCTTGCCTACTCATTAATGCAGAATAGGGAAAGATGAGTTGCATCATTCAACGCTTGTTCGTGCCTCTTGGTAATCAATTGGTCAGACACTGTTTCAACTGCAAATATAACTCACCTCCCTTTTGCCACCTAGGCTGCCTTCTCAATTTTTGCTTCTTCATCTCTTGGGTTACCTCTACTATTTCTTCGATTCTCCAGACTTTAGTCTTTGAATTCTTTTGGGTTCAGCACCATTTGTTTGAAAACTAATAGTTATTCATTCCCACAAATTTGACGATTGTGTGCCCATCGTTTGAAACTCATAAGGCACCTTAGAACGTGGATGCATCCACTTTTCATGCTCTATTGAGTTAGAATGGGACACATGGTAGCATCCATTTAGGTTGAGATGTCTCTTGAGGGCTTTGCAGAAGGTGACACCTAGCACGCTTTGCTTACTCCATTCCTCAATGATTCTTGTGCGCCTTTCATTTACTTGATCAATCCCTTTGGCCTTTTCCTTGGGTCCCCTTTGCAAGGGTTCTCTACCCTCCATAAGGGCACTCATATTTTGGCTTTAGGATGCTCCCTTGAACTAATCCATTGAAATAACCAATTAAACTAAAAATGGTTCAACATTTCAATGGTTCAACACTATGTGCCACTCATTTGTTGAATTGAGCCTTTGAACCTACCGCTTAAACCAACCGCTTGAACCTAGAAAGGTTCAACAGTTTAATGCTTTAATGGTTCAATGCTTCACACCATTTGTTGAAATTTGATGATTAAAACCAAGCCCCTTTGAACCTTCTATGATGAACCTCTCCTTTGAACCAACCGTTGAACCAATCCAGTGAACCAGTTCAACGGTTCAAGCATTTGTTGAATTGAGGCTTTGAACCAAGTAATGAACCGAGGCATTGAATTAAAAATTTTAAACTTGGCCATTGAACCAAAGCATTAAACCAAGCGATGAACCAAGGCTGATGAACTTGAGCTTTGAACCAAAGTGTTGAACTCTGCTGTTGAACTCTATCATTGAACTTGAGCGATGAACTTGCCGATTGAACTAAGGCATTGAACCAAGGCAATGAACCAAAGTGTTGAACCAAAGCGTTAAACCAAAGTGTTGAACCGGTTTAATGGTTCAACGGTTCAATGCTGCTAACTCTTTGAAAGATCATGCCATTGAACTGCTTTAAGCTCACTTTCCTTATGAATTTATTTGGACAAGAGTTTGAAGAAGCTTTGTAAAACCTTGCATTCTTTGACTGGTTCTTCATCCACTAAAAGACTACACCTACAGAGTCCATATAAATTTTGCAAAGTCCATATAAATTACAAGACTCGTGCAAAATCAAAATCACTAGCTCATAATAGCATAAAAAAAAGAAGGGGGACCGATTTTTGGCCTATTGGGCAAAAAATGGTCAACAAGATCTATTTATAAGATTTAAGGAGATGTGAACCCTTAGAATTTTGAACAATCATAAGATCATGGTGTCTTTAAAAATCCTACCCTTGAACCTTTTCCTAGTATCCCATTTAGATAATATATACTCTTTAATTATCTAGTGAATTCCACTCAAGGTTATAATGATCACCTTTAATTAATCAAGAACATTATGCCTAACTTCCTAGATTTTGATGATGATGAGCCATATGAGATTAACCTAAATATCAAAAACTTTGATCTATACCTTCATATAATCACCCAACTTCTTCCCTCTTTACAACCTTTATCCCATCAACCATCTATAAATGATATACCCATGGTCTTACCAAGACTAGATATTATATCCATCATGCGCCCTATGATGATCAGGTCATACCTACATATACCATCGACTTGCATACACTTGACTATGAAAATGGTGTTGCTTTAGATGACCCATTTTTAGTCAAACTTTTTTAATCTATAAATTCCAAAATTATTTGATATCACACTCATTTGTTTTAGTATTTTCATTCATTTTTTAACATTCCTTTATAGTACCTAATACTAGTCTTCTTCCTATTTATCATAGGGTAGAGATGGATAGATCACATGGTATACCTCAAATTATAGTAGATTCCCTTAGAAGATGATCATGGATCATGAAATGACATATCCTTACCACTTTTATAAATATCAAGATATTTATAATTTGATTCCCCTAGAGATGTTAGTTACTCTTCTTAAGCCTTCCACATGACCAACCTCACCTTTAACTAAGCCTAGTTTAGTTCTTGCTCCCACTTTACCTTCAGATAAGTATAGTTAAATTTATGTTATATCCATGGATTCCCTTGGTGATTATGGACTTATTAATTTACCACAACTTGATATTATGCTCACTAATTTAAGCTTTTAGGGTTTAACTATGTAAAACACATGTTTAGATTAAAGGACTAAGCTGTCTAAATTAGTTAAATAAATTACAATAATTAAGCACTAATTTTTTTATAGAATTTGAACTTATTTGAATTTATAAAAATAATAATAAATAGGCATAAATATAAATCTATCTTAAAAGTGGCTGTCACAGATGATCTGGGCTCTGAAATTTAAGTTTTGGATAGTTGTGAGTGTCATCAAAAGGATTCTGGTGTCTGTCTGCTCACTAGATAGTAGTGACCAATATGGAAAGTAACACCATGCTTGTGTAGTATCCTTAATATGGTGATAATGTACCCTTTGTGAGATTGTTCTTGTTTTTTGGGAGCACTTGTGCCTATCTTTTTAGGTCTTATTATCGTGCATATGAAACCTAGAGCTCTATGTTGTGCTTGGAAAACCTAATTTTATGTAAAAATCCCTAATCCTCCTTGTAATTATGGCATAAATAATATTTATTTTTTAATTAATAGGATAGGATAGACATACTCAACACCTCATATTGAAGATAGTTGCCTACATACCAATATGCTAAAGAGGGATCAATCCCAATGTAGTTCTCCCACCTAACACTTGATGCAAATGCTAGTGAATGCTAGAATGAGAGTGGATTTGGATGCCTTAAATGTTATTAATATTTAAAATATTTGAAAACTAGGATTAGGTATATTCTAAATGGTATTATGAAGAATTAGAGAATAATAGGGATTAAATACCTTAATTTTTTTCAACTTGTCTTTAGTTTGAATGTGCTTTTGTATTTATTTTCCTCTTGTAAATATAGGTCAATTAGACTTATATTTATAGAGTTTTATAGCTTATGTGGATAATAAAATATGAATATGCCAACCTTAGGAGGGGTACACATTTGAAAAAGTATTCATTGGGGATAGTTAGGGTTAAGGATAATAACACCTAGTTGGGGACACTAGCGCCATGTGGCTATAATGCCCAAATGTGGTGTTAATGTCCATTTGAAATATTGTTTATCGAGTTGGGTTGAAATCTAAGAAGATAATTTTGGGACTATGTTTTGGTTGATTGTATCTGAATGTGGTCTACATAATGACTATAAAAGTGTGTCTAAGACTCTAGTATAAGTCTAGAGCTAAGCTAGGAATAGGGTAACTCAAGCAATACTCTTAGCATCCAATTAACACTTTTAGGTGATTACATTTCCACCCCCACTTATTATATTAATGTATCAAAGTAAAATGATTAGTATAAAGGAAATAAAAATATACTTGGACTTACCTTGGAAGTGAATCATGTGTAGCTAAGTTTAAGTATATGAATATGAGTATGCATATGTGGATCATGATCCAAAGTAATGTCCTACAATGAAACATGTAAAAATAAGTCTTTAAGTAATATATTATAAAAATCAAAAGGCTATGCTAAAATAATGTAACTAAGTAAAGATGAGTAAAGGGAGAGGAATGGAATGAATACACCTTATTGGGTACACAAACTAATACATGAACTTAGTGATAAATTGTATGTTTTATTTTAGATATTGATCATATCTTTGAATATATTAGACTAAGTTTATGGCTTGATCAATCCTCATATAGGTGGATCAAGAAATCAATCTAGTTTTAACTCCATTATTGCCCATCCCCACTCAATGGATCCTGATCTCTATGAATATCTTGGATAAGATTATAAGTGTGTCTAACTCTCTCATGTGGGTGGATCAAGAACTCAAGTAGGCCATGACTCCATCATTATCCACCCATGTGAAGTAGATTCATTTGATAGTAAACTACACAAAGTGCTAAAAGTAACTAACTGAGTATATCTAATTATGTATATAGGATCTATATCCACTTGGGTATATTAGGAGGCTCTAGGACACTTGAGAATTCCAACCATTATAGATGGATAAATAAATGAATCTAGTGACAATATGGAATGTGATAGAAAGTGTATACAACATAGATAATGACACGGAGTTTTCTATTCCATCTGATCAACTTGCGTGTAGCTGAGTATATGAAAACTATGTGATGTGCACATACCCCTAATATAGTATCTAAGTATATTGAATCTAAACTGAGTATGCAATAATTAAATGTGTAACTAAAATCAATGTGGGAGTGATCATGTTATGCATGATGCCCCCAAATATGAGCAATAGGTATAAACCCGAGATGAAATGAATGTATCTGAGCAAAATATGAACATAGCTATCAAACTTATGACTCTATTTGTGAAAATCTATATTGTACCTAGTTTAAATGATTCAGACTATCCTAAATCTAGGTTTATTATACAATAGTTCAATGTATTGGATATTATCACCTTATGGTGTTAGTGTCACAGTTTGGGTGTTATTGTTTTCTTGGTTTGAAATTTGAGTCATCTAAATTATTGTTTGAGTCTCTATTTTTTTTGTGTCTACCCTGTGTCTAATTTCTAAAATTGAGCATGTGTGCTTAAATTTGTCTATGAATAGCAAATTAGGAACCTGATCTCTATGAAAAACACCTATGAATGCCCCCTCTTTTTTTGATAGTTATGAAACCTATGTAAGAACTACCCTCTAAAAAAGTAGCTCTACAAAATGTGTTAGTTAGATCATGTGCATGATATTCCAATATAATGTACAAACATAACATCAAAATGTAAATGAATCTACGCATAAGTAGGTAATGTAATATGTATGTTGTAATTTAACATTGCATAAGGGTGTCAAGATAGATGTAATCAATGTTTATAATAACAAATATGAGTAATTACCTATGGGGTGGGGCATGATTTCCATCAAAACTCCCAATTAGGAAGGGTAGATGCATGAGGTCCCTCATGGAATCAAAAATTGATGTGTGTGTAACAAGCAAATACAAGTGTAATGGTATATAAGCATATAAGGAAGCATACATACAAGCACATGAGGCATGAAAAATTAGGCCAAGGGTCCTTAATATAAGGGACATGGTCATATGCCACTAAATTTGAGAATGAATACATACAAGGACATGTTAAAATTTCCACTTATGCAAATAACAAGAAATTTGGTGTAGAGCCACATATAAGGACATTTTCAAATGCCTACATATAGAATTAAAAAATCACACATAATCAACATGGTCAAATGTTCAAAGCATAAAAATAGAGAATTGGCATAGAGCCAAATAAAAATTGCATATTCAAATGCCCTCAAAGATGGAAGAATCATAGCAACACAATCAAGTATAATCTAGTAAAAATAGAAATGAAAGTATGTATATCTATGTAGTATAAATTTATGTAGCTATTAGGATGCATATATACTGAGTCTAACTAGTGACAGTCAACAAAAAATTAGAGCAACAAGGGGAAATGATCAATATTAAAATAAATAAATGCATAAGCTACAATGTATAGAATGTAAGATAAAACCAAGTTATATTAACCGTGTAGGAGATGCCCTCAAGTGGGTGGATGTATCAATTGTATAAACTTGGATTAGTGTAGATTCCCTAATGGGTAGTGTTGACTAAATTTGAATTCTTGGTCAAATTTTGGAACCCATCTATAAAGTTTTAATGTTTAAACATTTAAATGGTTAATGATTTTTTTTATAGGAGATTTCACTTGATATATGATGTCATTTGGGTTCTCATTAGATTTAGTCTTAGTCACATTAGACAAAACACCTTTAGGGGTCTTTTTATGTCATTTTAAGAGTCATTAATACATTTGGAATATTTCCCACGGTTCCTAAGTGTCCCAATTTCATGGAAAACATAAAATAAGTTAGTTTAAATGTCTGAAATATTAGTTACATCATATCCTTGTAGGCTTCTTAATTGAAACTATAAAAATTAACTCAAAAGGAGGAAAATTGGCACTTGTATAGATTCTTGGGAAGTGTGACACATGTTGGAGTTGGGGGGGAGGGGTACCAAAAAAATTATAATAGTCATATATATTCTTTTATTTCACTATAAGTTCAATTTTGAGTCAAAATCCATTCTATACTTTTTTGCATTTTGGGACAAACTGAACTAGCCTTTAGGTTTTTGCTCAATACAAAAGGTACAAGTAGTTTCAAATAAAATGTCTTTGGGGGATGATAGTACACAATGATACATTAATTTTCATATATGGAGTTTGGAAAATTATCAATTTTTATTTATGAATAATCACTAACAAGTTGACTGTGTAGATTTGGTAGTAGTTTGATGCACCCTATAGGTTTTTCACATTTTCTACCAAGTCCATATGAACTAGCTCCATAGGATGTTTTATTACTTATAATATGGTATTCATTTTTGTTACATTATTTTTAAATTTTGGATGAGAAAATTTGGCCTATCATACAAGTAGGTTTCACATGTATGGTTTCAGTTGAAGTGTTTTAGTTTGCTAAGTGTATCTTCCTATAGGTGATTGTTTCAGCTAAAAAGGAGTGCCCCATAAGTCCCTAATTCATAAAACCACTTCCTTCCATGTTTTAACCTCACCATGCTATTCATTGAGTAGCTTACAAGCTTTTTTTCTTCTTTCTACCAATTTCGTGCTTAGTTTGTTGAATTTCATGAACATACAGGTGTTTACCACATAATAGAGGGTGTTTTGGAGTTTTTATCATAGTTTTATTGAATAGGTTATCATTTTTAAGGTTAAATATTGCACTTAAGGTGTTAAGATACCTCCAAACAAGCATAGCACTACTTAATCTCACTCTCACTACCTTCCAACTCAGATTCACATCTAGAAGACTCCTACTGACATCATCCTTGAGTGTGAAAGGTTTGACATACACCATAACTTCTTGATAGATGACTAAAGGGAGGTTAGAGTGTTTTATTATAGTATACAAGTTTATATGAAAGCTTAAGTATCATGGTATGCACTTATACCCCACTGTGGTGTGTCAAATACCCACCTACATGTGGTTGGGAAGAATGCTTGAATGCTTAAGGGAAGAGTATGAATTGGTCTTGACACCCTTTTAGGGTTGTGAAACACATAATCAGGGTTTAAAAATTAATTAAAATGTCAATTTATAAAAATTAGTATGTAAACATAAGTGAATACCAAGAAAACTGTATTCAAGCCTTTTTGTCCCAAAATGGCTAAAACAGAGGCCTTAGTGGTTTTGGCAGGCCTCCCAAAGTGCACTTGCAAAGTTTTTGAGTCCTAAAATTTGGTATATATGTATCCTATAGATAAATAAATGACTCTAACAATTTTTTAGATGAATTAATAAAAGGTGATAAGTTTTTGATGGTCTTAAAAGTACTCCAAAACACACAGATGTTTTAGTGACATCGATAGGATTGTGAAGATGTAGAGGGTTTTGACACCTTGAGTAGGAAACAATGAATTTATTCATACTATTAATGGTTTATAAGATGAAATGGCATCATAAATTCTTAAGGATAACTACATAAAAGTATTAATTTATGTTTTGATCCTTTAAGCTTAGGTTTTATATGTACACTGTAATAATTAACACATACAATAGATTGTCTAAGAAGAAAATATCCCTTTCAAAGAGCAAAAGAATTGTTTTGAGTCCTAAATGGGACATATAGGTATGATCAAGTGACTTATACATTTTTTAGCCTCATAATATGTTCAAAACATTTTATATACACCATGAATAGGTTTTGAAGAGATCAACACCTATATGCCTAGATGAAATAATGACCATTTGTTGCTTTAAGAAGGTTTTAAAACATCCACACTTGTTTAAGTGGCTAGGTGATTTGAGGGATATATTAATAACCTATATTACCATATATAAACTTTAAATTTTTTTTATGACCTCTTTTATGCACTCATAATCTGTACAAATGCTTGAAGATGGTACCTATAGCTGTTAAAGTAGGACTATGGACAGACAATGAGCAAGGTTTATCACTTATTAAGGTTGGAAATACTTTAGAGGTGGTTAAAATTATTCCAAACATGAATTAGGTGAATCTAAGTAGTTTTAAAGATACATTTTAACCTTGTTTCAATTTTGAAAGATCCAAAATAAGCCATACAGGGGTCAAAAAAGACTATCCTAATCAAATACCCTAAGCATAAGGTTTTATGATTGGTTTGAGAATTTTCATATGGGTTATAAGCATAAGAAAGTATTATTATCTCAGACATGAAAATAAAAATTCATACACTTCAAAAAATTTCTAAGCAAGCCATGTGACCACCTACAGCTACATCAAGTGTCTCATTCTTGTTTAAGGCAATCAGCATAGTCTTGGCTAAGAAAGAGTTATTTAAAGGTTGAAGTGTATGAGGATAAATTGAGTGAGTTATAGGAATAAAAATAATTTTTTTCACTAAAAAATTATCCTAAAATGTCATTACAAATGCCTAATACATACACAAATGCCTATAGGTAGGACTGTCACAGTCAAGGTAGGGTTTAAGGAAAGTGGAGGGCTAAATGGGTAAAAAAATCATCTAAGAGGGAAAGTGATAATTTAAATGGTTTAAATAGGATTAATTATGATCTAATAGATGACAAAAAATACCCAAGACATTTCTCAGATGTTCAAATTCTCCCCTTCATTTGAAAATGGATTACAGTCCGTATAAAAGGCTTAGATACCCTTTGTTTTAATAGACAAGTATGGGAAAGATATTAGAGAGAGTGATTTAGATGGTCCCAAATGATATATGAACAAAATATGAAGGTGAAAAACATTTTTAATCACATAAAGGAATGATATAGTTTTGGAGAGACAACCCATAGGCATATTTGAAGGAAAACATGCAAAAAATAGGGTTTTAAGGCCTTTTTAAAGCATATTGAGATGGCTAGACCTCCTAAAAACGGAACCAAGTAAAACCCTTTGGTAAAATTGGTCATTGGGATTTTTTAAAGCTCCAAAAACATTAATTTTAAATAATGTACTAGGGATATATCTCTTTATTTTGTCTCAGAGATTAGCCACTTAGGAAAATTAAAACATTGGTCTAACAAGCAAAAGATGAAAAAATGAGTGAATGATTTAAGATAGGACCTTGGGATATTAAATAAACATTGGGTGATATGTATGGTAGGTTTAATAATTCCTAAAAACACTTAAAAATATCCAATCCCTTAGAAAGACCTAGTTGTGCATGCATACAGTCTAATTTGGCATGGTTCAACTAGGCCAACTTAACCAAGAGGGAAAAAGTGATGAAAGGGATATTGTAAAGGTTGTGTTATGGTTTTTAAAGAATGAATTTATTTTTAAAATGTGTAATAAGTCATCATAGGAATTATATAATAATTCAAATGATCCAAGCCTATAAGGAGTGTGCCAAGCTTATTAGGCCTTAAGGAGACTTCAAACCAATTGGGAGTCTATATTAATTTCAATCTCTCCATGAAAATTTATTATGATTAATATATGTTGGTAGGGTGTTTTTTTAATTTTTTACTACTTTTTTTTGTATGAAAGTTCCTCAAGAGACCATTTATTGGCTCAAAGTACACACCGACTTCACAGAATGCTCAGAAATGGTTTGAGTGATAACTTTGGATGCTTGGAACTTTCATGAACCTTTGTATGGGAAGATGAGTTATTTTTATATGATGAAAATGGTCATTAATAATACCTTAGTGTAATTTGGAGAGAACTCTAACATGTTTTCTTTATGAACAAATGTTAAGACCAAAAATTGCCGTAAACCCTAAGAAACCCTCCTTAAGGACCTAATTGGAGAAAAGTTGAAAATGGAGTATCTAGATAGGGTGGAGATGACATGAAAACTACTTTTATCTATAGAGGATTCTCTAGGTATCCCACAAATGTGAAAGATATTTATGAAATTATACAGATAGTACATAAAATATGGTTTTTCTCACCATTGTCATGTTTTGTAGGGTCTATGATGTTTCAAAAGATGAAATAAAATTTGGTATGGATATAAGGAGATATTATAATTAAATATGGTCATTTTATACTATAAAATTTTGTCTAAGTATCAAAACTAATGCTCTACTTTTAGCGAGTCAAAACTGGCATAGTGAACACAAGGATGAAAAGTGTGGAAACTTCAATTGCATGCCATTTTAAGGTGAAATTGAGAGATATAGGGACATATATAAGATTTAAATGTGTAATTAACCATATACCATGGATTATAATGGGAAAATAAAGACTTATATGAGGCCAAGTGTGAAGGGTGATTGCAATAGGGAGTGTTAAGACTATATGCAATGATTACTCTTTTCTAGGGGTTTTCAAATGAGTAGGATCAGAATGAATGAATATAATTATATGCCTAAGGTAATTTCCTATCATAAAAATAACTAGACCTATCCCTATTTAATGGTGGTATGTTCAAATAGGTGTAAATTATGAAGGCAATTTTCTATGCATAAACATGGAATTTTATGCTAATTTTCATGGCTTGTATGGACAATTATACCTCTTTAAATTGCATGGATCACCTCACATATATTATAAATGAATTATTAACTTATATTATCAGTTTTAAACATGTATAAGTGACCTTTGGATTTCCTTGGCTTGGCTCTTCTCTTAAAATCTATAAATATGCACTTTTGGGCTCTTTTTGGGCAGCGTCCATTGGTTATTGGGGAAAATTTGGCCAAATTTGTAATTGAAGGAATCTTGAAGAAATAATAAAATTTATTTTTCCACTCACATGTAATAATTTATTATTTATTGAAATCTTGTTGGTATTTTCTAGTGAAAGATCTTCTTTTCTAGCATGTTATCCTTGATTGTCTACCAAGTGTACAGAAGAGTGTTATTACAGGTCTTTTTTAGTATTATTGTATAAATGTATATATGTATTATAATTATTTCGTGAATATATTACTCATTTAACCATCCATTTCTCTTTTAATTATCAAATACCTTTTTGAATCTAACATGTGAAACATTGATGTGATAATACATGTTTAGTTGTGAGTTTTGTGTGAGAGAAACTTGGTTAGTCTTTAATTAGAATATATTAAATAAAATAGGAGGATATTAAACATTGGTACATCACCTTTTATTTTTCTTATTTATTTTCCTTAGCCCTTTCCATATACAATTTGATAGGTTAGAAAGTGTTTCAAAGAATGCATCAAGGGAACTATCCCTACTAGAGATTCATCTCAACAAAATTATTACCCACAGAAAGAGAGATGTATCCTTTGTGACACTTGGATGAGGAGATATAATAATATCCTCAAGGGTTAAAATCTATGTTTTAATAGTGTTTAGCATGCCTGATGGGACTTCTAAGTCCTAGAAGATTGTTCAAGATTAGTGTTGGTCTTGGCATAGTTGTAGATATAAGAATATCTACATTTATAAATTGGTGACTCCATTAAATATTTCAAGTCTTTTTTTGATGGTAAGTTCATATTTTCCATTACAAAGGTTAACAATAGGTTTGATGCTAAATTTATACCCTTTGATTTTGTGTAATTACCTCCATATTCTGCTAAAAGGTTTAGGTTTGTGAATACCCATCCTTATTCAAGAAATTTTTCATTTAAGTCTAAGTTTTGGTTGAGTTACAGTACCAAAATTAATATTTCACATTCCAATGTGTAGATGCCTTTTCATTTTATGGATTTTACCAGGTCATCTCCATTAAGCCTACCCCAATATGACCAAATTCTAGGAGAAACCCTTAAGAGTGCTCCATCCTTTAGTGGAGAGGGTCCTATCACTCCTATTGAGCATATTAGGAATATGGAAAACTTTTTTAATATCCAAATAATTACTCAAGATAATGTTGTTATCAAATTTTTATCATTATTTTTCAATGGGAAAGCCTTGGATTGGTATGGTACTTTACCTCACAACTCCATTGCTACATGGGATGAGCTAGGAGATCTTTTGTCTAAGAGGTTTTAAGAGAAAAGTGATCACCTATCACTAGATAAACAAATAACCACTATCAATAGGGAATCATAAGAATTTATGCAAGATTTTAACACTAGGTTTTAAAATTCATGGGATAATATCCCAACTCTTGTGAGGCCTACTCTAAACTATGATTTCTTGTATTACTTAAGGGCATTAAATAGTGGCATTGCCATGATGATTCAATATATGTGTGAAAATACTTTGCATACTACCTATGAAATATCTATAAATGTTAATAATTTCCTTATTTGAATAATAAAAATAGATCCTAGACCACCAATGCCACTATTCCTAGATTTATAGCCTCTTAGCCAGGTTACATTGCCCACCTTAGCTCCTTTACCTAGTCAAGAAAGCCCTACTATTGCTCCTCAAAATGAGATCCATAGAGTTAAAATTTTGATCCAAAATTTCACTAATGAGTTGGTTTATATTAAAAGGAAGCAAGCCTAAGGTTATAGGCCATATCAATCCTACAATCATTTTGAGTAAACCAATAGACCTCCTTTTCAAAGCAATATGCAAAGACAAGGTCAAATTACCCAAGCTAGGCCCTACCAAGGTTATAATCCTAATGATACCTCATCTTAAAAGGAACTTTTTCCCACTCAAAATAACCTTGTTCAAGATCAACTAGGTTATCCCTCCTATGACTAAATTCAAAACCAAGTGGCTTATGCCAATGCGATGCATGATCAAATCATGACTATGCAAGGTAATCAAATATCTCAAGCTTCAAGTTTTGAAGTTGGAATGAAAATTGGAATGGAAAATGGTCAAAAAAATATGATTCTACCCTCATAAATCATTTTTATTTAGATTTTTTTGTTATTAATCACTTGGGGAATCTAAGTAATATGAATACTAGTGTTGCCTCTAACACTAGGTCCAAGAAAAGGGTTGTTGAAGAGCAACAAGGAGAATATCAAGGACCTATATTGGTCCTCAATTCATCTCCAATTTAAAGTGTGTCAAATTTATCTCCTATATTTCAATAAAGTCAAAATATTTATAATGTGAAGACTACTCCTATTCACCCTCCTTCTCAAGCTACACCACAAGGAGCTAGAGCTCTTAACGAGCTCCCCAAGGTCAATAATTCTTCCATTAATATTATAAACCATATGAAGAAGATACACATGAAAATATCTTTAATGGGATTATTTGAAAATACTTAAAATATATTATCGAGCTCAAGTTGGCTCAAAAATGGTCAATAAAACTACAATGATAGACTTCCTTTTGGCTAATCATAATGGGGGGGCTAATACTTCATTATGAACTTATAACATATAAACTAGTCAAGAAGCCAATAACTAAAGTATTTTGGATTGCCAAGGCTATAATGTCTTTAGATTTTAATACATTTATATTCCTGTGAAACCTGGATATGGCGAATTAGTCCTACATGGTGTTTTAGGACAAAATATTACAAGTAGGATTGAATCAGAACCTATCCATCAATGACATAAATTAGAAAATGTGATGGGAACTGACCAATCTCCAACATCCCCTGAAGGAGTGATGTAACAGTGATTTCTAATTCCAAATTTGGATGTTTATGGAAGCTTTTATTTGATCAAGAAGCAAGATTAAATCACCTCCCTCTAAGGCAGACAATTATCATGTACTTGTAAGTGGAATAATATTAGGACCTCATTAATTTCCTTGATTAGGATAGGAAAAGAGGAGTTAAAGATTTTTAAGTGTTTGTAGATAGTGAACTTGTTGTGAACCAAGTTAGAGGGCAAAATTTTATGAAATCTTTGCTTAAGTTCTATAAAGCTTGTGGAATATTTCCAAATTTAAACATAACATCCATTCCATTTCATATATCTATTAGATCTCAATTTGATGTTCTAAGAGGTATAAAAAACTAGATAAGAACTTCTAATAGGATAAGGCATTAGATCTAATTAGAAAGTGTTTGATAGTGATCCAAATATATTGTTTGTATATAAGATAAGGGCTAAGAATATCCATACAACAACAATGATTGTCCTAACAAGAAAGGCCTAGTTACTCTTGAGCATGCCATCTTGGAGAAAGTAAGCATTATACCAATAATGAGATAACTATGAGAAAGTATAAATATTTTTGAGTTACTTACACTTGGAAATGTATGCCTATTTACATAAGAAAGGTTTGCAAAGTTTAGTGATGTCCTTTGGGAAAATCAAAGATTTTCAATAAGGAGAAAATTCCTATTCAAATACAAAGGCCAATAAATCCTAATATTTAACCACTAGTAACTTTGTTGATTGAATCAAAATCTTCTATCCATTCCATTAGAAAGAAGAATAATTAGTAAGGAATTGAATAGATTTTCCTTGCCCAATGTTCTCTCCTAGATGGGTATTTCAGGTACAACCAAATTTTGGTGAAGGCTCCCAAAGTGACTAATACAAGATAGAAACTAATAAATGGGGTAAATATGATTATAGTAAGATGTATTTTGGATTGTATAATGTTTTAGATAATTTTAAATGTGAAATGGATATGGATTTTCAAGTACTAATCAATGACATTGTGTTGGTGTATCATGATGTAACAGTTTTCTCCAAGGATGTAAATGATCACTTAAATCACCTAAGGCAGACTTTTGAAAGGTGAAAAGTGTTTTTGATCTCTATAAAGCTAAATAAATCTATATTTTATATCTATTAAGGAAAACTCTTAGGATAGAAGGGCTTATCCATTGATCCTGAAAGGGTGAGTTGGCATTGTCTTTGCCTAAACATAAGAAAGGTTTGTGTTTCTTTGGGAAAATCAATTTTATAAGGAGGTCAATTTCTATCCTCCAATGTTCACTTGTAAAATAAGGAGGAAGGAAAGTTTTGAAGAGATCAAACAAGACATTGTTCAAGCTCCTACCCTTATAAGTCCTAACTTCTCCAAAGATCTCAATTTGTATAATTTTGGAAATTATGAGGTAATTTATGCCATCTTATCAATAAAATGATGAAAATTTAGAGCATCTATTTCCTTATTCAAAGGTTTAGAAGGCTATGAGGTAAGATACACCTATATTGAGAAGCAAGTACTTTTAGTTATAAGGATTCTAAAGAAGTTTAGGCATATGTTGTCTAACAAATAGATTCATAGTTTTATACCTCATCCTAGTGTCAAATAATTTCTCAAGTAGGTATTTGAATGAGAAGAGGGTAGGTGGATCAAAAAAGTGATGGAATATGATGTGGAAATCAAGACAACCAAGATAGTGAAGGGAAAAGGGTTATGCTAACATCTTTCTTCAGACTTGAAAGAGAAAAAGGAGGTTTTTTTGGAACTTCATGATGACCCTATGGTAGTTTTACCTTCATCCTTGGGGATTTATACACAATACATGACTCATTTTCTTAAAACTAGTGAGTGTTCAAAAGGTCTTGATAGAGCTAGAAGAAGGTACTTTAGATAGCAATCCATTCCTTATGTACTTGTTGACAAAGTGATATTTAGGAAATCATTTTTAGGTGTGTTATTGAGGTGTATTGATTTAGATCAGATTTACAAAGTATTATTTGAGTTTCATGATGGAACAATTGGTGATCACTTTGCTCCAAGAACCATAACTGCTAATATTATGAGGGCTAGATAATTTTGGCCTAGCTTGTTCAAGGATACCCATGCTTGGGTAATAAAATGTCAAAAGTGTACTATTTTTTTATGATAAACAAATATTATTTCCTTGCCTCTTCATATAATCCAAGTTGAGAAACCCTTCATGAAATGTGGTTTGGATTTAATAGGCCTAATCAATCCACCTTCTAGTGGTGGTCACAAGTGGGTGTTGATTACTATAGATTACTTTATAAGGTGGGTAGAGGCTATATATTTTAAATATGTAAATAAAATTTTAGTCCTTGAATTCTATGAAGGTATGGTAACAAGGTTTGGATCTCCTTCAACAATAATCTCAGATAATACATTGGATTTTATTAGAGCAAGGACAAGTGAATGGGATTTGAAGCATGACATCTATATCAGCACATCCTCCAACTATTATCCCAAATGGAATTGTCTATTTAAGTCTACAAACAAGAATATAATCAGGTTCATAAAGAAGACAATGGAGGAGAACCAAAGGACTTGACATTCCAAGTTAAAGATATTCCTTTGGGCTGATAGGATTACCCCAAAGAGAGTAATTGGAAAATCACTACACACACTTGCTTATGGAAGGGAAGATAAACTACCTATTTAAATTTAGTTACCAACCTTAGACCTCACCTATAAGTTGAAATTGATGGAAAATGAAAGAATGGAAGTAAGTTATGTGAGTTGATGAAACTTGAGGAGACAAGAGATCAATCTATGTAAACTATGAGAACTCACCAAGAACAAACAAATAGATACTTTGACAAGGAATCCATGATAATAAGTTTCAAGGAAGGATAAATTATTCTAAATTGGGATGAAGATAGGGCCAAGCTTATAAGACACAAAATTTGATGCTTTATGGAGTGGAACATATGTGATCACATAATGCAAACAACACTATGCTTTCCAACTCTCAAGGTTGGATGGAGAGGAGCTTCATATCTCGTCAATGGGATATATCTCAAACATTATTACTAAGGTTTTACCCTCTCTTTTTACATATTTTCTTGCTTTTTTTGTGTTCCCTAAGTGCTTATGCACATGTGTGAGTTTGTCTTAGGTCTTACTTTGCTTTGTGTATTGCTTTGTCTTGATCTAGTTGGTGTGGTGTGTTTATTTGTGTTTTTTTTGAAAAGTTCCTTGATATTCATATTAAAGAATCCATTTACTCCATTGGTCCTTGGTATGATAAGGCTATTGTACCTTAGTATAGTAGGCATACTACCCCTATGAGTCACCATTTTGTTGACCAAATTTGACTTCTTAGTCAAATGTGGACACCCCTACGCAAAATTTTAATGTTTAAACATTTGAATGGGCTTAATTTGTTGTCATCATAGATATCACTTGTTATATGATGTCATTTGGGTTCTCAATAGTTTTAGTCTTAGTCACATTAGACAAAATGCCTTTGGGGGTATTTTTATGTCATTTTAAGAGTCATTAATACATTTGGCACATTTCAAAAGGTTATTAAATGTCCAAATTTAATGTAAAATGTCTAATAATTCAATTTAAATTTTTTATATGTTAGTTAAATTAGATCCTTGCAGGCTTCCTAAATGAAACTATAGAAATCAACTCAAAAGGAGGAAAATTAGCACTTGTATAGATTATTGGAAGTGTTACAAATGTGTGAGTTTGTGGGGGGTCCATAAAACACTATAAAATTAATATATATTATTTTTTTGCACTAGAATTTCAATTTTGAGGCCAAAACTATTCTACTCTTTTTTTCTTTTTGGGATAAACTGAACTAGCCTTTAGGTTTTTAATCAGTATAGAAGGTATAAGTAGTTTTTAAAAAATGACTTTGAGGGATGATATTAAATTAAGAGACCTTAATTTTAATATGTTTATTTTTTAAAATTATCAACTATACTTTATTACCAAGCACTAACAAATTGACTATGTAGATTTGGTAGCAATTTGATGCACCCTATAGGTTTTTCACATTTTCTACCAAGTTCATACAAACTAGTTGGTTATGCTGGATCCATAGGATTTTGGATGTAGAGGATGTTTTATTACTTCTAAGATGGTATCCATTCCTAGTTTCATGATTATTGAATATTGGATGAGAAAATTTTGCGTATCATACAAAGAGGTGTCACCATGTATGGTTTTAGTTGAAGTGTTTTGGTTTGTTAAGTATATCTTCTTGTAGGTGATTTTTTCTACTAAAAATAAGTGTCCCATAAGTCCCTAAGTCATAACACCAATTAATTCCATGTTTTGACCTCACCATGTTATTCATTGAGTATTTTACAAGCTTGTTTTTTTCTTTCTGCCAATTTAATGCTTAGTGTATATTGAAATCCATGAACATACAGGTGGTTACCACATAATAGAAGGTGTTTTGGAGTTTTTATAAAAAAATTATTGAATAAGTTATCCTTTTTAAAGTTAAAAATAATAATTAAGGTGTTAAGAGACCTTCAAACAAGCATACTACTGGTCAATCTCACTCTCACTACCTTGTAACTCAGATTGGCATCTATAAGACTCTTGTTGACATCATCCCTAAGTGTGAAAGGTTTGATATACACCCTAACTTATTTATATATTACTAAATGTGGGTTATATTTTTGTATTATATTATCAAATTTCATATGAAATCTTAATTTTCATGGTATCCAATTATACCCCAATGTGGTGTGTCAAATACCCAACTATAGTTGGCTGGGTAGAATGCTTGAATGCTTAAGGGAAGAGTATTAAATGTTCTTGACACCATTTTATGGTTTTGTAACACATAATCAAGGTTGAAAAACCAATTCAAATTTCAATTGAGTAAAAGTAGTATGTAAACATAAGTGAAGACCAATAAAATTGTATTCAAGCCTTTTTGTCCCAAAATGGCTATAATAAATGCCTTAGTGGTTTTGGTAGGTCTCCCAAAGTACATTTACAAAAGGTTTTGAATCATGAAATTTGGTAAACATGTATCCTCTATCTCAGTCAAGGACTCTAACAATTTTGGGGAAGAAGGAATAGAAGGTGATAAGTCTTTGATGGTCTTAAAAGTACTCCAAAACACATTAAGTTGTTCTAGTGGTGTCTACATGATTGTGAAGACGTAGAGGATTTTGAATCCTTGAGTAGGAAACAATGAATTTATTCATATTATTAATGGATTAGAAGATAAAATGGAATCATAAAGTATAAATAATCACTATATATAAGTATTACTTTTTGTTTTGATCCTCCAAGCTTAAATTTTATCCATACATTGTGATAATTAACACCTACAACAAACTTTCCAAGAATAAATTATCCTAGTCAAAGAGAAAAGGAATTTTTTTAAATCATAAATGGGACATATAGGTATGATCAAGTTAATATGTGATGGGGAGACTCATAATATTTTTAAAATAGTTTATATACACCATGAACATGTTTTGAAGAGATCAACACCTACAAGCCTAGAGGAAACAATGACCATTTGTTGCTTTAAGAAGGTCTAAAAAAACCACACTTGTTTAAGTGTCTAGGAGATTTGAAGTATATATTAACAACCTAGAGGGGAATATATAAATTTAATTAAAAAAATTATGACCTCTTTTATGCACTCACATTCCATACAAATGTTTGAAGATGGTACCTACAACTGCTAAAGGAGGACTGTGGACAAAAAGTGAGAAAAGTTTATCACTTATTGAGGTTATAAATACTATAGAGGTGTTTAAAATGATTCCAAACATGACTTAGGTGACTATAAGGAGTTTTTAAGATACATTTTAACCTTTTTTCAAGTTTGAAAGATCTAAAATAAGCTATAGAGGTAAAAAAAACTATCCTAATCAAAGACCTAAGCTTAAGGTTTGATGATTGGTTTGAGAATGTTCATATGGGTTAAAAGCATGAGAAATTATTTTTATCATAGACATGAAAATAAAACTTCATAAAATTCAAACAATTTCTAATCAAGCCATGTGACCACCTACAACTAACCCAAGTGTCTCAATCCTGTTTAAGGTAGTAAACTCAATCTTGGCTAAGAAAGAGTTGTTTAAAGGTTGAAGTGTATGAGGATAAATAGCGTGAGTGATAGTAATAAATAAAATTTTTCTCACTCAAAAATGAGTCTAAAATTCTAGTCCCAATGCCTAATGCATACATAAACACCTACAGGCAGGACTGTCATAGTCAAGGCAGGGCCTAAGGAAAGTGGAGGGCTAAATGGGTCAAAAAACCATCTAAGAGTGAAAGTGAGAATGTAAATGGTTTAAATAGGATTAATTATGATAAAATATATGAAAAAAATAACCAATACATTTATATGATGTTTAAATGCTCCCCTCATTTAGCAAATGGATTACAGTCTGTACAACTGGCTTGGAAACCCTTTGTTTCAATAGACAAGTATGGGAAAGATATTGGACAGGGTGTTTTAGATGGTCCCAAAAGATATATGACCATAATATGATGGTGGAAAACATTTTTAATGACCCAAATTCATTATATAGGTTTGGAGAGATAACCCATAGGCATATTTGAAGGAAAACATGTAAAGAAAATAGGGTTTTTGAGGCCTTTTTAAAGCATATTGAGATGGTTAGACCCCCTAACCATGGAAACAGGTAAAAAAATTGGTAAATTTGGTCATTGGTAATTTTTATAGATACAAATAAAATAATTTTTCATAATGGACTAGGGATATATCTCTCTATTTTGTCTCAGAGATCAGCCACTCAGGGAAATCAAAACTTTGGTCTAACAAGCAAAAGATGAAAAAATGAGTGAATGATATAAGATAGGGCATTTGGATATTAAATAAAAATTGGGTGATATGTATGTGAGGTTAAATAATTCCTAAAAACACTCATACAAGATCCAATCCCTCAGAATGACCTGGTTGTGTATGCATACATTCCAATTTGGCATGGTTCAACTAGGCCAAGTTGACCAAGAGGGAAAAAGTGATGAAAGGAATATTGGATAGGTTTTGTTATGGTTTTTTAAGAATTAATGGAGTTTTAAAATGTGTAATAAGTAATCATAGGCATGATATAATAGTTAAAATGACCCAAGCTTGTAAGGAGTGTGATAAGCCTATTAGGCCTTAAGGAGACTTCAAACCAATTCAGAGTCTATACTCATTTTCAAGCTCTCCATGAAATTTTATGATGATTATGATATATTGGTAAGGATTTTTTGGAATTTTTAATATTTATTTAGTAATATTCCTAAATAGGCCATTTATTTGCTCAAAGTACACATAAACTTCATAGAATGCTTAGAAATGGTTCAAGTGATAACTTTGGATGCTTGAAACTTTCATAAACCTTTTTATAGGATGCTGCATTTTTTGGAGATGATGGAGAGGGTCATTAAGAATACATAAATGGAATTTTTATATAATTCTAATGTATATTTTTTATGAACCAATGTTAAGATGAAAAACTACTTTAAACCCTAAGAAAACTTCTTGAAGGACCCGATTGGAGAAAAGTTACAAATGGAGTATCCAGATAGGGTGGAGATGACATGAAACCTACTTGGAGCTGTATATGAATATTTATGTCTCTCAAACATGCACATGATATGTATGGAATTATATATACAATATGTAAAATGTGGGTTTTCTTACCATTTTTCATGTTTTATAAGGTTTATGATGTTTTAGAAGTTGAAATCAACTTTGATAGGGAGATAATGACCTATTATAAATCCATAAGGTCATTTATCCTAATAAAAATCTTATAAGTGTCTAAATTAATGCTCTATTTTCATCTAATCAAAATTGGTATAGTGAACACAAGGATGAAAAGTGTGGAAACTTCAATTAGATGCTCTTTTAAGGTGAAATTGAGAGGTATAGGGACATGGATAATATTTAAATGTTTATTCACCCTCTCACACAGATTTTTATTGGAAAATAAAGACTAATTTGAGGCCAAGTGTGATGGGTGACTAAAATAGGGAGTTTTAAGACTACAGGGAGTGATTACTCTTTTATAGGGTTTCTTAAATAAGTAAGATCAAAACCAATGCATGGAATTGTATGTGTGAGGGAATTTAATCTCATACTAATAAATAGAACTATCCATATTTAGTTTTGGTACATTCAAATAGGTGCAAATTATTAAGGTATTTTTCTATGCATAAATAGGGAGTTATATGCCACTTTTCACACTTTGCATGGCTTGTTTAGACAATTGGACCTCCTACCATTGGATGGATCACCTAAAATATATTATCTATAAATTTTTTAATTATCTTATCAATTTGACACATTTCCAAGTGACCTTTGGACTTCCTTTTCTTAGCTCTTCTCTCAAAAGCTATAAATATGCACTATTTTGGATCTTTTTGGGAACCCTCTGTTGGTTATTAGGGAGACTCTGGACAAATTTGTACTTTAATGACTATTGAATAAATAATAAAATTTATTTTTACACTCACATGTTATACTATTGAATATTGATGGAAATCTTGTTGGTCTTGTTTAGTAAAAATCTTCTTTCCTAGCATGTTATCCTTGATTGTCTACCAAGTGTAAAAAAAGAGTGTTGTTGTAGGTCTTTGTTAGTATTATTTTATAAGTGTATATATTTCTTATAAATAGTTCATGAATTTATTCCTTCATGTAATAACCATTTCTATCCTAATTATCAAATACCTTCTTGAATCTAACATGTTAAACATTGATGTGACAATGCATATGGAGTTGTGAGTTTTATGTGAGATAAAAATTGTTGGTCTTTAAGTAGAATATATTTAGTCAAATAGGAGGAGATTAAACATTGGTGCATCAATTTTTAGTTTTTTTAGTTATTTTCCTTAGCCTTTTTCATACATAGGTTGATAGGTTAGAAAGTGCTTCAAATAATGCATCAAGGGAACTATCCCTTCTAGAGATTCATCTCAATGAAAATGCTACCCACAACAAGAGATACGTTTCTATTATGCCACTTGGATGAGGAGATATAATTATCTCATCAAGTGTGAAAATCCAAGTGTCAATAGATGATAGCTAGTATAGATCAGTGTAGTGGACCAAAGTCCTATCTAGAATTTGTAAGCACTAGACAACAACAAGAGAAGCATATATGTATGATAATATCGACTGTACTAGGATAACTAAAAATATGCAATATATGTAAAGTAGTATAAATGTAAACATAGTAATAAACATAATCTATAAATTTAGTGTTTTTGAAATATTTGAGCATTTTTGGATTTTGACATGTTATATTATTTATTAATTTTCTAGATATAAGATATGTCCAAGTAAATGAAAATTAATTATGTACAAGGATCAAAAGAGAGGATGAATTATGTACAAGGGTTGGAACCATACTAACCAATGAGTCTCACGGGATAACCACTATCATTGTGGCCTATGTCAAAAATAGGAATGGTAATCTCTTATGCAATGTGATTACTATGTTGTAGTTGAATGTTGTTATAGTAGGTTTCTGAGTATTGTTCATCATTAGAATCTTAATATTGTTTAATATTAGTATAATGATAACCTAGTGTGTTGGAGGGAACTACCTCATACTTTGGAGTTGACCATTCTAAATTATGCATTGTTATATTGATTGTGATTTTGCCCTTTGAATTTGTGCGTATTGTAGACATATGGGGCTATGGAGGCTCTTTCATTAGAAAGACTTGTTTGATAACGTTTATTGGTTTAGAATGATTTTGAATTTAAAATTAAGGATCTTGATCTTATTTAAAATTTCCTATGTATCTAGATGTTTTACCTTGATAAACTATATTTGTGACTAAATTGCCATAGGATGTTCAAAAAATTCCAAACCCTATTGACCAATGTTATCAACTTGTATAATATGAGTAGTGATTCCTTGGGGTTGCTTACCCAAAATTTGACCATGATAATCATAATTTTGTAGATAATTTTGACCAAACCCATACCATATTTAATGTTGAGCCTCATCTTAGAGAGGTATATTTACTTGATTTATCTATGTTTATTATACTATTTCTTATTATGATTGTGATTTTGGAACATTTTTTGTTCTAAGTTATGATTTGGTAACCATTTTTTTAACTACTTTATAATTTAACCCTTGTTGAATTGGTAGATGTTCTAGTGTGTGTTTTTTGGATAGAGTTCCATTGTGTAAGTCATATGTATCCATTATTTGTTGTATTTTCCTTTTCAATGCTAAACATGACTCGGTGTGGTGCCCATACATTTTATGATATGCATAAAAATATCTAGATCTCCCCATTGGGTGTAAAGGAGGTAGGTTGATCAACTTATCTTTAATCATTTACCTTAATGTATCACTTGAAATATTATTTGACCTTTGAATTATTTTTGAATCACTAATTGTAAATGTACTTTATTGTGATTTCATATTCTTATGTATAACATTGTTTTCCACAAATTGACTAGTTCAAGATGTATAAACATGATTTACACTATTATGCCTTGGAGGCCTTTGTCTTGAAAATTATTTTACCAATGTTGTAATATTTTTATGTAGTATTTTATTTTTATTTTCTAAAAATGTAATTATCTTGCTCATACTGATAAGTTGATCACATAGAGTTTCACAAGTGCAAACCCAAGTTATTTTGTTTGAACATGTAGGCACACACCCTATAGGGAAGAGGCATGGATATGATGAGTAAGGGGATTAGTGATAATGTTATAGGCTAATTCATCTCATGGATGAATGATATCATGGAATTAGTTAGAGGTAAAGTAGCTATCACCCTCATGGCAATGAGGAGGAGAAGGATATTCTTTCTTGTGCATAAGATATGACATTGAATCTTGAAATATAGTTTGTTAGTTTATATGCTAAATCATTTATGTGTGTATAAGTTTTATTGATAATGGAATTCCACATAGGAGAAAGGCAAAATGCTATGAGATATGACATATATTTCAATTGATATAAATCGTCATCTATACATGTATTTATGTCTTTTCTGAGTTCAATCCAAATTAAAGGAAATAAGCATGTAAGTGAAAGTATTAGACTTTGAAACATAAAGTGATTTATTAATTCTACATTATGATTATGATTACATGAATTAGAATATATATGAATATAAAACCTGATTTTTGGAAATAAATTATGAGTATAAATATAAAAGGATACAAACCCTAAGCATCTAGGGTTAGGGTTTTGTTGAACTAGGGTTGTTTTACAAAAATTTAAATTACATTCAAATAAATCAAACCCTAATATGAGATTGATTTAATTAGCTAGGTTGTCTAAAAAAATGGAAAATCAAAAGTATGTATCCTTAATTTATTTCACAAAAAATGGATTAATACAAACTAGGTTTTGAATATATATTCAAAGAGAGGCTCACCAAATGATTTAACCTTTTAGTGTTTAACTATGTAAAACCTATGTTTAGATTAAAAGGCTGAGATGTCTAAATTAGTTATATAAATTACAATAATCAAGAACTGATTTGTTATAGAATTTAACCTTATTTGAATTTTTAAAAAAGTAATAAATATAGATTTATCTAAAAATTGACTATCGTGGATGATTTGGTTCTAAAAGTTGAGTTCTAGAAAATTCTAAATGTCATCAACAAGATTCTGGTGTCTATCAACTCACTAGATAATAACACACCCTATATGGATAGTAGCAACATGTTTGTGTAGTATCATCAATGTGGCACTAATGTCCCCCTTTTGGGGTTGTTCCTATTTTATTAGAGTACCTACACCTATGTTTATAGGTCATGTTCCTATGTGCATGAAACTTAGAGCTTTGTGTTATGCTTGGAAAACTTGATTTAATTTTAAAAACCCTAATACTCCTTACAAGTATGGCATAAGAAATATTTGTGTTTGTTATTAGGATAAGTTAGACATACTCAACACCCAATTATGAAGATATTTACCTACATACCAATACTCTGAAGAAGGATCAAGTTTGATTTAGTTCCCCCACCTAGTGCTTGATGTAAGTACAAGTGAATTCTAGAGTGAGAGTAGACTTAGATGCCTTGAATGTGATTGAGATTTAATTTTTTTGAAAATTGGGATTAGGAATGTTGTATATGGTACTATGCATAATTAAGGTAGAATAGGGATCAAATACCTTAATTTTTATTAACTTGTATTTGGTTTGAATGTGATTTTGCATCTATTTTCCATCTAGTGAATAAAGGTCAATTAAAATTGTATTTATAGAGTTTTTTAGATTCTAAAGATAATAAAATATACTTAGGCTGACCTTAAGAATGGTGGATATTTGAAAAAGTATCTATTGGAAAGAGTTAGGGATAAGGACAGTATCACCCAATTGGGGACACTAGCACCATATGGTTGTAGTGTCCATATTGTGGAGCTAATATCTACTTCATATAATGTTGAGAAATTTGGGTTGAGATTTGAGAAGTTAGTTTTGGGACTATGTTTTGGCTAGATGTAGGTGAATGTGGTTTACACAATGATTAAAAAAGTGTGTCTAAGACTCTAGGATATGTCTAGGGATAAGCTAGGAATATGATAACTCAATTGACACTCTTAGCATCCAATTACCACTTTTAAGTGCTTACACCAGCCCAATGGGCTGATTAACCTTATTGTGATATCCACAAAGTCATCAATCATTAAACCAATGACCACTAGTTATATCATCCACCCCTAAATTCTCCTTCCACTTCTTCCATTAGTAGGCCCCCAAAACCTACTAAAAATGTATTTGTTATTTCCATGGGATAGATAACCACTCTTCCACTCATTGATGTAAACTTAGGAAGTAAATTGACACATTGCATCCTATCATTTCTCATCCCAAAGATAAGGCTATATCTCCTTTGAAGCTATTAATAAAGTATATCCCTAAATATGAAGATGTATATTATCTTTGGCAATAGTGTGGCACCCATCATACTAATCATTTCCATAGTCTATAGTATTACCTTCTTGATCATTATAGTCATCACTCGTACCTGCTATTCCTCCTTTCATAGGTTTCCCACACAATAAAGCTCCTCATTTTCCATTATTGGCTCCTCCTTTTCTCCTTATAGATATTATTCCCATTTAGACACCTATCCTATCCTTGAGTATACTATGCATGATATCCTTCATTAGCATGAACCTTCATCTACACCTACATTTTTAGTTGAGGAGATTTGGAATTATTTTCACAACTTTCCATGAGGATTGATGAGACTCTAGTTGCCATCAGGTTCCATCTTCATAGAGATGTTTTAGATGTCATGGGTAATATTTATGGGAAAAATTATTAGTATTTGTGAACACAATATGGTTTTATTTCAAATTATTCTTACTTATGATTTTGGATTGTATTTTTGATCCACTTTTATATATCTTATATACTTGACTATGTGTCAAATTTACTTTCACTTATCTATTTTACATGGATCATTATATTATGCTTTATGTGTTTTATATGGTTTTATTTACATTGCTCTTTATTATGGATTATTATTATTTTCATGATTTCAAACTTATATTTATGAGTTCACTTATTTCATGAATTATTTTTATTTTATAATGATTGTTTGCTATCTTATCTCACTCAAAAATAAAATAATTATTATTGTGATTTGGTTATACAAACCTTGATTCCCTTAGAAATATTTCTATACCATATGATCATTTAACAAACAAGACATCTCATTGCACTAATATTTACTGATATACTTTGATCTCCATTTATTCCTTTATATTCCTCTCACATACTAAGTATACATATGGTTGAACCTTGAGATTACATATTGATTCATTAGTAAGCCTAAGTGTTTAGTTAGTTGCACTTTTGGATACTTAGTTTACTTTAAACCAAAGACTAAATCTCATTCATGTGTATCAATTATATCACTCATGTTGGTTATTAAAATTTTTAATTAAGGTGGAATCATAAAAACCATAAAAAGGTTACAATCCAAATCATTAAAACAAAAGGCAACATATAAATTCAAAATTCTAATCACACTAAGTGATTCATAGCACATCTCCTAATCCTAATTAAAGCTCAAACTCCACATTTGGCCTCATTATAGATTCAAGGTCCATTATGGTGTGGTAGGCTAGTAAATTGGTAGAGGAGAATAAAAAAACCTTTAAGTGCTACCTACTTTCTCAAACAAGTACCCAATCTTTGCAGTAGATTGAAGGATATATAAGATGTCTTGAGGATTGGGGAACGTGTTGTGGGAAGGTAGGTTCATTTTATTTTTTTGGTTCATATAAATTGAATGAGTTGATATTGGTATCTAACCTATTTTCCTATTCAACTTTGTGTTTATTATGAGTAGGTATCCTTTGTATTTTGATGGTCACTAGAATCTTAGTGTCTTTATTTTGTACCTAACATGCCTCATATTTCCTAAGTTCTTCTCATAGATGCCTATGTCATGAATTTTTACATTACCTTTTTAATTACAACATTATTAATATTTATCCTTGATAAATATTAATTTATTAAGTAATCATTCCCCATAGGGTATCCCTTTGTGAGTTGCAGTGTGTGACCATGGATATGACTAGGGTCTCCTCATAAATTACAGTAATAAAACATTTCATTATTGCCATTCAACTAATTGGTGTTCCCCTTGTGATTTATAATGTAATACCATGGATAGGACTAGACCTTCCACACAAATTACCACATTAAAACATTTTTTTAATTTCCATAGTTTTTCTACCTCATTGGTGTTCCCTTTGTGAGTTATATTTTAAGACCATGGATAGGACTAGGCCCTCCTCACAAAATATTATAATACCTAGTTCCTACTATAACCAAGTCATAATGAAATTACATGATTCAAATTTGATATAAGTAGTGTTCTATTATGATTTACACGTCATTGACATACTTCCCATCTTGATTTAGTATGTTTTATGCTTATTTTATAAGTCCTTCACTTTTATCTTCTTATTTTCCATTTTTGTGTATGTTTAAAACCACTTTATTAAATTTTTCATACTTCCTAACTTGAATTAGTGTGATTAATTTGATTTCCACTTACATTTTGTTTTTCTTTTCATACTTGCCATCTTGATTTAGTATTATTGGTTGACTTAGTTGTTTTTGTTTTCATACCATTGATTTTTCATGCGTCTTCCATTTTATTACAAATTTTCATACTTCCCTATGTTATATAGTATTATTTTTATTTGTTTTAATTTGGTACAAATATTTTATATGGTTTTAAAACATTTATTTCATTTTTACCACTTTGGTTTATTATATTTATTCATCTCTTATTTTTACACACTTCCCATTGTGATATAGTGTGTATTACATTTATTTATTGCTTCTACTTTTCCAAATCATTTTTTCCTTTTTTTTTCTTTTTAACCATGCATGTGTATCACATAATGCTAGAAAATAAAACATACATCACATACTTCCCATAGAATATACAACAAAATAAAAATACATTTGATAAAAAGGAAATGTATCCATGCATCTACATCTAAATTTAAGTACAACTCATAAGATCAATGAACTATAAACATCAATATATATATATATATATATATATATATATATATATATATATATATATATATATATATATATATATCATGTGTTTTATATAATACAATGTATAAAATACCATACTTATAGGTCTAAGGCTATGATCCATCCTATCTAGCTTGTGGCATAAATGGTGAATTATAAAGAGGAAATCTAGGATCTTAAGCCAATAAATTATCCTTATAAGTTGGCCACCTAGCCTGTATGTATTTGAGCTTAATCATTATCACCATATGCATAGATCACTCCTATCCTAAGGCTCCAACTCTAAACCATACCAATGGATGTAACTCATCACCTCATGGCTATAGCTATCATGTGGCCTCTCCCACCAGTCTAAACTAACTCACCTGATTTAGGGTAAATGTAATGACAAGATTATTTAAAGTGGTAGGGTCATATGGTGATAGAATCCTATCCAAAATGTCATGATGTGAAACTATAACTAGTTCTCCCCATTTGACCTCCTCTATTGAATGATCTACAAAACTAAAAATAAAATGTCCATTAGATTGCATATACATACATATATATCAAATAATATATCTATCATAATAAATAATGGAATTAATGATCTATATCAAAAACTTTAATCAAATTAACACACTTCTCACTAGTGACTGTATCACCAAACATAGTCTCACCATTTACTCACCTACCGAGCACCTCCTCCATTAGATACCTCCACACCAATGAAAATCTAGGAGTCACCATTCAATCCTATTATATTCCTCTCCTCATTGGCCTCTCTATGGAATAATTATGTCTTAGACCACTATAGGATCCCCCTAAATGATATCTAACACTTGCATCTCCTCACATTGATAGTGTTTCCATCTCTAATGAGCTTGTGGTGGGTGCCACCCCACCTCTGTTATGGTTCTTATTGTACTCCCTTCTCCCTTGCATCTAAATTCATGATGTCATCTCCTATTATCCCTAATATATCCTATTTTTGTATTTGACCAACCCATGGTCTAGCTCATAGAGGCATGATCACTGACATCTCAATAGGTACTCCTCAACCTCCTCTCTATATCATATCTCTATCATTACATGCCCAAAAATAAGTCACTACTAAAGGGGTCACTAGATGAGGAAGTCCCATTTGTCTAGGTACACAAGCCACTAGATGAGGCTCAACCCATGAAGTGTCTACACACATGACAAACCTATAGGAATGGTAGACCAAGTCATCCATATGGTATTTATTGAGTGAATTACTTACATACTATCTTCCCACATGTGATAGTCTACAATGTTGGAACATGGGGTGTGGCCCACATTACATGGTCCTGCCTCTATTTAATAACCTGAGATAACCTATCATTGACCACATGGGGAAACCTAATTAATCAATACATAGGGAATTTCTCAGATATCCATGTATTCAAAAAAAATTATAGGTCCATTATATTTTATCCCCAAGACATCATCCTATACATATCATGCATTAACTAAGCCCAAATGACAAAATTGAGATCCTATAACCCTCCATGATCTAAAATTGATTAGCACAAGGCTATTAGATATAGTAGTACCTTTCCATAGGAATTTTGACACAATACTCTTTTTATCAAAAGCCCTATCATGACCTTTCACATATCCATAATGGTCATGAGATAAACATAAATAAAACTCATACATAACCCAAGATAGATAGTATATGAGCCTATATCTCACTGATATAAGCTCATCTCTCATCCTCCAACTTCAGTGTATTACAAATCATTGACATCCCACATATAGGAAGTCCAAGCAATGCATGGAAATCCTCTAAAGTGATTTATACCTCTATGGTATTCCCTTCACCTCTCATCAAAAAATGTTTATCAATTATTCCCATGCTTATAGGAACATGACAATGAGATAAAAACTTAGAAGGATCTATCTCATCTCCATAATACTTTTGAATCCCAAAGTAACCATTCAATCTCTATCTAGTCTATTAACTGCTCCAATAGATATAATAGCTAGGACAATTCCATTAGGTGCCAAAATATTAGATGTATCTATAAAAAATCAAACAACAAAGGATGTGTTAGATATCGATGTCATAATAATAAAAATATATTCTTAAATATTCTAAATTTTATAAACATTAACTAGATCAACTTACATGATTTAGTTTTCTAGTTTTCTTATTTTTCTACATAATCAACCACTTTGATACTAAATCATCCTTATCATAGTCTTAGCATACTACATTGGCCTACTGGTAGGCAATTGGCCTTTTCCTTTTAGACATTATTGTCCTATTTGATACTAAATTGACCCTTTTCTAGTTCTATCATACTACATCAGCCCTATAGTACATATTTGACCTATTTTAATAAACTATATAGGAATAATAGTATAAATTTCATTGACTAGAGGGTACTATGTCAACCATATTATTATATAAAACTATATCAATATACTACTATGCAGTTGGCTACTTTAGTGATACTTTATCAACTCATTATTACATAATTAGCCACTTATTTTCTCTCACCTTACAAACTTAGTTGATAGGGTTGACTCTATTATTTATCTATGGTGACCTTTTGACCATTTACCATAAATTCCTTAGGCATTAATTCATTTGATCTTTTCCTACCTTGTACCCCATTCAACCCCTAGTTTACCTAAAAAATTCTTAAGGTTAGTTTTAATGTCTATATTTTACCTAACATCTAGTTTTATATATTTAGCTTAATCTTAATTAAAATTACTCAAAAATTTTAAATTAATGTATAGTCATATAAAATTTAAAAATTGTTAAATTGAGTGTGGTTCGTGACACTCAACCCATATGTCCCTCTTGCTTTCTCTCCTGACCATCCTAGACACCTTTTCACTAATTTGCAGTCATCCATAGCCTTCCAAGACCTGATTCTAGCTCAACTAGACTGATTTTCCCATGAAAAATCCATCCCCTAGGTCCCATACTCTCAAGATAATATTGCCCAACTTGGACTATAGTGCCGAACCCTAGGGTGTCTATTTTTGGTGCTCTTATCCAAGTTCATTTTTAACCACATCGGTCATTTCCTTACTATTATCCTCCTTATTTTTAGCCTAACACAAATATATTTGACCCATGACCAATAAATTCCTATAGAATCCCATTAAAGGTTCATTTAGAAGGGGTTAGTAAATATCACAAGGTAAGATAGAATACAAGCAAGACGCTCAGGCATATTTTCCTATTCTTTACATACAACCATCCAATATAGCCATAAGCTTATTTAAATACTTACAACAATCCCTAAACACCTCAAACACACATAATTTTAGAATTTTTAATCTTTTTACACACTATTTCACAAAGCACATCAAGTGGGATAACTACATATGACTTGATCCCTCTTTGGAGTATTGTTATTTAGGTAGCATGCCCATATAAGGGGTGTGGATACATGTTTAGTGAATCTTACACACACTAACCCACCCTCTTTCAAAATTTTTGTTAAATCATAATGAAGTCTAGGGTTTGAAGACTAAATTAACTCTATAGGGAGTTTTTCAAACATCCAATAGTCAAAATTTCATAGGCAGGCTCACACAGACACAAAAAACAAAACCCAAAAAGATTAGGTCTCTTAGATAAAAATGGTAAAAGAGGACTATAGTGTTGGACCCTAGGGTGTCCAATTTTGGTGCTCCTATCCTATCAATAAATGAAGGCCAAATCCTAATTTGTGAGTGTCTTAGTCCTACATAGTGAATTTTAGACCCTGCAATAGCTGTCTCAATTAGTTTTCAACTAAGTCATATTTTCTCTCCCTTATTACTTTTTTTAGAAAGATTAAAATTACAGTCAAATTATACAAATTAGTACCTTAATTATTCCATATTTATTTACTAATTTTATTACTCTATACCCTTAACTAAATTATGAATAACACCCAATATTCTCAAAAAATTTAAATCATTTGGTGAACTTGACTTACTCCATTTGTACATAAAAATCCTAGAAACCCTATGGAAAATTCCTTGATGATTTTTATAATATTTTTTTAATTTTTACTTGCCTATTTAAATCATAAATTTAATTCAAATTTTAAAATTCCATAGTAATTTTAACAAAATATAGTTTATTCTAAACCCTAGTTACATCCACTAGGTCCTTTCAAATCAAGAATTTTCCAATATTTTTAAATTTTTTTACCTACATATTTAAGTTAGAAATTTAATTTAATTTTTAAAATTCCATGGTAATTTTTAAAAATACATTTTATTCCAAACCCTAGTTACTTTAGAGTAAAATTTTTACTCTACGTTGCATTTCAATTCTCAGTTGCGCCCTACAGTTTTATTCCCGCATACCTTGGTCGTGGTGGCAGAATTTTGAAACAGAGCACGAGTTTGATTATTTTGATTCATTTTCCATCTAGGTGTCGAAGGGCAGTAGAAGCTACCAAGTGTTGATTTCTAAGTTATCTAATAGGCCAAGTGGAGTCATTCGAGGGACCCTTCCTAACTTTCAAGAGAGCCGCTAAACATGCCCGTATCCAATAGCAACTCAGCAGAATGCATCACGTGTCAGCATCTACATCTCATATCGGCACCTAAATCTCATTCTATTTTTCAACAAAGGTTTTCAACAAGATAAGTAGTAGGAAGAAGTGGAAAGTGCTAGGTGGCAGTTGTGGAAGGCCCTGGACTACTTTTTTAAAAGAAAGTGGAAGTCACCACGTGTCAACATTTGAAAGATAGTCAGTTCAACACCTAGGTTCAATGCCTTGGTTCAAGGTTTTTGGTTCAATACCTTGATTAATGTGTAAATGGCATGTAGTTTTGAACCGTTGAACCCTTGAACCAATTTCAGTTCAACGAGCGGTTTAAAGGAGTGTCCCAAAAAACCAAAGGGGTCAGGCACCCTTTCAGAAGACAATAGGGTGTTGTTTCAATTTTGTTTAAGTGTTAAAGAATAGTAGAGGCTGCCAAGTGTCACTTTCCTAGACCCTTTCTAATTCATTCCCAAAATAAATGGAAGACACCACATACCCCTAGTAGAAAGAAGCAGAAGATGCCACGTATCTTCCCAAGAACATCAGAGGTTGCCACGTGTCAACTTTTAAGAGATCATCTTCAAGCTTCATTGCTGAATAAAAATTGTGGTGGGTTCTAGGTGTTATTTCAAAGGTCTACGGAAGCTACCAAGTGTCACCATCTATAGGAGCCTAATATGTGCCCCAAATAATTCTATAGCATAGTTAAAGAGAAACATAGAGAGTCGCGTGTCTTTGATAAATCAGGTGGAAAGTGACAAGGAAAATTTTAAGAAATTGACTAAGTGTCCTCGTTTGTTTCAATAGAACAGAGTGTTCTGTGTATCTGTTGCCACAAAGTGAGATAGAGGGAAACTCAGCAGGAGTTATTTTTGGTAGATAGAGTAGTTCACTGGGTAGATTTTTGGGGCCTGCAAACATTAAAAGGGTTGTATGTTTATCCATTATAAGTGGAGGAGAATGGACAGTTGTGTGGCTAAGCAGGTGATGGAATGAGGAAATTTAGGTGTGGGAGGAGGTACTAGACGTGAATCGACACACTATAGTTAGAATATCCACCCCACTCTAGCATGGCCCTTCTTGATAAGACCGGGATACACTTAAGGCATTGAAAGTGCCATCTATTTGTCCCTTGTGAGTTAAGGGTGGAGTAAAATTACATGGGAAACAGGATGATGGAAGGAGACATCCGAGGCTATAAAAGAAGAAGATCAGTTTAAAAGAAAGGGGATTTTTTGGGGAGACTTTCTAAAGTTTAGACTTTCTAGAGCTTGTGACTAAGTAGTATCATTTGCTTTTGTCTCATTTTCTTGAGTTGTAAAGTTGATGTAACTATGCATGTTTCTATGCCTTTTATGTGGCTAAATGAATTAAGAAGATTGAACTCTTGCCTTTGTTGATATTGTCTATGTCATTTGCAAAAGTAGTCTATACTGTAGATTTTCTAGAGTTGTGATTAGAAATGTCATTTTATTTTGTCTCATTTTCTTGAGTCATAAGTTCTACATAACTATACATGTTTCTGCACCTCTTATGTGATTGGAAGATTCTTATAAGAAGATTGAACCCTATGCCTTTGTTGACATTTTTGTATCTCAGTAAAAGAAGCCTCTATTGTGAGACTCTATTTCTATTATTTTAATCTTGTACATTGATCATGCACTTGTTTGCTCTTAAATGTAAATGAATACTACATATAGTCTCACTGTGCTCAAGATTAGGATCAAAATTACACTTAGGTGCATCGCCATAGTTAGGTTTCATTTCCTACATTTACATTTCTATTTTAATTTTCTATCCTTTTTCCTCGCACACTTGATATAAAGAAGAGACTAGCTTCTCTAAAATTTGGAGGTTGTTTTAAGCCATAATATCCCATAGCTTGAAACTTCCCATTGTTGTTGATTAGAATCAAGTGCAATTTTAAGCATCAATAGTTTCTGGCATGCCTAGTGGGATGAGTCTTGAAGTTTCTTTCAAGACTGTATGAACCAGAGAGCTATGAGGAGTTAGAGCTATGGACCAGTCACTAGATCACAATCTGCTACAAATCTAGGTATTCTTTTGCCACCTCTGGTAACAAGTCTAATGAGATGAGCTAACAAATCTTCACCAATCCTAACTATGGGAGCCCCTCTTCCCCAAAGAAATTATGCAAGCTATAACACTGGTAGTCCTTTAATCCTCCCAACACCACTAGCCACTTGGGATCCTATCCCAGTAAATGCTCTAAAAGCTCTACCCAAATTCAGTGGGTAGGACTCAAAAATGCCTACAGAACATCTTCAAGATGTATCAGATGTCTGTGCCATACACGTTATCACACAACAAAATGTGGCCATAAGGTTATTAGTAGCTTCATTCAAAGGAAAGGCTTTAGAATGGTATCAGTCTTTGACCCCAAATGCCATATCCACATGGGACCAGCTTGGAGATCTGTTCTTTGAAAGATTTGCAGAGAATGGTGATAAGTCTTCTTTGTTACAGTAGTTAATCACCATTCAAAGGGGACCACAGGAGGACATGACTGACTTTAACACCATATTTTAGAAAACTTGGGATAGAATCCCTATTATAGCTATACCACCACATGGTATGGCCATTGTGTTTTATCTCAAGGCTTTGAATTCAGATATATCTGTCATGATTCAGTCACTGGGAGGACACACTTTATTAGGGGCTTATGAATATGCAGTCAGAGCTAAGAATCATTTAATAGATGCTGGAAAGTTACCTTTAAGGCCTCCCATGCCTATGTTCCCAAAAATTTCCTTGCCCTTACCTTAAGAAGTTACTAAAGCTATAAGCCCACCTGTGTCTATGTACACTTTCCCTCAATCATCTACGAAAGAACCTATCCCTGCTCAGTCATTTGAGATGGACAATATCAAGAATATCTTGAGGACATTTTCCAATGAGTTGATTAATATAAAGAGGTAGCAGAATACTTTCCCTAAGCCCCCTTATCAAGGCTATCAAGGAAATAGGTTTTCATCCCAACCGAACCAATATCAAGGTCTTCCAAAACAAACTAACCATCAGCTAGTGAATCAATTAGTTGCAGTTCCCATGCCCTCACAGACCATTCCTCCCAACTTAAATAGGGAGATGGTTCCAGGTCAGAATAATTATGTGGATGATACTAATGCTTAGTGTTTCCCTTGCAATGATGCTCATACACCCAAAGATTGTCCTAGAGGTAATTTACAACAAAAGGTGGTTGAGCAGAGAAGAATGGATGGTCAGTTTGCTAGTACCAGTAACAATCAAGCCTACCAGTCTCCCAATATGCAAAATTTAGTTCTAATGGCTCAGATGCAAGGAATGTCCTTGCAACAAGAGGAAGAAATAGCCCTAAAACATGCTTTGTTCTCATGGGTTGAGGATGAATAATTAATTTTCTTGAATGAAGCATCTACCTCCCAAAGGCCAATGGTGCAATCTAATTATTACACTAGATCAAAGAGGAGAATGGTGGAACAACCTGAGATT
Source organism: Torreya grandis (assembly GCA_037957365.1). Classification (NCBI taxonomy): domain Eukaryota; kingdom Viridiplantae; phylum Streptophyta; class Pinopsida; order Cupressales; family Taxaceae; genus Torreya; species Torreya grandis. The sequence continues at coordinate 766,568 of JARHVA010001990.1, read as the reverse complement.
GTAAGTGGTCAAGTCAAGAAGAATCCTCTATCTCAAGGGAAAATAAATGCTACTATTGGACAAGAAGTTCCTCAGCTGGTGCAAGATCAGGGGATTCCTACCTAGATCTAGGAAAAAATGAGGTACCCCTATGTCCAAAAAACTCAGTCTTTGGGATTGATCAATGTAGTGGATCAATTAAAGAAGACTCCAGCCCAGGTATCAATATGGGATATATTGGCTATTCCTAAATAGAAGACACTGCTACAAGAATCTCTGCAAAGGTAAGCAGTGCCCAAAGGTGTTATTACCAAAGAAGGACACGCTAGAAAAGAAAAGCACAAAGATACAATTCCTCACCAAACAACAACCTTGGTGAATGATGCAGCACAAGTAAGTAAATCCAAGCTAGAGCCTTTCTATTTGACTCTAATAGTTGGAAAGAAAATCTTGCATAATGCATTGATATATTCAAGAGCTAGTACAACTGTGATGCCCAAGCAAATAGCTGATGCTTTGAAAATAAAATATGAACCCCTTGCAAAAGGAGTTATGTAGCTAGATGGTAAAATAGTACAAACCATAGGGAGAATCAAACAACTCCCATTGCAATTATACACATGTCCCAACATAATTGTCAGCCAAGATGTAGTTGTCATAGATATACCTCTTATTTTTGGTTTATGTTTATCCAGAGACTTTACAATAAAAATAGGAGGATATATGTCTCTGGACTGGTCTCACCTCATCCTGAGGACCAGATATGGTTTGAAGATGAAAATTCTATCTGAACCACTGTCCAAAGACCATATCACTAATGAACTGACAATAAGATTAGAGGTAGATCATGCCATGTTAAAAAAAGAAGAAAGGATTTTTGTTAAGGAGCTAGGTGACTGGACTGAGCATGATCAAGAAAAATAAAATAGCTAGTTGTTGGCTATGATGCATAGCGACCCATATGGGAACTATGACTTTACTAGTTTGGGAACATACATCATTTTTTATGAGGACCAGGCAATCCCAAATGTTATAAGGGAAGAGGCACCCACTACTCAAGATTCAGAGATCTGGACCTTGAATTTTGATGGGGCTAGAAGTAAACATGGTGATGGAGCAGGAATTTGTCTTACTGCTCCAAATGGTGATAAAATTCTAAGGGCTATTCGATTCCAATTTGCTTGCACTAATAATGATGCTGAGTATGAATCTTTAGTGCATGGGCTCCTATTAGCCAAGAAAAAGGGAATAAAGAACCTAAAAGTAAAAGGAGATTTAAAATTAGTATTAAAGCAAATTAGGGAAAAGGCAGCAGCCAAAAATTTGAGAATGAGATCCTACAGGCATAGGATTTGGGATTTGATAGAAGATTTTGAAGCTTTCAACATTGAGATAGTCCCTAGAAGTCAAAAATTTGAGGCTGATAGGATGGCCCAGATTGGCTCACAGGTTAACCTAGCAACTAGCCTATTGGTTAACAATGAGTTAGTAAAAATTATAGTGAGGCTGACCATTCTAGACAATGATGAGAATTGGCAAGTATTTGAAAATGATGCTCAGGTAGTCTCTTTCTTACAACAATCAGATGAGTTTTCTGATTAGTTGTAAACCAAAATTGAAGAAGCATATGGGGATTAGATTATATAATTGAGGACTAATAAGTTCCCCAAGGGATTAATCACTTTAGAAAACATGTTTGACCCAGAGGATGTAAGCTTGGAAAAGAAAAGGTTCCAGTTAGACAAAGTAGACTATTCTGAAATAGAGGTGAGTGACCAAAAAAGGCTAAAAGTTGGGAATTCTATAACTCAAGAAGAGAAGGAAAGACTAATTGAATTGTGCCAGAGATATGACAGAGTCATAGCTTGGAGCTATGAAGACCTTCATGGATACGATAGAGACATTATCCAGCACACAATAGAATTAACTAAAGGGTCTAAGCCCATCAGACAGAAACAGAGGTCAGTAAATCCAAGAATTGAGCCTCTAATGGTAGATGAGTTGTAGAAGATTTTAGATTCCAAAATAATATTTCCAATCAAGCACTCAACCTGGGTATAAAATCTAGTACCAGTTAGGAAAAAGAATGGAGATGTAAGACTATGTGTAGATTTCAGAGATCTAAATAGAGCATCTCTGAAAGACCACTATCCCTTGACCTCCATGGAACAAATCCTACAAATTATGGCTGGGTCAGAGATATTTTCTTTACTAGATGGTTTCTCTAGATACAATCAAATTTGGCTAGCTGAGGAAGACCAGTACAAGACTGCTTTTACTACCAAATGAGGAACATTTGCATATGCTAAGATGCCTTTTGGTCTATCAAATGTAGGAGCCACCTTTCAAAGAGATATGGATATAGCCTTTAGGGAACTTATAAATAAGATTATCCTAGTCTATCTGGATGACCTCACTATATTTTCAAAAAATGTTGATGATCATTTTGATCATTTAGAATATGTCTTCAAGAAATGTCAGGATTTTAGGATATCATTGAATCCCAAGAAATGCATCTTTGTTGTACCTCAGGGCAAATTGTTGGGACATATAGTATATAAATAAGGGGTTTCTATAGATCCTGATAGAATCACAACTATAATGAACCTACCTCTTCTAGTAAATAAAAAGGCAGTTCAGTCCTTTTTAGGGAAGATCAATTTCGTTAGTAAATTCATATCTGATTTTGCAGGCTTGGTAAGACCAATGACACTCTTGCTAAAGAAATAAACAGTCTTCAAATGGACTACAAAAGGAAGGCAAGCCTTTAAAGAGGTCAAGAAGGCTATCTCAGCAACCCTAGTGCTTAAAAATCCAATTTTTTTAAGCCCTTCGTAATGTATGTCTGTGGAGGAGAGTCAAGTATTGTTGTTGTCTTGATGCAAAAGGATGATAGGCTAGAGGGAGAACACCCAATAGCCTTTTTCTCAAGAACTCTCAAGGATTATGAGACCATGTATAATTTTGTGGAAAGACAAGCCTATGCCATGGTAAAAGCCCTCAAGAAATTTAGGCATATGATATCAGAGAACAAAATTTTGATTCTTGTAGCTCACCCAAGTGTCAAAGAATACATCATGGAGGGAGAAATTATTGAGAAAAGAGCCTATTGGATCACCAAGATCCTTGAATATGATGTAGAGGTTAGACCCACCAAGTTAGTTAGAGGCATGGGTCTGTGCCAATATATAACCCAAGAGCTGGAAAAGATGTTACCTAAGAAAGCAGATTTAGAGATGGAGATGGTGCTAAAATTACAAGAGGTTGATCAGAAATCCTGGGTCACAAGTAGGATTCATTTTATGAAAATTGGGATTTATTCGAGAGAACTCCCTCAAAATAAGAGGAGATATTATAGGATATAGGGAGTTCATTTTGTTTTAATTTAACAAGTCCTTTTCAGAAGAAATCTTGATGGAAAATTGTTAAGATGTGTAGAACAGGCTGAAGCTAAGAGAATACTACATGAAATGCATCATGGAATATCAGGGGGGCATTTTTCTTCAAAGACCATAGCCATAAAGATAAGTGAGGTAGGGTATTTTTGGCCTACTTTATTTGCAAATTGTTATTAGCTGGTTAAAAAATGTCAATCCTGCCAATATTATATGGGGATGAGGAGGAATGCAGCCATGCCCCTTAGTCCTATAAGTGTGGATGAACCTTTTGCTCAATGGGGTCTTGACTTCTTTGGAATGATAAATCTAGTGTCTAGTATGGGTCACAAATGGATATTAACTGCCATAGACTATTTCACCAGATGGACTGAAGCAGTCCCACTTAAGGAAGCAATAGAGAATGTGATCCTAGATTTTCTAGGGAGTATCACTACATGCTTTGGGGATCCACACACCATAATTTTAGATAATGCTAAATCATTCTTAGGGTCTAAAGTATCCAAATTTTCCTTGAGACATGGAATATATCTAAAAACTTCATCTAACTATTACCCTCAAGGTAATGATCTTGCAGAATCAACTAACAAGAACCTGATAAGACTCATCAAAAGAGTAGGGGCTGATCATCACAAAGAATGGCATAAAATGCTCAATTTAGCACTATGGGCTGATAGAATCACACCTAAGTAGGTGATCAAAATGTCCCCATATGAATTGGTATATGGAAAGTTTATTGTGATTCCCTTAAGCTTGGAAATCCCTGCTCTCTAGCTGATCAAACAAATTGAAATTGAAGAAAATGGCCCCATGCAGGTCAGACTCACAGAAATTTTGGAAGTTCAAGAGAAGAGGGATATAACTCATGATTCATTAATTAAGCATCAAGGGATGGTTAAGAACTATTTTGATAAAAGGACTTCGAATCCTAATTTTGAAGTAGGCTCAATTATTTTGAAATGGGATGCAAGGGCCGCCAAGCCAGGTCAGCATACCAAACTTGAAGCATTATGGACTAGCCAGTATAAAATTCACACGTGCAAGTAGAAGAATTCATTCGAGCTAGAATTGATGGAAGAAGAACCTAAAGAGATTCTTATAAATGGAATCTATTTAAATCATTTCAATTAACTTGGGTCTCTAATGTATTATAGTTAAATAATTTTCCTTTCTTGCATTGTTTTTTTCTTTTATTTTAAATAAGTGTTTTAAACACATGTCAATGGCTCTTTTGAAGCTGTAAATTTTACAATTTTGATCTAGTGGAAGGTGGAGTTTTCTTTTTGAGCAGGCTCAAAAGTCTTGGGGGTCACTAGTAACTATAGATTAAACTTTTTACTCTACATTGCATTCAGATTCTCAGTCGTGCCCTATAGTTTTATTCCTGCATACCTTGGTCGTGGTGGTAGAATTTTGAAATAGAGCACGGGTTTGTTTATTTTGATTCACTTTTTGTCTAGGTGTTGAAGGGTAGTGGAAGCTACCAAGTGTCACTTTTTGAGTTACCAAATAAGCCAAGTGGAGTTGTCTGAGGGACCCTTGCTAACTTTCAAGAGAGCCACAAAACATGCCACGTATCCAATAGCAACTCAACAGAATGCATCATGTGTCAGCATCCGTGTCTCATATTGGTACCCACATTTCATTCTATTTTTTGACAAAGGTTTTCAATAAGCTAAGTACTAGGAAGAAGAGGAAAGTGCTAGGTGGTAGTCACGGAAGGCCCTGGACTATTTTTTTAGAAGAAAGCAGAAGTCACCATGTGTTGGCATCCAAGAGATAGTCGGTTCAATTCCTAGGTTCAATGCCTTGGTTCAACATTTTTGGTTCAATGCCTTGGTTTAATGTTTTTGGTTTAATACCTTGGTTAATGTGTAAATGGCACGCAGTGTTGAACCATTAAACTGTTGAATCCTTGAACCAATTTTAGTTCAACAGGCAGTTCAAGGGAGTGTCCCAAAAAACCAAAGGGGTCAGGCACCCTTTCAAAAGACAATAGGGCATTGTTTCAATTTTTTTAAGTGTTGAAGAACAACAGAGGCCACCATGTGTCACTTTCCTAGCCCCTTTCTACTCCATTCCCAAAATAAATAGAAGATGCCACATACCCCTAGTAGAAAGAAGCGAAATATGCCACGTATCTTCCCAAGAATAGCAGAGGCTGCCATGTGTCAACTTCTGAGAGATCATCTTCAAGCTTCATTTCCAAATAAAAATTTTGGTGGGTCTCGAGTGTTATTTCAAAGGTCTACATAAGTTGCCAAGTGTCACCATCCATAGGAGACTAATATGTGCCTTGAATAATTCTACACCATAGCTAAAGAGAAGTAGAGAGAGCCATGTGTCATCGATAAATCAGGCAGAAAGTGCCAAGTGTCATTCTTCGATGCCTTCTAAGTGACAAGGAGAATTTCAAGAAATTGACTAAGTGTCCTCTTTCATTTCAATAGAATAGAGTGTTCCATGTATCTGTTGCCACAAAGTGAGATGGAGGGAAACTTAGTGGGAGTTATTTTTGGTAGATGGAGCAGTTCACTGGGTAGAATTTTGGGGCCTACAAACATTAAAAGGGCCATCTATTTATCCCTTGTAAGCAGAGGAGAATGGACAGTTGAAGGGCTAAGCAAGTGATGGAATGAGGAAATTCAGGTGTGGGAAGAGGTACTAGACGTGAATCAACATGCCGCAATTAGAACAACCACCCCACTCTAGCATGGCCCTTCCTAATAAGACCAGGATACATCCAAGGCATTGAAAGTGCCGTCTGTTTGTCCCCTATGAGTTAAGGGTGGAGTAGAATTGCACAAGAAAGGGGATGATGAAAGGAGACATCCGAGGCTATAAAAGAAGAAGATCAATATCAAAGAAAGGGAATTTTTTGGACTTGGAGACTTTCTAGAGCTTGTGAGTAAGTAGTATCATTTGCTTTTGTCTCATTTTCTTGAGTTGTAAAAATGATGTAACTGTGCATGTTTCTGTGCCTTTTATGTGGCTAAATTAATTAAGAATATTGAACTCTATGCCTTTGTTGATATTATCTGTGTCATTTGCAAAAGTAGTCTATACTATATATTTTCTAGAGTTTGATTAGGAATGTCATTTTCTTTTGTCTCATTTTCTTGAGTCAGAAGTTCTACATAACTGTAGGTGTTTCTGTGCCTCTTATGTGATCGGAAGATTCTTATAAGAAGATTGAACCCTATGCCTTTGTTGACATTTTTTGTATCTCAACAAAAGAAGTCTCTATTTTGAGCCTCTATTTCTATTATTTTAATCTTTTACATTGATCATGCACTTGTTTTCTCTTAAATGTAAATGAATCCTACATATAGTCTCACTGTGCTGAAGATTAGAATCAAAATTACACTCATGCGCATCGCCATAGTTAGGTTTCATTTCTTGCATTTGCGTTTCTATTTTAATTTTCTATCCTTTTTCCCCCCACACTTGATATAAAGAAGAGACTAGCTTCTCTAAAATCTAGAGGTTGTTTCAAGCCGTAATATCCCATAGCTTGAAACTTCCCATTGTTGTTGATTAAAATCAAGCACAATTTTAAGCATCAACAGTTATATACACTAAGTCCTTTCAAATCATGAATTTTTCAATATTTTTTTTATTTTTTACATGCATATTAAAGTCAAATTTTTAATTTAATTTCTAAAATTCCATAGTAATTTTCAAAAATCAATTTTGTTCCAAACCCTAGTTGCATATACTAAGTCCCTTTATTTGCATGAGGTATAACCTTACATCTAAAATCAGATTTCACATAATAACAAAAATGGATCTCACTTATTTACACATATTTCTTGCATTTCTTGAAAATAATAAGGAGATCATACTCAGTCCTATCATGTACATGAATGATGAAGTTTACCATATGTTAGTACAAATCTTCATTATTTACATTTCATGCTTATCTTTCATAATATGGTATGATATTAACAAAATTATTATTACACATAATACGATCACTCTATTTCAAATAAATGTTTACTTGTCTTCAATACAAGGGTTCATTACTTACTTTCCATCTCTCATATGGAAATTTTTTCAAGTTTATCATGCTAAATAGATTAAAAATATAATAGCATATGTTAAATTTTCTTATGCATTTGTGCACTAATTCATGCTTTCATACCTTTCTTTCTATCTCTCATATGGAAAAATTTTCAAGTTTATCATGATTAACACATTAGAAATATCATAGCACATGTCAAAGTTCTTTATGCATTAGTGCACAATTCCATGATTTCTATCCCTTTTTTGTTATCTCTCATGTGGAATATTCTTTATAGTCATATTGGTATTCAAATTATAACTCCAGTTACATGCATTTTATCCCACATACATTGGTTCTACCTAGAGGATCCATTGTATAAGCTAACAACCACTTGTCAAGTTTCAATGTCATACTTTATGCGCAAGAAATAGTTTCTTTCTCCTCCTCTCCTCGAAGAGGGTGATAACTACTTTTTATCTAACCAAGTTCATGCTATCACCATTATAAAAGGTGAGTAATCCCATACTATTTTTCCTAATGCATACATTTAGCCTATATCTTCTTTAAAACCTCTTCAACATATGTGCTTACATGTTCCAACAGAAGGAACTAGGGGTTTCACTTGTGAGAATCTATGGGATCAAATCACCAGAATGAGAAAGTTATTTTTAGATTTACAAATATATAACCAATTACTACATTAAAATATCACAACATTAGAAAATCATATTATAATACAAAATCCTCAAAGGCACCCTAGTGCCAATCATGTATATGTACCTTCACCTAGTCAATTGGTTACAAGTAATGTTACATATCAAAAAAAGAAATCACAACAAAGTAACTTTAAAACTAGTGATTTAAAAATAATTCAAAGATAAAATAAGAGTTCAAGTGAGGTACTAAAGGAAATGATTAAATCTAAGTTGATCAGACTACCTCCTTTACATCTAGTGAAAAGATCTAGATATTATTATGCATATCATAGAATGCATGTGCATCACAAAGATTCATGTTTGACATTGAAGCAACATATATAAAATATAATTACTAATAATGACACTATACAAGGGAAATCATTCAAGTAGTCCATAGTGACATAGGAACACGTTCACAAAGGGTCAAATTTAGAAACAATACAAAAGTGGTTACCAAATCATAAATCAGAACAACAAAAGGATCAAAAATAAAAATTAGAGAAACAAATATTACCACAAGAATATTTAAAGCATGAAAAATATAAAAATATACCCCTTTAAAATAAGGCTCAACTTTCAAAGTAGTATGGGTTTGGTTTAAAATATCTACAATAGTTTGATTATCAAGGTCAAGGGTTGGGCAAGCATGCTCAAGGCATCACTTCTCCCATTCTAGAAGTTGATAATTTTTGTCACAAAGGTTTGGGATTTATTGAAAATCCTAATAAAAATCATTCACAAACATAATTTATCAAATGAAAAGATCCAAGTATAACAAAAATCAACACTATCATTCTATTGGTTCAAGATCAAGATAATGGTGATGAGCAAAACAATATAGGCTATTATGATTTCTAAGATACCAATAATGAATATGAATATTTAAAGTAATTTTCATATCCATTCCATCATGCTTCATGATCATGCATGATTTCTTTGTTTGATATAGGACAACATGTCAAGGAGTCTCTTCTGAGACTCATCGGTTAGTATCATTTCTTCTCAGCCTGATTGTATATAGTTTATTTCTAATTACTCATACATAATTTTTTATTTTTATTGTGCATAATCTACTTATGATTTATTTTAAATCACTCATATTAAAAATATCAAAAACATTCAAATATTCAAAAACATAAAAATATTTTAATTGTATGCATTATCCATGCTTTATATTTCTACTACTATGTTAGACTCACATTTGTTATTCCATGTTATTGTTTGTTAATTTATCTACATTACCATGCTTCACTTGATCTTATTTGAGTGTGTGTAGTGATATCCAAATCCTTGATTACTTCACTCTATCCATTGAGTGGGCATCCTAATTCTACATTTGAGATGTACAATGATACACATACCCACTTGGGGCATCTTCTACATGACCACACCATCTATATTATGTCATTCCTACACAACACACTTTATTTATCATTTTGATGTACATTACATACTAGATTACATAGATTACTCTAGCAACATTACATTAATATATAACACTTGTGTATTTCTTAGCATATACCTAGTCTTTTACTACATGTCTTTCATACTTTCACTTCTTGCTTTGATTATTTAGATACGATTGTATCTCCATTTTTTACATGATTTATTTTCTTGATTTGCATATCTAGAAGTTATTTCATTTATCAGTTCCTATTTTATCTCCTACAAGTTCCTTAGGACATTTTTCAATGTCCTTTGCTTCTATTCTTGTGTGTGCATTAAGACATTTTCTAATTTCCTTTACCTGTATTTTTTTATGATATTTTGGCTTTCACGCTAACCTTACTTGTTTTAATTACATGTGTATGTGGTATTTGAATATGCCTTGTATTCTTGCTTTATAGTTTGAGTGGCATGTGCCCATGTCCCTTGTTTGTTTGGCCTCTTGGTCACCCTTGTATTCTACTTCCTTATTGCCTTGTACATTTGTTGCTTGATTGTTTTTTAATTATTTGTAATGTCATGATCCAAATAATGCATTATCTTGATATATTGGATACCATGATGGACATAATGCTCCATCCCTCCTTAGAAACTAACAACTAATGTTTCCAGTTTCAATCCAATACATTACACATGCTATTACATTGTCACACCTATTAGGCATACCCCTATTGATCTAACAAATCTCCATTACAAACCATGCTATATCTTGAGATATCTTGTTGATTATCATCACAATATCATGTATCTTTGTAGCATAACACACTTCTAAGAATTTTTATTCTAAGGTAAATCATTATAGGGTCTTCATTCCTACCCTCAGAAGAGGGGAAAACAAATAGGGGTTTTATCACAGAGATTAGAGTTACTAATGGTCAAAAAATTAGTATTTAGAACACCCAAAATAATAACTAGACTTCAAACTAGGAAAAATAGGTGAGGTAGATAGTGAAAATTATAGAATAATCATTAGAAGTAGTCCAAGACAATAGAACCAAGATTGGACTATAGTTCCAGATAGCAGGGTGTCCATTTGTATCACTTCTATCCAAACAATAAAAAAATCAAATTTTATAGACAAGTAGAAAAGTAGGTTCAACTATAGTTTTGCACATTTAGACTAGTTCGTATACAATAGTTTTAGTATAATTTTTCTCAGATAATCTATATATAGGGGGTACCTGTGTGACATGATGGATCTCACTTATAGTTTTAGATTAGGTAGTTGGTATAAATTCTAGATCAAAATCCATGTTTCAGACACCAATGATTAGGGGTAATGTGTGTAACACATTTATATTTTTTTCTTTCTGAGTTCAGTAAATTACCCAAGAATTCTTAGCAGTTGTGTACCTTATTCTATATATAGGTAGTTGGCATCATTTTTGAGTGGATTTCATACAATCCTAACCTCCACATTTTTGAGTGGCTTCCATATAAGCTTAATACCTAGTCTTATAGTGGCTTTCATACAAGCATAATCTCCACCTTTAAGAATGGCCAAGAGTGGCCTAGTTTCTAGCATACATTTGGTTATCCATGCCACATTTTTAAATTATATATCATTTATGGGCTTCAAGAGACATCTTATACAACACACATTTATATTGGTATCAGTTCATAGCTTCACTTCATGGGGAAATGATGGAGACAAAGGACTAGCTAGCCTTTGTATTCTTGAGCCACCTACTCAAAGGGATTAAACACATAGTCCAAACATGGATCAACACATATATGATCACATAAATTCACTTAGTGGGAAATAATGGAGCGAAAGGGCCATCCTTTGCATTCTTGAGCCACTCTCATGAAATTGAACACTTAGCTCTATTTATGATATTAATCTTGTTACAACACACATCTAACATATCTAACATCATCCAACATTACTCAACATCACAACAAGTTTTCTATTGGTTTTCATACCTAGTGAGGTGTATTCATTCTTTTCTATTCCTCTCTCTCTTACCCAACTTTGTACATTATTATTTTAGATATAGTGTATCTTGTAAGAACTGATCTAGTATTTTTTTTATCTTATAGATTTACACATCATAACATGTTCTCTCTACACACACCCAACATTACACAGCTTCATGAGCTTCACCCTTGTAGGTAAGTTAAAGTACACTTTGTATTTTTCCTTTATCCTAGTATTTTGCTTTAATTCATCACTAGAATAAAGGAGGGAGGGGGGGGGGGGGACGGCGGCAGAAATCTAGTCATATAAAATGTGAAAATTGGTAAATTGAGTATGGTTTATGACACCTAACCCCTAGGTCCCTCTTGCTTGCTCTCATGACCCTCCTAGGCACCTTTTCATTAATTCCTATACATATGTAACCTTTTAAGACCTGATTCTAGCTCAGCTAGACTAGGTTTTCCATGATAAATCCATCCCCCATGTCCCATACCCTCAAGATAATAGTGCCTAACTTAGACTATAACATCAAACCTTACGGTGTCTATTTTTGGTGCTCCTATCCAAGTGTATTTTTAACCACAATGGTTATTTACTTCCTATTATTATCCTCCTTTTTGTTAGCCTAACATGAATACATTTGACCCATGAACAATATATCTATATAAAATCCCATTTAAAGCTCATTTATAAGGGGTTGGTAAATATCATAAAATAAGCAAGACTACTCAGGCATTTTTTCCCTATTCTCTACATACAACCATATAATATAGCCACAAGCTTATTCAAATCCTTACACCAATCGCTAGCCACCTTAAGAACACCTAGTTGTAATAGTTTTCATCTTCATACATACTATTTCACAAAGCACATCAAGTGGGAGAACTACATATGACTTGATCCCTCTTCAAAGTATTGGTATGTAGGTAGTGTGCTCAGACAAGGGGTCTAGATACAAGTTTAGTACATATTACACACACTAACCCCCCCTCTTTTCAAAAGCTTGTCAAAGAATAATGGAGTCTAGGGTTTAAAAACTAAATTATCTCTATAAAGAGTTTCACAAACATCCAAAAATCAAAATTTCATAGGTAGGCTCACAGAAACACAACAAACAAATCCTAGAAATCTCAAGTCTCCTAGACAATAGTGGTAGAAAAGGACTATAGCGCAATACCCTAGGGTGTCCTATTTTGGTGCTCTTATCTAATTAATAAACAAAGGCCATATCTAGATTTGTAACAGTGTCCCAGTCTTGCATAGTGAATTTTAGACCCTACAACAACCATCTTTGTTACTTTCTAGCTAAGTCTTATTTTCTCTCCCATATTACTATTTTTAAAAAGATTAAAATTATAGTTAAATTATACAAATTAGTAGCTTAATTATTGCATATTTATTTATTGATTTTATTACTCTAGACCCTTAACTAAATTAAAAATAATACACTAATATTCCCAAAAAAAATTCATAATGCTTTCTCACCTATGATGCACTTGTTACAACTGCTATGCATCCTCCACATCATAGTTGTCATATAATTACCATGGTCACTCTCAAGGCTCACACTAGATCTCTCAAAGAAATATTTTCTTAGAATAGTAAAAACAAAAAATAAATTTATTTGCACCCTATTTCTATTTACCATTCAAAATTTACCTATCAAATATTTATAATCAGATTCTATTTTTTGACCATATCTTTGCTTCTATTATATCTCTTTTCAAACCGCAAGATGTTCTAGAATATTAACATTGTAGAGAATATTTTTCACATATTACATGTTGTTTTACTATTTATGGGAAACTAAGGGTTTAATTTCCTAATTAGTAAATGGGTTTAGATTAATCTAGAAAATTAATAAATATAGTGTGCTTGAATTAATCTATTGATTTAATAAATCTATAAGTACTCAATTGATTTCTAAAAATAGAAACTAAGGGGATAAAGAGTAAAGTTAGTTAATTTTGGGCTAAGATAGAGGATTTTGGAACTACAAATTGTTGATCTAGCTAGGCAGACTATCAGGAACATGACCCAAAAGTCTATTTTTTACCTGGATAGGAGTACCAAAAATGGGACACCTAGAGGCCCAACATTGTAGTCTTATTTTTGGAACTATAGTCCTTTATGTCTGATCCTTTTGAGTTTCTAGGTTTTGTTTTGATACTACAAGAGACCCTGTGCTTCAAATATCTAGTCTGGATCATTTACAAAGCTTTGTGTGCAATTGATTTTTTCTTCTAGGATCCTAGTTCCCCTTTAGGCTTGATAGGTGATCTCAAATCAACCAAAATAAGGGGTTAGTGTGTAATATACACTAAATTTATGATCACACCCCATGTGTGGGCACATTACCTATATACCAATACTCCAAAGAGGGATGTACTATGTGAATCTGCAAGCAAGTAAAATACTAGCTACAACTAGTGGCATAAAAGAAGGTTGGGCTACTATAAGGGGTTATTGTGGCATAGTTTCCCCCATAGTGTAATGTATAACTAACGGTTCTATGGTTTGAAAAGACTCAACTTGTTTGACCTTCTTTAGTTCCATGATAGATTTCAATATTTTACCATGATTGTGGGGCTATTCCCTAAGTCTTTATCTAAAATTTTGTAAAATCAAATCTTTATCGAGTACAACTTCATTGTCAACAATGGGTCGAAGTGGATCAGTAGTTGAATGTGATAAAACATGAGCATAAGTATGTGTCTCAATGTTATTATTCTCATATTTTTCACTTTCAAAATTGTGTTCATTAAAATTAGTGTAATCTAGATGTGTAGGATCTATAATAGGGACCTGAGTTGATTGCTTATTTATGTTATAGGAATAGGTTGTAGGAATCTATTTGAATTCAAGAGGGTTGCCACTAAGTCTTGCACTCCATCTCAAAGGATGAAAGGAGTTTAGATGTCATAAGGAAAACAAGTTTGAAAATAACAGAATAGATTACATAAAAATAATCTAAACAATGAACTAGAATATGCATATAAAGGATATCGAACTCCAAGTATGTAAGGTGATATCTCAAAATGAAAATTAGGGACTAGTATATACAACTAGGGATTTTTCATAAATATTATTTTCAAAATACCTTGAACTTTTGAATTTGAAATTGATTTTCTGAGCTAAGTATGTAAGATAAAATTCAAAACATTATGAGAAATTACTTGGTTGAACGGGACCTAGTAGATATAACTAGGGTTTTGAGATAAATAAATTTTCTAGAATTAATATGATTTTTTGCATTTTGAAGTGAGTTTATAATTTTAGTATTCAATCAAAATTTGTATAAAATAAGTGGAATATTACTTGAAAATTACTAGGATTTAGTTGATGCAACTAAGGTTTTTGAAATATTTTTTTTCTAAAATTAATTAAATAATTTTAAAAATTTGATATTATTTTGTAGTATTTAGCTTGAAAAATTTATGAAAAAATATGAAAATATTTCTAAAATTAACAATATATTTTTCCTAGTGATCTGGAAGTGTTTGTGTGTAAATAGGACCTAGTATGTGGAAACTAGGGTTTTAGTGAATTAATGAAAATATTTTTAATTAATTCTTAGTTTTTTTAATTTTTAAATTCTATAAAAATTAGGAAAATATAGTAAAAAATTATAAATAATTAACCCTAGGGGTTTTAGGGGTTTTATACAAAAATTCAAAGTAAGTCAGGTTCACCAAATGTTTTACTATTTTTGGGAAACTAAGGGTTTAATTTCCTAATTAGTAAAGGGGTCTAGATTAATCTATAAAATCAATAAATATAGTGTGATTAAATTAATCTAATAATTTACTAAATTTTGAAGTGATCAATTAATTTCTAAAAATAGCAAATAAGGGGACAAAGAGTAAACTAAGTTAATTATGGGCTAAGACAAAGGATTCTAGAACTGCAAATTGTTGATCTAGCTGGGTAGACTGTTAGGAATAGGACCTAAAAGTATATTTTATACCTAGACAGGAGCACTAAAAATGGGATACCTAGAGGCCCAATGTTTTAGTCCTATTTATGGTGATGTAGTCCTTTAGGGCTTATCCTTCTGAGCTTTCTAGGTTATATTCTACTACTGTGGGAGACCCTATGCCTGAAATGTCAAGTCTGGATCATTCATGAATCTCTATGTGCAATTAATTTTATCTTTTAGGGTCCTAATTCCCATTTAATCTTGATATGTGATCTTTAATCAATTGTAAAAAGGGGTTAGTGTGTAATATGCACTAAACATGCGATCACACCCCATGTGTAGGCACACTACGTACATACCAATACTCTAAAGAGGGATCAAAGCCAATTTAGTTCTCCCAATTTGATTGTGTATTGTGAAATATTGTGTATGAAATTCAAGTGTATACAAATTTGGGTAAGCTTGAGATGACTCATGACTGGTGTAGGAGCTTGGATGGGCTACAAATAACAGTTGTTGGTTGTATGTAGAGAATAGGAAGATTTTCTTGACTATGCTTAGTGTATTTCTAGCTTATGCCATTTTTAATGATTTCTAACAACCTAAATTACCTTTTAATAGGATTTTATAATGAAACTGATGATCCTTGGTTAAATGAGCTTGCATTAGGCTGATAGGGAAAAAGATAAGGATCTAGGGAAATCTGACTATTTGAGGCTATTAGTGACTTGGAAAAAAGCACCAAAAAGTGAACACCCTAGGTCCCAACACTATTTTCCAACTTATCATGCTATTTTTTTATGGGTAAAGGGACCCTAGGGGATAGGTTTTTACCAAGGAGAGGAGTCGAGGGTAGTTGGGGCTAAATCTAGAAGGCTTCAGGTGACTAGGAAATAGTGAAAACATGCCTAAGTGGGTTGTGCAAATGAGTAGGAGAGAACTAAGGTTTGGGTGTCACAAGTCATGCTCAAGTTGTACAAGTTACATTTTATGTGATTACAAATTTATATTTTATAAAAAATTCATTTTTTATTAATTTCTATAAGTTCACATAATGTTCCCTACATTGAACACCTTCACATTTCTTTCATTCATTCCTTATCTACAACACTAAGGTAAGTAAAGGTATGTATTTTTTAATTTTATCCTTTCATTTATCTTATTTGATTTTTACTTCAATTTATTTAGCTTCAAAATTTTATGTTTCTATGTTATTTTCCTGAAGCACCATACCCTATTGAACTTATGCGACACATGATAATCTTCAAGTGGAGAATATATATACACATAATATTTTCAAAATTTATCAATAACTAATACTTTCTCTCTTGTAAGAACCCATTGAGTCTCAATATAATTTCACACCTTAAAATGTGCACTAAGAAAGGGGTATGTAGACCATTGGTGATTTATATGATTGTTGTCCCCTATACCACCACTTTCTATCTACATAACCATATCCTATACACTTCCATAAGATTTTCCTTCTTTCTTACACACTCCTCTAAGAAATTCACCACCTTACTTCTCACCTACCTAAGTTTAAAATATTTTTTTTATGTTTATTGAATAATGTTGACATGGGTCGACCCTGTATTCTAATTTATGTTTACACATTAGGGCCTAGGTTAGCCTTGGTAGACCTAGATCAAGACATAAGTTGTTTTTTATAAATTAATGATACAAAATTGAAATAGGCTGACTTTATCAAATAAACTTTTAGAAAGGTTTAGATTTAGATTTATCTCTATATACACATCCATTTCTACCATTTAAAGAGAATAGAATAAGAATAATATTATATTATGCATCTTCTTATCCACCATTCTACTTGAGAAGCATTGTTTAGGGTTTTAATAATTTCTTTGGAGATATGGATCTTGTTCTGTGGAAAAGTCTTTACGATAGTTATAGAAGTTGTGTAGCTTAAGGATGACTTATATTTTGTATTCTCACATACCATAACACCCTCTTGTGAATTTTCATGGCCAAGAGAGAGATTAAGGATCAATAAATTTGTATTCAAATGTAAGTATTCCTAACTTTATTCCTCCTTTATTAAAGTAAATAGATTAGCATTTTTACTTATCTCCTACACATTAAGATTTAATATACATTTACTTGAGTATATATGTTCTATGCATGTTTAATTTTTATGTTTATTATGCCCATTTTGTCTATAAGCTTTTGTAAACACTAGATTAGATTTTAATTTACTTTGCATATACTTAGTGAATATGAAAACATTGGACCCAGCTAGGGTTATTTCATTGTGTTGATTAAGTAGAGGCTTTGGAAGCCTCTATAGTGAAATTATTTTGGTAAGAGACCACTAGGTTAGGTCAGCATATATATATATATACATATATATATATATATGTATATATATATGTATATATATATACATACATACATACATACATACATATATATATATATATATATATATATGTATGTATGTATATATATATACATATATATATACATATATATATATATGTATATATGTATATGTATATGTATGTATGTATATATATATATGTATATGTATGTCTATATATATATATATATACATACATATACATCTATATATATATACATACATACATATACATATACATATATACATATATATATATATATACATACATATATATGTGTGTGTGTATGTATGTATGCATATATGTATATACATATGTATATATATATATATACATATGTATGTATGTATGTGTGTGTGTGTATATATATATATATATATATATATATATACATACATACATATATATATATATATAGGTCATGACCCGAAATGTTTAAATGTATCAATAAATGAAAGTGTAATTAGGATTTATCTTCTCTAAACTGTTATTGATTAATAGTTTAGCTGTACTTTCTTTTGTATACACTAGCTTTTAAACCTATACATCCACAAAAATGAAATCGTTCATTATTTTTTATGCCAAAATTATCATTTTGATTTAACTTTTTAAGGTTATGGAGTATAAGCCCTAGGTTATTAAAGTGACTGAGCAAAGTAAATTAGGGTATACAATATGTAATAAATACAACCACTAATTTGTAATAGAATTAACCTGGTTTGAACTTTATAAAAATAATAATAAATGATGCAAATAATATATTATCTAAAAATTGATTAAGATGAAAGATCTAGAGGATACAAATTAGGATATGCACTAGTATGAGTGTTGTGGATAGGATCCATGTGTCAGAACCCTTCTTGGGTAGTAGTGCCCTAACTATAAAGTAGTGTCAATGGTGTTAGTGTCCTCCTTTAGTGCTAATGTCCTCTTCCCAAATGATTTTTGGGTTTTTTATAACATGTTATATTCTAGATTTGGTTTAAATTTAAGGTATGTGTAATCAATAATTTTCCCTATAGCTCTATTTTACTCTAAAACCCTTAGGTTTTAATGATTTTAAGGGTTTCAACGAATACCATGAGAAAAAGGGGTTAGTGGGTCTAATGTGATGGATGTGTGTTCTACACCCCTATGTGGGCACATTGCCTACATACCAATACTCTAAGGAGGGATCAAGCCTGATGTAGTTCTCCCACCTAAATGTTTGGTGTAAGTACAAGTGAATGCTAGTATTAGTGTTAAATTGAGTGCTTTGAGGGTGATTGAGACTATAAATATGAGTAATATAAGATTAAGAATGTTTTATATGACTATATACATAAGTAAGGTAGAATAGGGATTAATAACATTGATTATGCACAAATTATTATGAGCTTATTTGTGTGTATTTGCATCTAATTTTCATCTAGTGAATAATGAGTTAAAAGTCATTTATGTATATTATTCTAGTGCTTGTGTAGGTCTTAAAAGAGTTGTAGGCTAACCCTAGGTGGTTTTTGACTTGAAAAGATATACATTGGTGATAAAATGTAAGACAATGATAATATTACCCAAACTAAGACACTAATGCCATTGGGGCTATTATCCAAGTTATGGAGCTAGTGTCTAGGTGGTAGAACATGAGGAACTAGTGTCCAAGATGCTAAAGTGAGGGTTTGATACTACTTTAGGGATGTGTGTGAACTACACAAAGGATATATAAGTGTCTAGATAGGCCCTAATATATTTTTGGGGATAATTTATGGATATATGGTCTCATGTAACACACTTAACAATTAAGTGACATTTTTAAATGACTACATTTGCCCCCGTCCGCCTCGTTCACCCCCCCCCCCCCCCTTATTTTGAAAATGCAATAAATAAAAAATACTAAGATAAAGGAAAATAAATGTACATGGAATTAACTAAGAGGTGAATCCCATTAATTTATATCAGAATGTGTGAAGCATGCTCTATTGCTTGTCTTAAAAATGAAATTTATATAAATCAATCTGTACTTAAGAGATATAAAAAACAAATGACAAAATTGATTAAAGAGATAAGAGAGTGGGAAATAATGAGTATACCTCACTAGGTACATGAATCAATGCATAAAATTGGTGGAATCCTATGTGTGTGTAGATAGTTAACAATTGGTGAATAACTTGACCTGAGCTAATGGCTTTCTCAATCCCCATGTGTGGGTGGCTAAAAAAGTCAATGCAAGTTTGAAATCCATCATTTCCCACCCTTTCCTGGTGGATCATGACCTATGAATAGATTTTATTAGACTAATGATGTGTCTAACCCTCTCATATAGGTGGATCAATACATTAAGTAGACTATGACTCCATCATTGCCTACCAATTTGTAGTAGATGCATCTAAAACTAAAATTATGTGATGTAACTAAAACTACGTAAGATGGCTCTGGGCCACTTGAAAACTCTTAAATTTAAATTAGATTTGGGCTAATAAAAAAAACTAAAATATAAAGTGGCTTTGGGCCACTCGTGAATGTAAGATGATTATGAGCCACTCGATAATGCCAATCATTGTAGATGGAGTAAGGCATCAAATTTGGATTGTGCTAGTGAGAATGGTGTCTAGATTGTGATAGTGTAAAAGGATGTACATATTAAGAACATAGATAATGACATCTATTTTTCCATTCCATATGATGAACTAGAGCAAAAGTGAGAATATAGAAATAATGTACTATGCACATGCCTCTAAATCTAATATGTATGTAAATGGATTATGGATTCAATTCTAATAATTTATATACAAGTATCTAAAGCTGAAATGAGAATGATAATTCCATGCATGATACTTCCAATTTGAGAAAACTAGTATGAATCTATGTTAAATTAAGAAAAAACTAGTAATCTACAACTAAACATGTGCAAAACTAAATTGTACCTACTATACATTTTTGACCAATCTAGAATTTCCTAAAACTAAGGCTAATACATAGTAGAACCATATTTGGACAATAGCATTGGTGGTGCTACTGTCCCACTTTGGGCACTAATGTTTAATTTTACTTATTTTTGTGCAACTAAAAATGTTCTCTATGTGACTATTTCCCATTGTGTTTTACTAAAACTAATTTTTGTATTATATGCCTATGTGCTAAAAAATATGCTCTAAGTGCATTAAGATAGCTTGATATCTATGACAAAACTATGTGAATTACCCCTCTTTTGAGGGGAGTTGTTGAACCTATGCAATATCTATCCTTGAAATATAAATATCTTCATGATATGCATCAGTTGGAGTATATATGAAATCTACGTAATAAACCAATATAATGTGCATATATAACATCAGAATATAAGATAATCTAAGCATACATTTATAATGTATAATTTATGTTACATCTATCATTAAAAAGGTTTTCAAGATAGATATAACAATGTAGACATGTGTATGAACAATAATTTTGAGAAATAAACTATGTAACTACCTAGGGGGATAGGGCATGATGTCCATCAAGGAACCTAAAGAGGTTGGGGATATGCATGAGCTCCCTCATGGCATCTAAAATTAGAGTGTGTAAAAATCAAGAGACAAATTTCATGGCTATGTTACATATATGAAATCATATATACAAGGCACAAAAAGTAGGCCAAGGGGATAAAATACAAGGGACATGGTCACATGCCAATAATTTTGAGAAATTAAGACATATAAAGACATGTCTAAATGTCTACACATGAAAAAAACAAGAAAATTGATGTATATCCACATGGAAAGACATGTTAAAATGTTTACATACACAACTAAGAAGGCACACAAAAGGACATGGGCACATGCATAAAACATATATATAATGAAAGGAAGTGGTGTAGAGATGTATAAAAATGGCATATGCAAATACCCTTAAATAGAATTAGAAGCATAGAGACACAATCAAGTCTTAACTAGCAAATCTAGAAATGAAAGTATGCATAAATATGTGGTATAAATTTATAAAAGAGAAAAGACGTACATAAGCTAATTATAAATAGTAGTAGTAAATAAAAAATTAGTGTATTTTATAATTATATAAACTAGTATAATTATATAAACTAGTAACTGTAACTATATAGGATGCCCCCAAATATATCAATGTGTCAAAACATGAACCTTTGTATGTGACCAATAATTGGTAGATACTAGCAAATCTATACCTATGTGATGGACATGAGTCCTATAGCAATCTAAAAATAATCAATCATTATAGGTGAAGCAAGTATGTATGATAAAATTTACTATACCAAGATAGATATCATATGTAGTACCTAGAAAGTATAAGAAGTGTAAACATGGAAATACATAAAATCTATAATTTATATTTTTTTAATCAAATGTTTGAATGTTTTTATGTTTTATGTGTATAATATCTATATAACCAATATGAAAAAAATATATGTACAAGTAATCTAGGAAAATGAAATATATGCACAAGGAGAGATAGTACTAACCAATGAGTCTCATGAGAGACCCACCCTTTATGGATCCTATAATTAAAATAAGAATGATGACCTCTCATGTGTGATCTAGGAATTTGACTCAAGACAGGATGGTTAGTATGGTGTTAGTTCCAAAATGGAAACAAGATGAATTGAATAAACTAATAACATAACATCTCTAGGCCTAGACACTAGGGAGAACTTAGTTAATAAAAGAAAATGATAAGCACAACTAGAAAGAAAGGAATGAAAACACAAGAATTCCTTCACCTTCCTTGGATGATCCAAATACCTTTGTAGTAGTGGCTTGCTTAGCTTGTGCTTATGAAGTCCTTGGAAATGGAAGCTTGGCAACCTCCATCTCTCTTTGGCACCTTTGGTTTGTGGCTTGGCTTGGCTTGGAATCAATCTAACATTATAAAACTAGTTACTTGAAGCTTTTTGGAGCCAATCCTAAATTATTACTTTTCACTAATTAAGATTAGAAATGATGTTGTGAGGCCTCCTATTTATAGATTTTTGGATTTGACCAGAATCAACCTCGACCATCCATATCAAGATTGAGATGTGTGGTTGAGGATTAATTTAATTTTTGGAATTATGTTTTTAATTATCCTCATCATGTCATTGGAAAAAGGGGAAATTAAGAGGCATGGAGGGCATCATGAAAGGCATTGCTGAGGCATGGAGGGCATGAATCCTGATGTTTATGGCATTTATGGCCTAGGGATGTCTTCCCAAGAAATGAGGTCACTTGATGATGCATATATTCAATATTCATTTTTAAAAACAAATATACAACAAGCTTTCATGGAATTTTTTATTAGGCCTTGATTTGGGTTAATTAGCTCTTAGGCATGATTAAGCACATTATGCACAAATTACCCATATTGATTAGAATGCCTTGTTATTGGTCCTAAATTTGATTGGATTTGAATTGGAAGTCCACATTAGATGTGTTGGATGTGTATTCCCATTTAAAATGTTACCAATAATAAATAAAAAGGGCACAAGTATTATATAAAAGATTTGATAGGAAAAATTAGTCTAGAGCACATAAGTGTAAATTTGGCATTTTGACTCAAAATGAACTGATCACAGTTAGTTGGCCCATAAATTACATTAACCCATTTAGGGATACCCTAGCCAAAATTAGTATTTGAATATGTTAGTTTCACATCATTTAGCATGTTTTAGTGTTTTTAGGCCAAATTATGAATTTTAAATAGAAATTGGCTAAAAGCTTGGTTGGAGGTTATCGAGGGCCAATTTTAGGTGTCTACAGTTTACCCTTATTTGGGAAGGTGTTGTAAACCATAGACAAAGCACTATTTTCTCAAAGAATTAAAAATGGCCTATATGCCAAAAATAAGATGATGGCTAAAGAACAAAGCTCCAAATAGTTTTTAGGAAGCCTATGATGATACCCCCTATAGGGAGTGGCCATCACATTTATTAATAGATGATCACTTGAAAAGAAACAAGAATAAAGGTGGAATTAACTCATGGTTGAGGTTAATCTAAATGAGAAAATGATTGCATGCATTAACGTAAAAATGATACTAATTTGTTGAAAGGTAGTTATAATCAAGAATAAAATTCAAAATAATGATTTGACCATAGGTAGTTATAATCATTAAATAGACCTAGATTGGCTAAAGATGATTATGCCCTAGTTAGGGCTGATTAGTAAGCATAACTCAAGGATATAACTATAGATTAAATATGAGCAGGTACACAATGATGAAAGAGATGGATAGATGAATAAGATTGATTAATATAATGATCTAGCTGTACTTGTTAATGAGAAGATGTGCAACCTGACTAGTAATGATACAACTATAATGGTCATTGGGTTAATTTGATCAAGGGTGGTATGGAAGGATTTTCCAAGGTACTAAGGAGAAACTTCTATGACTCTATTGATTGTAGACCTTTGTGAAGCTAATTTTTGTTGTAGCATGTGATGATAGGCTTCATGATAGAACACCATGAAGACTTGGCCAAAATATGCATAAGGACTGACTCCTAATCTAATAAACACTTGAAAATAATACACCAATGATAAAAACTATTATGACAATGTTGACATATGAATATGGATAGACTCAAGAATAATTTGCTCAAGGAATCACCTAATAAATGCATATAGACTGAATCGAGGCAACAGTGTTGAAAGCAAACAAATAACCAATAAAAGAACAAATAAACAAACAAACAAACAAATAAACAAATGAAAAACTTGAAATAAACAAACAAACAAAAATCCTAAAAACAAAAGCAAAAGAAAGCATCCTAATAATGACAATGCCCCAGTAAGGTAGATCGAGGATAATTGACTAAGCTTAGATAGGAAAACTATTTTTGGATTTTTGAAATGTTATAAAGGTTTTTGAAATTTTGAGGTATCTTAACTCATTATATAATGAAAAGATACTTTCTCACAAAATGGTGAGAGTGTTTGGCTTAGGTTACTCATAAAATGATGAGAGCATTTGGCTTAAGTTATTCACAAAACAATCAGAGCGTATAAAAAGGGGGACTAAGGTGACCTCAAAAGAAATTGAGCATGACCCACATAGTCCTGAAATGACCTCAAGTCATAGTAATTCCATCCACACAAAATTTAGGGAAAAACAAACTAGGTCCCAAAAAGTTCTCAAATCTGGCAAATAGCCAGTCAAATGAAAATAATGATGGCAAGGTGATGTGGTAATACATGATAAATAAGTATTGCCCCTTATTTTAGCATAGGTAGTTATAACTAAGATACAATGACATAGGTAAATGATACTAATTTTCTCATAGGTGGTTATAATTAGTAGCAAGACTGGTGAAACATTAATTTACCCATAGGTGGTTATAATCAAGCTCACATAAACAAACATGATAGGATGAAAGATATCTTGCTAGATCAATTGTTACACTACTTTAATAGACTATCATTATAAACATGGATTTGATTTATTATTAAACTTGATTGGATTCCCCCAACAAAAGGTGCGAGAAGAACCAAAGTAACCAAAATCAAAATAGGATTAGATATGATGACTAAAATAAGGCTTTGGTCTAGATAGGAATGGAATGATAAGATGGTATGGAATTGTTAAGGATAATGATGGTTTGATAATTAGGTTAAAATGGTAGGAGGGTTACCCATAAGTGATGGGGTAAATGGTTGAGATCTATAATGGCAAATTGATATGGAACAACAATAATATCATGATAATGAAATGGTATGGTACATGTTTTTATCTTGGGTATGATTTTTGATTCTATTGTTCCTGTTGAGATGGAGGTACACATCTTACTCAACAAATGATACAAATAGAATACTTGATCATGTTACTTTCTGTCCCACACCTCATCATAATAGTTTCTCTATAAAATTTTTTATGTATATTTGGTTATCAAGAATGCTTTTGTGATCTTCATTGGTCATTGATTCTAATTCCTTCAAGCATCGAGACAAGGTATCTTTATAGCCTCTATAAAGGAAAGTGCAGCTATGGATGGTAAACAAGGAAAAATAATGGATGGTAGGTTTGATTGTGAAATGGAATGGCAAATTATAATGGAATGTGAAATGGTGGAGAAACGAATGAAGATCAAGACTTTTAGTCACACGTAATGTTGATGTTAGATTCGACATAATTTTGGTTGTGGTGGGGCCAAATACTCATTCTCTTGATAAGACCAGTATATTTTTCTATTATTTGATCTTGAGAGTAGATACCATCTGATTAGGCTGTAGATAGGAATCTATTTTGATTTGACCTTTGTTTTTTTCTTCATTTATCAGTGAAGAACTTTTATGCTCAGGTATTGGTGCCTTAATGAGCTTTTCACCAGTGAAATTATCTTGATTGTCTTGTAGTGCCTTTGAGAAGGTGTCACTAATGAACATTAGATTTTGAATTTGATTATCTTTTAATGCTTCCAAAAAAATTTCACTATAAGATGTTGAGTTTTGACTTTGATTAACCTCTAGTGCCTCTGAAAAGGTCTCACTAGGAGAGTGTTCTTTTACTACATGAATGTGGTCTTGGCCTCCTTTCTCTTCTTCAACTACTATGTCACCATGGATGTAGTTTAATAGAGTGTGATTCTATCGATCCCAATCAACACTTGTGGGAGATGGAATTCCAATAATATATCTATCTTGGTTTATGGTAATGGCCTATGGAATGAGGAGAGGCTACACAATCCTAGTAGAATATACTAGGATAACTTGTGTCAAAGCTAAAGTACTCACCCTCAAAAACCATAGAAGGATAAAAATGTATTAAAATTGATCTTTGAGGTATGCAAAACCAATATTGTAACATCCCCAAACATATTCTTCTTCTAAATTTTATTCTAACTCAAGGGATTCTGAATCTGATGTTGAGATTGATGTTGATAGATTCTAATTTTGATGCTAAATTTGATGTTGGTCCAATAATAAAACTTGACTCTAATTATGATTCTTCATCTGATGGGTACTCTATTACAATGATGTATTACTAAATATTTGGTATTAGACAAGTAATAGCCTATGATGGTATGATGGGCTCCACAAAGATTGGTTTGTCAAAGTGACACTCCTCTGGGATGGGAAAAAGGTTAAGAGACAACTCCTCAAAGACTGGCTTATCAATAGGAGGCTCTTGAAAAATAAGCACATGATCAAGGTAATGATTTTCCCAAAAGTGGTTATAATCATTAAGAAGTGACTCAAAAAATATTGGCTTATCAGTGTGAGACTCCTCGATAATTGGTATAGGATAAATAGGAAATTTATCATAGGTTGACTTATCACAAATGGATGTTTCAAAAAAAACATCTCAGATTGGTTGGTTTTTTGGCCTTGGTTTCCAATGAGTTGGAAAATACTAGTTTTGAACATAGCTTGGTCTTTAAAGGATTGGATTGGTTGAGGTTTGGATGGGATTGGTATTGGATGAGGAATGACTTATCGTTGGATAATGGTAGGTCCTTAGGGAGTATTATTATTTTCATGAGCTAAAGGATATAGTCTTGAGATGATAACGATAGGGTGGTATGGAGCATGATTTCTCACATAAGCCAAAGGATGAGGTCTTGGAATGATAAAGGGGAATTGTGGAGCTTGATGGATAATATAATCTAAAGGAGGGTTAGGGATAACTAATGATCAGATAGCAAAGGATGTCATGAAACTTGATTTCTTACACAAGTAAAAACATCCAAGTCTTCCTCATATACCATATCATCTTAGTCATGAGTTGGATCATAAGTTGGTTCTTAGATGTGTTCCATGTAATTATTATTGTAAAGAGGGTATGGATTCATATCCCAAACAATATTATCTATAGTTGGGTCTTCAAAGTCCTCTTCACAAGCCTCTTCATACCAGTCAAGGTCTCAAGTTGGATCATAAATTATTTTATGACTTTGTTCCCATGAATGATTAATATGAGGTAGATATAAATGTATCTCACAAACCATATTAACATCATTGGGGTCTTGAAAAAAGCCATAAAAGTCATTTTGTGCAACCATTCTATCATAATTTGGATTGTAAGTGACTCCACCATAATTTTAGTTAGACATATCCATGTAAATGATGAAAGCTTTGAAATAAAAAGGCTTAGAGTTCCAAAAACATTGAAAAACTATGTCTAAAGGATAAATGGTTCAAGCTTGGTCTAACTTGGTCAAAAGGTGGAGTTGTATCTCCAAAATGTGGTTTGAAAGTGGAGTTATATCTCCAAAATAATTTGTGCTAATACTTGGCATAAAATAGCCTAACATCAAATGTTATACACATAAAAGGTCAAGTGTTTGAATAAAAACCAACATGTCAAAGGTCTAGGTCAAAGTGTTCCAAACAAGGTCTAAACTAGGAAAGGAAAAAGTTGAGTTGTTAGGTCTTTTGTCCAAACACAGAGTCAAAATAAATCCTCAAACAAACAAGCATGCTAGGACTTTTGGCCAAACGGCATCAAAATCTAGACTTGAAACAAAGGCTGACATGATTTGATTTTAATCTAACAAGTTTGGAAATAACTTTGACATAGACCTGGCACAAGAAATCAAACATAAACATGATCAGTTGGCATAAGGTATAAGACAAAAGTTTATTTAAAAAATGTTGTGTTATCCCAAATAAAAGCACAAATAAAGATAAGGATAGGCATTAAACAAACAAACCATCAATAGTTTTCAAATTTAGGTAATCAATTAACTGAAGTTATGCAACCCAAAAGAGACAGATCTATGTATCATCCCCATGAATTGAGGTGTAAATAGAAATAAATCAATGCTTGGATCCAAATTTAATAAGGCTAATTGAAAACTCAATGTTGAAAATTAGGATTTGACCAAACAAGCTAGACAAGATTGGACAGCATGATGACACAAGATTAAGGTCCAAATGGTATACACAAAATGGTTTGAAATAATGGTTTTTGGTGTAAGGCAAACAAGTCTTGAAACAAATCAAGCAACCTAATGATGTAATCACACTTAAATGATGTGATAAATACTATGTTTCAAAAAACTTAAAAGGCTCATAATGTTTTGACATGATTTGGGCAGCATAACACTACCCTCTACAACTCAAATGACACACACACAAACAAGTTTAGCAAAAATTTCAAGGCACAAGTGTGGTGTAAAATGGCCAGCATAACACCTCTTTAGATAAAAGAGTGATGTATAGACAAAATGGTTTTTACATGGTTTACACATAAATAAACAAGTTTTAGTCTCAAAAACACCAAGTAAGTTAAATGACCAAATTACACTAAGTATAATTTTCAAATCCTAACAAGGGTATGGCATGTGGGGTTGACTAAACTATCTAGTTTCGAATATCACTAGGGGAATTAATTACATAATGACTTTCATGCCAAATAATGCAAAATAAAAGCATGGATTTTAAGTCCGTATCACTTAACTTGTTACAAAAAGGTTTATTCCTTTTTACAACCATTACATCCTATTGTTTACTCAATGTAGTATGATGTCCAAAGTATCACTACATCTCATGTGCAACTTAGAAGGAGTAAGTGAAGTTTAATGCTAGGAGATGAAACCCTGGGTTAAAGCTTCTTGAAAGAATTCATGGGGGGTAATGACATCCCCGTCACAAGCCAAGATGCATAAAAATAAATAAAACATGAAATAGAAAGACTTTAGAGTTATTTTTGAGGTCACTCAAACTTTGACGAATTTTTAGGGAGTGCTTTAGATGACATTATTTCTAAGCCTTAGAATAGGCTTTTTGTAATAGGAATGGCACTTTTGATTCTGAGGGTTCCCTAAAGGGGAAAAATGGAATAGCATACATGCAACACCCCTCTCTTTGATAAATAAAATTAGATCAAACAACTATTGAAGAAAAAAAACTTTTAGAAAGATGAGTTCATTTTTAAGCACCAAAGTCAAAACATTGAGTGGTGTTCATTTGAGCCCTTGTTCTTAGTTGTAAATTTAAATACTAATGCTAAAAAAACTTATTTAATCACATTAAATGTTAATTTATACACCAAAATAATGTTTTTTAATTCATTTTAAATCATGCAAAATATGTTCTAAAACATGATTTATCAAACTTAAAATTTGCTAGTTACTTGTCTACCTTTAAGGCATCACCCCAAAAGTAAATATGTTAGATTATAAACATTTTAAATATATTTTATAAATTTTGGGAAAAAATATATGAAATTTGAAGCTAAAATAATGCCAAATTCTGAAAATTCAGGATAAAACATGAGGTTTAAAAAAAAATCATCCAAAATGGAGTCCGTATGACCCCAAACCAAGCATTTTAAAATAGCTCTCAAGTTTGTGTTTTGAAGAAAACACAGTGACCAATGTTGATTATATACCACCGATGTTAGTAATGGCCAACTGAGATCTAACCTATGCTAGTTCTGCCAATTGCCATTAGTTGAGCTAAGTGACTGATGTTGGTATTTCTTGTTGATGTCGGTTACTTTGTAAAACTGTGGTAACAAAAAATGGTAAAATAAAGTTAAAAAATCAATTTTCAAGAGTTTTAAAGGTCTAAATGGATAATTTAGAGTTTAAAAATGATCTCTTTTAGGTGTGAGATGTGTCTTGTCCCACTGGGCATACCATATGTGATCTAGGAATTTAACTCAAGAGAGGATGTTTACTATGGTGTTAGTTCCAAAATGAAAACAAGATGAAATGAACAGACTAATATCATAACATCTCTAGGCCTAATAACTAGGGAGAGTTTTGTTAATATTATCAAATGATAAGCACAACTAAAAATAAAAGAATGAAAACACAATAATTCTTTCACCTTCCTTATATGCTCTAAATTCCTTTGTAGTAGTGGCTTGCTCGGCTTATGCTCAATAAGTCCTTGGCAATGGGACCTTGGGAACCTCCATCTCTCTTTGTAACCTTTGGCTTATGGCTTAGCTTGGCTTGGAATCAATTTGGAATTATAACACTAGTTCTTGAATCTTTTTGGAACCACTCTTGCATTATAACTTTGCACTAATAAAGCTTAGAAATGATGTTATGAGGCCTCCTATTTATAGATTTTTGGATTTGACTAGAATCAACCTCAACCATCCATCTCAAGATTGAGATGCGTGGTTGAGGATTAATTTCATTTTTTGAATTAATTTTTTAATTATCTTCATTTTGGCATTGATAAAAAGGGCAATTAAGAGGCATGAAGAGCATCATGGAAGGCATTGATGAGGCATAGACGGCATGAATCTTGATATTTGTGGCATTTATGGCCTAGGGATGTCTTCCCAATAAATAAAGTCACTTGATGATGAAAATATTCAATATTCATTTCTAAAAATAAATATTCAACAATTTTCCATGGAATTTTTGATTAAGCCTTGATTTTGGTTATTTAGCTCTTGGGCATGATTAAGCACATTGTGCACAAATTACCCAAATTGATCAGAATGCCTTGTTATTGGTCCTAAATTTGACTGGATTTGAATTGTAAGTCTACATCAGATGTATTGGATTTGTATTCCCATTTATAATTTTTCCAAAAACAAATAAAAAAGGACAAGTCTTGTGTAAAATATTTGATAGGAAAGAGCAATTCAAAACACGCAAGTGCAAATTTGGCATTTTGACTAAAAATGAACTAATCAAAGTTAGCTGGCGCATAAATTGTATTACCCCATTTAGGGATACCCTAGCCAAAATCAGCACTTTAATATGTTAGTTTCACATCATTTAGCATGTTTTAGTGTTTTTAGGCCAAATTATTCATTTTAGATGGAAATTGGCCAAAAGCCTAGTTAGAGGTTATCGGTGGCTAGTTTTAGGTATCTACATGATGTAGTGATTGATATATTGTATTTGAATCAAGTTTAGTGTGAATCAAATAATTATTCATTATTTATATCTTAACAATCATAATAACATGGATTATTCCTCTCATCATTATCATCTTGATTTGAATGAAAGGAATACTAGTGTTGACTTCTATTGTATCTAGATGAGCCTAGGGAATTATCTTATACTGTGGAATTGACCTTTTTAAATTTTGATTTTAAATATTTTAGGTGATTGTGCCATTTTAAACTATGTTTATTGTATGCATATGGTGATTTGGAGGCTCTTTTGTTAGAAAGCCTATTTTGAGAATGCTTATTGGCTTAACATGTTTTTGACTTTACAATTGATGTAGTTGTTCCTTTTTTAATATGACACTTGTATCTTGATATTTTTCCTTGATAAACTATATATATGAATGACTTACCTTAGTATGCTCCATAAATAACAAACATTGTTGACCAACATTATCAATTACTAGAATAAGATTAGTGATGCCTTGAGCATGTTTGTCCAAACCTTGACCATGATAATCAAACTAATGTAAATATTTTTGACCAAACCCATACTACTTTCAAAGTGGGATCTCATTATGGAGAGGTATATTTTTATCTTTTAATTGTATTAAATGTTATTATTGTACTTTTTCTTAGTCTAATTATAATTTTTAAAGCTTTTATTATTTTAAGTTATGCTTTGGTAACCACTTTTATACTATTTATAAATTTTACTATTGGCCACTTTTGACCCACACAAAGATCTTTGATTGAAAATGGTTTAAGAAACTGGACCAAATTTTGGATGGAATGAGTGGTTCAAAGATCACCCATAACTTGTAAATCTTTTGAAACACTTTAAAATTTACTTAAAGTGCATTTGGTCAAATTTTGAAGAAGTAGGCTTCATGGTGATCAAAGTAGTTCAAGGTCACAGAATAAGTCTACACAAACTTTAGGTTTTCATAGTTCATTCTAACCTTCAAATATCTAACAATGGTTCAAGCACAAATTTAGAAGAGCCTACAGACTAAAAATCTAAGTCTAAAACCTTTTATTTGGATAAGTCCTTACTTGGCATATTGTATTGAGATTTTAATTGGCTAAGTGTTAATATTTTAGGCTAAGTGATAATAATTCCATTGGGAAGATTATTTCAAGTTATTTGACTAAGTGTTGGAAATTATTTTAGACATTATTTTTGAAATAAAAAATCTTGAAGTGAAAATTATTTTAGACATTTTGTCCATAACAAATTTTCCAATATAAAATCCCATAGCCAAAATTCCTGAAGACAAAGACAAATTTTTCTTATGAAATTTTTTTTGTAATAATTCTCTTGAAGATATAGTTGTATCATCCAAATTAGATTAGGGGAATTATTACAATAGAGTGACATTCATGCAAGTGTCAAAGTTAAAGCTCAATAGTCATCTATTGGGGTCTAAACATTGATGGTTGCATAGATGTCATTAAAATTCATGTGGATGTCAATTGATGGGTGTAAAAACATCAAATTTAATTCACAACAAATGCCAATTGGTTTTCAAATATCTCAGTGATAATTGCATGGAATTTAAATATGTTCATGTAAATATCAATTTTAAGCTCCATAGAATAGTTGTTTTGATTAAAAAAGTAAGATCAATGATTGACATCAATCATACAGAAGATTTAATAGAAAATGGTGACTGATAGGATAGTGGGCCTAGGTAGATCAATGGTTTACATTCAATTGTATATTCATATCTAATAACATGAAAATAAGTCAAAAAGTCATTAGATCTTGAGTGAAAGGATGTGATTGACAAGTGTCATGAGCACATTGAACTAGTTGAAGATAGATGACTAGTGGTCATTTGGATAAACAAAGATCAAACGCTGTGAGAGAGAGTCAATGTGTCAATAAGCTAAGTTGATTTTTCATAGCCAATGAATAAAGGGAGTAAGCTTAGGACTTTCAATTAAGGTCGAATGGGTATTTTTTTTTTACTAAGGTAAAAGTAAAGGAACCAAGATTGAATAAGGGTCCAAGTTGATCTAGAATGAACTAGCAAGATCAAAAACCACCATTAGAAAGCTATAGATATAAAATAGGTCTATTTAGACCTAAAATAGTTGATGTTGTGCATCCTTTAGATCATTAATATAATATCTATAATAAAACTAATAAATAAGATTAGTTTTCAATCTATAGTAAAGCTATAGTGGACCTATGCTAGAATATTTCAAAGGGGGAACATACATGTAATTAATGGAGGAACGTTCTGTCCTTTAGCATAGCCATACTCTCAAAAAATCGTCTCTAAAATAAGACATGAGCATGGTCTTGAATATGAATATTTTTCCCTTGTAATAAAGGACTTTGATATAGAAGAGCTTGAGAAGGGTCAAGTAGTAGATGATATTTTTCCTTACAATTTGTCTTGATTTTCATATCCTCTATTATGCTAGAAAATGATAGAGTGACATTAATGTAGGAGAAAACATGAGGAGGATTAAAGTGATGGTTGTTATAAATGAGATTGGGCTCATTAATTCCCTCCTTTTAGCACCAATTTCTCTCTCCCATATTTTTTCTTCCTGTATATACTAGCTTTGAGCTCTTGATTTGCATCCCTCAATTGAAGATAGTGAAGCTCTATCAAAATCACTTCATAACACTCTCTTGAAATAATATAAGA
Organism: Torreya grandis; assembly: GCA_037957365.1. Lineage (NCBI taxonomy): Eukaryota > Viridiplantae > Streptophyta > Pinopsida > Cupressales > Taxaceae > Torreya > Torreya grandis. The sequence goes on along the minus strand of JARHVA010001990.1, from coordinate 732,393 downwards.
TAGTTTTCAGATTCTAGTTGAATGTGAAGTGTGATTTATTGAATTTTTATGTGTAGAGTGTATGTTCCTATTCATCATCTATATGTTCTTCATGCACCTTGATTCAATTCTATCAGTTTATTGAAGGTTGTGTGAAGTGTTAGCTAGTGATGTTCATCTTGAAGTGTCATAAGTCCATAGCATCTTATATAGACCTATCTCTTTCTATCCTTCAAGTTGTGGGTCTCTTTTTAACCTTCATATAACATACTCATGCTTGAACCCTTGTCATATAATCTAACCAATTCTTGTCTTGATTGAGTTTATTAATAGTCATAGAAGTGTCTAAGGTGAAACTAGATTATTGAACATTTGGTGCATCACCACATTTAGTATAGATTTTCATTCATGTACTTCTCTCACTTTTCATCCTAATATCAAAGGTTTAGTAAGATGGACTATATTATTATATATAAGGAGATATCCTTCTTAAAAATCCTAGAGGTATAACCCAAGTTTAAGTAACACATATCCTAGGGTCATTCCCATGTTGGACTAGAGTTGAGAGTAAGAATTGAATATTTCTACTTTTAGTAAGGGTGCAATCTGCATCCTCAATAGTTATAGCATGATTGATGGGACTAGTTGAAAAATAATCAAAAGAATTAGTATTATCTTTGGCTAAAAATGTATCAAACACTTAACAAGAGCACCTAGTGACTCCAAACATCTCTAGTTTATAAAAGCTAGCCCCTTACCAACATTCCAAGAAGAACAAGATCATCTACAAGGGGTATCGACTTTCATTTTAGTGAGCTTCCAGTAACCTCAAGAAGGAGAGTGAGAGTATATTTTTCCCCTATTGAAAGGTGTAGCATAAGCCACTCACCCCCATAGAGCAAAGTTTACACCACCATTTACAAGGTTTTATTTTAGGTGAGGCCTATGTCCCATTCCATTCATAATGTTGTCAAGGAATCAAGATTTTGTAACCCCTAATGGGAGATCCATATTAACCCTTAGTAATATGATGACATCCCTACTACCTCTTTGAAGATATTGTCATACTTTATAGGAAAAAAATCCTCCACTCCTGTAGATCACATTGTTAACATTGAAAACCTTTATGTAGTACATCACATTACACAAAAGAATGTAGTTATGAGACTATTATACACATCATTGAAAGGCAAATCCCTACAATGGTATAGAGGTTTAACTCCTAACTCAATAAATACATAGGATGAGTTTGGTGAGTTCTTATGTAAACATTTTGAGGATAGAAGTGACCATATATCACTTACAGAACAACTTACCTCAATCAAAAGGGCACCCCAATAATCTATGGCTAATTTCAACTATAGATTCCAAAAGACTTGGGATAGGATCCCTATCATTATTAATCCTATTGGTTGAATATTTTGTCGATCAACATACTAGTAAACAAAATAGGTCTTATCAGCCAAAGCAAGAAGATTAGTCATCCTAATGTGTAAATTTATCACATCAGAAGGAGACTATTCTCTCCTCTCATCAAGGGGAGGTTCCCTATGGATATGCTATGTATCTATATGAACATAAAATAATAATCAAGGGTAGGACCAGACATCCATCTCTCTTTCTTCAGAGATGATGTATACAAAACAAAGGAAAAACTCAAGAGAATGATAGAAAACACTCCTCTTCTTTCAGAAGAATTATTCAACCAGCCACAAGAATACTCCTAGAAATAAAAGCAAAATATGACTAAAGTATGGTAACCAGCAAATCAAGACACAACACAAAGTCTGCACATGAAATACTCAAGAGTGATATACAAAGAACAATGAAAGCTCAAAGTCTTTTCAAAGTTCTTTACACAGCAATGAAAAAACAAACACACTAAAGGCAGCTATGGGGGCACAAAGTCTTCTCCACAATTGATTCTTCAAGACACCTTCTTGACAAATTTACTAATCCTTGCTTATTAGATCAATGAAACAAACAAGATATCATAGCACAAAGTCTAAAAAAGTCCTTTGTTTTCATTAACAAAATATGATAAACAGACTGAGCACAAAGTCTCAATGATGCCTCTCAATTTTGGTAGAGTTTCATTCAGATTATAAAAAAGAAGATGATCCTTTTACAATGATAAGAAGTCCCTTATATAGCCACTTTTGAGAAGGACTCAGGAACAGTAATACATCATGATGCATTGGGAAATGTTAGGAAGACAAGTTGAAACTTTGAGGCCTTTTACCCATTTGATCTTCTCAATGTAGATAGATAAGTCGTGCAATTGAATTTTTTACAACTTTCAATGTCTGTATGGCAATCTGATCTTATCTTCATCGTTCCTCCCTTTCTGATTAACTGAATTGGGTCTTGGACTCAACTTGCTATTCTATTCCTTCCCCACTTTCTACTGGTCTTGGCCTTGAAAATTGTGAATGTATTCTATTTTGTATGTTCAAAGGATCAACAGTTATTTTTTTGTCTTCAATTTGACATTCATGCACCCGTCACTATGTTTCCAATGACTAGTTGATTGTGTTTCCAATGGCTAGTTGACTGTGTTGAATTTGACGTGTTCAGGTGCATCACCCCTTAGTCTTCTTTTGGATTTTTGCTTGGCACTTTTCCAGATTGGACTTTGCCCTTTCGGGCCTTGAGAAATGATCCTTTAGCTTTGGGAAGTATCCTCAAATTAATGGTCGAGAGTTCCCCGTAAAGGCACCTACCCTTCGGGGTCCTTCGTTGGCCCTTCGCAAATTTCCCCCAGGTTTTTCCTCGAGCCATTCCCTTTGAACGTTTCTCACAGACATTTTCCCTAGGGAAAATTCTCATGGACAAAAAGTCTAGGGAAAATTCCCCTGGGCTTTGAACAAGTCTTTGAACAACTCGAAGGGTGCTTTGGTCGATGAAGTGTCCTCCACAAGGGCACTTGTCCTTCGAAAAAGTTCTTTAACATTGAACCGTCCCTTTTAACTTAGTCAATGAACCATTTGTTGAACCGGTTCAAAGGTTCAATGAAGCACGCCAAGCCTTTGAAGCAAACAACTAACGAACCATTGAATGCACCTTTTGCCATTGAACCAATGCATTAAACTAATCGGTTAAACCAAGGATTTGAACCAAAATGGTTTAAGCCAATGGTTCAAGCCGATGGTTCAATGAATAAAATAGGCCTATAAACTAAGCATTGAACCAAATATTTGTACTTTCCTTTGAACCAAGAGTTGAACTATTTGATTGAACCTGTCCGTTGAACTAGTTCAACCGTTTAACGAAGCACACCAAGTGCCTTCTAAACCAAAAAGCGATAAACCTACTATTGAACCTTTCTATTGAACCAAGACATTGAACCAAAAATTTGGTTCAACGGTTCAACAAAAGCCTTGAACCGATTGACAAACCAAATGATTGAACCAAAAGATGCTAAAACAAAGGAAATGAACCATCTGAGTGAAATAAAGCATTGAACTACTTGGTTGAACTGAGCAATTGAACTATTCTTTTGGTTGAACCGACTGTTGAACCTTTGAACCTTGAACCTTTGAACCCATTGAACCTTTGAACCCAATTGGTTCAATGGTTCAACGGTTCAAGTCATTTTGATTTGACCAAATGTTTAGAAGCTGATGAACCTATTGAAGTGACTAAACTTTGAACCTTTATGAAGTGCTTAACTTTTGCCAATGACATTGAACTTGTTGAACTTTGAACCCGTTGAACCTTTGAACCAAATTGGTTCAATGGTTCAACAGTTTAATGATTCAGGTCTCCTTTTGTATTCAGATGCTTGTCGATGAAGATTTTCAATTGAACCAAAACTTTGAACCAATCCTAGAAAATGAACAAATGTTGAAAATCAATTCTTTTTACTGAAAACCACCAGTAGAGTCCATATATTTTTCTTCCTACTGAGTTCGTAGATTCAAGCCTGCAGAGTCCATAGATTTTTCTTCCTGCTGAGTCCATAGATTCAAGCCTGCAGAGTTCATAGATTTAACCCTGCAGAGTCCATAGATTTTTTGAGAAGCTCTGAAAATGAGAAATATGAATATCTAAGACAAATTTTGAAAATAGAAGATATTATTTTGGTTTGTAGAACCAAAATAATTCAAATGTTGTTCCAAAAATGACTGTTATTTTTGGGAGACAATAGCTGGCTCCAATTGGGGAACTTCTGTCAATTGCAAAACAAATTGGAAGGAGTAAAATTCAAAAAATCCAGTGTCTTCAAGTGTACCATTGGGATTCAGAGTCATGCTTTCCAAAAATGAAAGGCAATAAGAATGAAAACATACAAAACAAAATAGAAATTAAAACTGTACAAGTATACATATATACAGAGGCAATGATCTGACACTTCAAGAATTGAAGTGTTTCAGATGCTGCCCATTATGGGGCAGAGAAAAGAGCGTGCCATCTTGGTATTTCAAAAAAAAGCTATTTTCACCCATGTGCTGATGAATTGTGAATGGGCCTCTCCAAAGGGAGTCAAAATTTCCATGTATCCCTTTTGGCTCTCTTCTTTTGTCCCACAACAGGTCTTTATCCCCAATCTAAAAATCACAATTTTTGGCTTTTTGATCAAAAAGTTTCTTTATCAAATTTTGATGAACAACAATTCTGTCCACCACCATGGTTATTTGTTCTTCCAACTAAGTCAGGCACATGATTCTTTTGTCAAGAGAACTCTCATATGTCTGATCTTCAATAGCCTTCACCAATTTTAAGGCTAGTAACTCTAAAGTGATTGGTATCTCAGCATTAATACCGTAGAGAAGTTGAAAAGGAGACATACCAGTTGCCCTTTTTGGCGTGATCCTATCAGCCCACAGAGCATCTACCAATGCTTTGTGCCACGTCTTTTGATTAACATCTGCAATTTTCTTGATAATAGTTAACAAATTTTTATTGTTGGACTCAGCTTGTCCATTCCCTTGTAGAAAATAATTAGAAGAATGAGAGAGCATAATTTCATAATAAAAATAAAATTGTGTGATTTCTTGAGAGGTGAAACAAGCTACATTATCAGTAACAATTTTGAGTGGGACTCGAAATTTGAAAATGATGTTCTCTTTTAGGAAGTTGCATACAACTTTTGAGGTAGCATGCTTTGTCGAGATTGCTTCTAACCACTTGGTTAAATAATCAGTCACTGTAAGGACATAATCATGTCCATTGATTGATGATGGATTTATTGTCCCAATAAAATTGAGTCCCCACTGCTGGAAAGGTTTCTCTATGATTACTGGCTTAAGAGGCAAAGCAGCCAACTTGGGTCTTCCAACAAATTGCTGGCAAAGTTCACATTTGCTTACCCATTTATGTGCATCTTGGAAAAGAGTCAGCCAATAATACCTAACTCTCAGAATTTTGTGTGTAGTCACAGGAGCAAAAAAATGTTCTCTACAAGCTAGATTATGGAAATATTTCAAGAGCTGGGCCTGCTATTCTTTGTCTACACAGTGAAGAAAAACTCCATCTATGTTTCTTTTGTACAGGCCGTTGTCCCAAAGGACAAAATTGGCAGCTTTCAAGTTGATGGTTTTCCTCTCTTTATAAGACAAATGATCAAGACATTCTCCATAAGTCAGAAAATAGGCAATATCTAAATACCATTCATTGGTAGTAGAAACAAATAGGACTATTGGCATATTGTCTACTTCAGCTTCTTCAAGTTGTGTATCTTCTAGCTTATTATCAGCCATTAATTGACAAAGACCTTTACCTCTAACTAACTTTATTGGCTTGATATCCAAATCAAATTCTTGGATCTTTGCAATCCAATTACCTCTCTTTGTGCCAAACTCCTGCTGAGTTAAAATAGACTTGACTGTATTGTCAGGAACTAAGGCAGTAGTATATGAATTTAGAATATAGAAGCAAAAGTGTTTGACTGCTTTTACCAAGGCATAGGCATGCTTCTCTATATTTGAATACTTTAATTCATGAGTTTTTCAGAGAGCAACTCATAAAAGAGATGGGAGATTCCATACCTTCTTTGTCTTGTTGGACAAGAATAGTTGAAAGAGTATGCTCATATGCATAGCTGTATATAGTGAAATCTCTATAGTAATCTGGGTAAACCAAGGTAGGGGAGTGAGCAATAGCAACTTTGATATCTTGAAATGCTGCTTTGCCTTCTTTGGTCTTGTTGAAGGCAGTCTTTCCTTTCATCATATTTACAATGTGTCTTGTCTTCTTAGCAAATTCAGGGATGAATCTCCGTAAGAAATTCACTTTTTTGAAGAAAGAGTGAACAACATTCTTACTTGCAGGAAAATTTAGCTCTTGAATAGACTTGACTCTGTCTGAGTCAATCTTTATGCCTTCTTTGGACACAATGTGTCCAAGGAGTTTTCCTTCTATCACTCCAAAAATAGACTTTTTAGGATTCAAAGAAATACCATTTTTTTGGCAGTGCTCCAGCACTTGTTACAAGTGGTGCATATGATCAGATCGGCACTTTGAAAAGATAGTTAAATCATCAAGATATACAACTATGAATTTGCCAATTTCATCTTTAAAAGCCATATCCATAGCTATTTGAAAGGTAGCGCAACATTTATTAATCCAAAAGGCATTCTTTTGTATGCAAAAGTACCCCAAGGCATGATGAATGCAGTCTTGTGCTGATCAAGTTTAGCAACTTCAACTTGGTTATAGCCTAAGAAGCCATCCAACATTGATAACATTTCTGATCCTATTATTGTTTGGAGCACTTGGTCCATGATTGGAAAAGGGTAATTGTCTTTTAGAGAAGACTGATTTAGATTCTAGAAATCAACACAAATGTGGATTTCACCATTTTTCTTCCTTACATGAACTATATTTGCAATCCATGTAGAATGATGGATTGGAAAAATAATTCTAGCATTTAACATTTTCTAAATCTCAGACATAAGTGTACCTAAAATCTTCAGATTGTATTGTCTGGATTTCTGCTTGTAAGGGATTGAATCAGCCTTGAGAGGAATATGATGATGGATTTCATTAGGACTGAGATACTTCAAATCTTTGTATGAATATGCCAAGACATCAATGTATTGATGAAGCAATGAAGTATATTTGAATTTTCTTTAGGTGTACAACACTTACCAATGTTGATCATTTTTGGATTTTCTTCGTTGGTCAGATTCACTTGGTCAAATCTCTGAGAGAAATTCAAATCTGTCTGTTGTTGCTTGATGAATCTATCATGCTTTTCAAATAGCTTTTCGAGAGAAACCAAGCCTTTAGGAATTTTATTTCCTTTCAGCTGTATAAACTCTTCATTTACATCTGAACTAGATTCAAAAATTAATTCAAACTTCTAAGATTCGCTGCCTTCAAAATACAATTATTTAAAATTGTCTTTTCTTTCCAAAAAGGCAATGATCTGATTATTATCATTGAAAATTTGTCAATGATTAGCATTATTAGGAACACTCGGCCTATAGATCAACTCAATGGTATATTTGTCTTCTTTAAAATCAGAATGTGAAACTAAAAGAGTTCCTGAAACAACAAGTGCATCAGCTCTATCATTGATTCTCTTGGAATGGAAGAAATGTTGAAAGCATCAAAGCTTTCAATTTGATCCCAAACAAGATTATGGATAATGGTGCAACCTTTCATTCTTGGTCTGATATGAATTTATCACTTGGCAGACCACTAATTTGGCATCCCCTTTAGCATGAAGACACTTGATGCCTCTTTCTTGTGCAGCCTTCATGCCCAGCAACAATGATTCATATTCAGTTGTATTATTCATGTTGCTGAACTATAACTTATATGATGAAGGGAACATATCTCCTTGAGGAGATATTAAAACAATTCTCGGCTCCAGAACTAGAAGAGGAATAACTACCGTCAAATTCTAGAGTCCAAATCTCATCAGACACTAACTTTACTTTAGACTTTCCTTCATCAGATATGGAGGGTATTTCTTCATGATCTATATTTAAAAAGTAATTACCCATACCTACAGATTTAAAAAGGATTTGAGCTTCAGGAGCTGACATCTTAGTGACTACATACTTTGCTTTCTTTTCAGGAAGTAATCTCTTTATCATGCCTTGTACAGGGATCTTTACCTCAGATAGATCCATGTTCAGCTCTCCTCCCACGTCCTTATAGAAATTTCATCCAAGTAAAATACCATAAGACACTAGGACTTCAGCCACTAATACAGTCATTTTAATCCTCTTGTTCAAAAAGGTTGCAAATGCAAATTGGGCATCTTTGAGCTACCCTAGCAATGGCACTTATTTGTTCTCCATGGAGAAACATCTACCAAACATCTTGGTCAATGTGAGACCAAGAGACTCAGTGACTTTGGCAGGAATAACATTGTCAGATGTACCTAACAATATTATATAATTACTTAGCTTGTGGCCATTGATTAACAGGGAAACATAGAAGGGTTCTATTTTTCAAGAAATAGCTAAAGGAGTAATAATCAGATTATTTAGACTAGGCATATTTATTGGGGAATCAAAAGTCATTTCTTTTTGGCCTTTTGTACTATAGGGATAGTCTAATTTTTAACATATTGGACTAGCTTATTCAGTTGATCCAAATTGGACTGTAAGTACTCAAATTTAGACATTTATATTTTTGTCTTTTTGACATGATCAATTATGTCAAATGGCTGAATGAGACTAGGTACAGAGAAAGGTACTTTAGCTTTCTAAGTTTTAGAATGGACGAGAGGTATACTGGTTTGTGAATTAGAAGTAGAAGGGGAAGGCGTAGTAGATATATTTACCTTTTGAGTGATTACTAGATCTTTTGTTTGAAAGGGCAGAACTATCCCACGCTTGGCAATTGTGACTACTAGCTGTGATTGCTCTTTTGTCTTTCTTTTATCAGCCTATTGGACTGATTGGTTCTTAGACCTAGTAAACACTGCATATGATCCATCTGAAGCTTTTCCTTTGCTTTTAAGTTCATCCTGATAATTTAGGAAACCAATGTGGGAGTCACCAACTGATTCTTCTTGACTATCTTCAATGATATCAGCATCATTTTCTTGATTTAATTCAGGATGATAAGAAAAATCTGATTCTATCTCAAGATATCCCATTGCTGAATTAGTTGGAGGAGCTTCCAAGGTAAGTTTTCCTTGTTGAGGAGGAAGGCAATTTTGTTGTCCTTGGTTTCTGGCAACATTGCCTTGATATGACTGATTTGGGAATGTTCTATATGTAGGAGCATAAGACATTCCTTAAGCCATTTGTTTTTTTGAGTGCAAGGAGCTCATTCGCTAATTTTATACCATTGGATCTGTGGTGCTTGTAGATGCAAATTCAGATGATGATGAAGCTCTATTTCTATTGGGATATCCTCTTATTTTCCCTACTAAGATGAGATTATCTTCTACTTTAGTGGCCAAAAGTTGAGCTACAGCTAGATCTATTTGGCCAGCACGTCTCAGGAGGAAACTGACTTTAGGTAGCTAAGAAATAATGAAAAAGCATTTAAGATTTTTAGCTGTAGGTCTGGAAATCATAGGAATTCTTTTTCTCAACTTGTCAAATTTAGCTATGAAGTCTCTCATAGGCTCATGCAGCTCTTTTTCCATTTGTGTAAGTTGAGCTAGAAGTGTATGTGCATCTTCTGTAGGTTTGAATCTGGATTCAAACTTAGCTTTCAAAGTATTCCAATCAGTCATAGATCAAGCCTGTAAATAGTAAAACCAATATGTAATAGGACCTTGTAGTGTTTCAACAAAAAGCCTGATTGCTACATCTTCAAACTCTACCTCAATTACTCCACAAGCTATACTGAATGCTGTAATATGTTCATCAGGATGAACTTTCCCATCACCGTGGAATTTTGGGAAATTCTTCCTAAAACTACGTGGAAGTTCATGTAGAGGAGGAGTAAGATTGAGAGGGCCAAAAGCATTACCCCAGGGGCCTTGAACTACCATTATAGGGTACTAAAAAGGAGGGATAATAAATCTCAAAGGGGTAATTATAGGCACAACTTTATCAATAGTAGAAGTTGATATTTCACCTGGTAATAGAGATCTAGCTTTAGTAGGAGGGAAGCTCTTGGTTTGTTGCAGATGAGATGGTGAAGGAAATAGATCAAAATCACTTTGTTGTACCAGCTCAAACACAAGATCAACGACACTTTTATCCCTTTGGCTTCATGTATAAATTGAATCTACCAGATTTGTAAAACAAAATTTGAAAAGAATTGACTTTGCTTTAGTTAAATCTTGAGGCTTTGAACTGTGCATTCTTTTCCTATTGGTGTAGAGGTGAATGGAATGGATAGACTATAAATGGATAATGGGTATATCCCCAGCAGAGTCGCCAAAAATTATTGGTTGAATATTTTGTCGATCAGTGTACTAGTTAAAAAAATAGGTCTTATTAGCCAAAACAAGAAGATTAGTTTTCCTAATGTGTAAATTTATCACATCAAAAGGAGACTGTTCTCTCCTCTCATAAAGGGGAGGTTCCCTATGGATATGTTATGTATATATATGAATAGAAAATAATAATCAAGGGTAGGACTAGACATCCATCTCTCTTTCTTTAGAGATGATGTATACAAAATAAAGGAAGAACTCAGGAGAATGGCAGACATCACTCCTCTTCTTTTAGAAGAACTGTTCAACCAGCCACAAGAATACTCCTAGAAATAAAAGTAGAATATGACTAAAGTATGGTAACCAGCAAATCAAGACATAGCATAAAGTCTACACATGAAATACTCAAGAGTGATATACGAAGAACAATGAAAGCTCAAAGTCTTTTCAAATTTCTTTACACATCAATGAAAAAACAAACACACTGAAGGCAGCTGATGGGGGCACAAAGTCTTTCCACAGTTGATTCTTCAGGACACCTTCTTGACAAATTTACTAATCCTGCTTATTAGATCAATGAAACAAACAAGATATCACAGCACAAAGTTTGAAAAAGTCCCTTGTTTTCATTAAAAAAATATGATAAATAGACTGAGCACAAAGTCTCAATGATGCCTCTCAATTTCGAGCAGAGTTTCGTTCAGATTATCAAAAAGAAGATGATCCTTTTACAATGATAAGAAGTCCCTTATATAGCCACTTTCGAGAAGGACTTGAGGAACAATAATACATCATGATGCATTGGGAAATGTTAGGAAGACAATTTGAAACTTTGGGGCCTTTTACCCATTTGATCTTCTCAATGTAGATAGATAAGTCATGCAATTGAAAGTTTTACAACTTTCAATGTCTACCTGGTAGTCTGATCTTATCTTCATCATTCCTCCCTTTCTGATTAATTGAATCAGGTCCTAGATTCAGCTTGTTGTTCTATTCCTTACCCAATTGTTGCTAGTCTTGGCCTTGAAAATTGTGAATGTATTCTATTTTGTATGTTCAAAGGATCAACAGTTATTTTGTTGTCTTCCATTTGACATTCATACACCTGTCACTGTGTTTCCAACGGCTAGTTGACTGTGTTGAATTTGATGTGTTCAGGCGCATCACCCCTTGGTCTTCTTTTGGCTTTTTTCTTGGCACTTTTCCAGATTGGACTTTGCCCTTTCGAGCCTTGAGAAATGATCCTTCGGCTTTGGGAAGTATCCTCAAATTAATGGTCAAGAGTCCCCGCAAGGGTACCTGCCCTTCGGGGTCCTTCATTGGCCCTTCACAAATTTCCCCCAGGTTTTTCCTCGGGCCATTCCCTTTGAACGTTTCCCACAGACATTTTCCCTGGGGAAAATTCCCATGGACAAAAATTTTGGGGAAAATTCCCTTGGGCTTTGAACAAGTATTTGAACAAGCTGAAGGATGCTTTGGTCGATGAAGTGTCCTCCGCAAGGGCACTTGTCCTTTAGAAAAGTTCTTTAGCATTGAACCATCCCTTTGAACTTAGTCGATGAACCATTTTTTGAACTGGTTCAAAGGTTCAATGAAGCGTGCCAAGCCTTTGAAGCAAATAGCCGACAAACCATTGAATGCACTTTTTACCATTGAACCAATACATTGAACTAATCGGTTGAACCAAGGCTTTAAACCAAAATGGTTCAAGCTGATGGTTCAATGAATAAAATAGGCCTATAAACTAAGCATTGAACCAAATATTTGTACTTGCCTTTAAACTGAGAGTTGAACCATTTGATTGAACTTGTCCGTTGAACTGGTTCAACAGTTTAATGAAGCACGCCAAGCGCCTTTTGAACCAAAAAGCAATAAACCTGCTATTGAACCTTTCTGTTGAACCAAGACGTTGAACCAAAAAATTGGTTCAACGGTTCAAATAAAGCCTTGAACTAACTGACAAACCAAATGATTGAACCAAAAGATGCTAAAACAAAGGAAATGAATGATCTGAGTGAAATAAAGCATTGAACTGCTTGGTTGAACCAAGTGATTGAACTATTCCTTTGGTTGAATCGACTGTTGAACCTTTGAACCTGTTAAACCTTTGAACCCAATTGGTTCAATGGTTCAACGGTTCAAGTCATTTTGATTTGACCAAATGTTTGGACGCCAATGAACCTATTCAAGTGACTAAACTTTGAACCTTTATGAAGCTCTTAACTTTTGCCAATGACATTGAACTTGTTGAACTTTGAACCTGTTGAACCTTTGAACCAAATTGGTTCAATGGTTCAATGATTCAGGTCTCCTTTTGTATTCAGATGCTTGCTGATGAAGATTTTCAATTCAATTGAACCAATCTTAGAAAATGAACAAATGTTGAAAATCAATTCTTTTGACTGAAAACTACCTGTAGAGTCCGTAGATTTTTCTTCCTGCTGAGACCATAGATTCAAGCTTGCAGAGTCCATAGATTTTTCTTCCTACTGAGTCTATAGATTCAAGCCTATAGAGTCTGTAGATTTAACCCTACAGAGTCTGTAGATTTTTTGAGAAGCTCTGAAAATGAGAAATCTGAATATCTAAGACAAATTTTGAAAATGGAAGATATTATTTTAGTTTGTAGAACCAAAATAATTCAAATGTTGTTCCAAAAATGACTGTTATTTTTGGGAGACAACAAATCCCACACCCAATTATACATATATTTACTATTTGAGATCATTGAATTTAGACATTGCAATCATGATCCAATCTATGGGTAGGACAACTCTGCTTAGGTATTATGAGATAGTTATAAGAGCATAAAACTATTTGATACAAATAGGGAAACTCATGTCTAGACCTCTCATGCCACTTTTTCTTGAAATTTAGCCAACCCACCTACCATTTCTCCACTACCCACTCCAAAAAACAAATCCCAACCTTATGATCTCTAAGTGGATAAATTTACAAGGATTGAGAGCTTGTTGAAGGCAAAAAACAACAAGGTAGTGACTCTAGAGAGACAACAATAGACTTCATATAGGTCATAATCCTTCCAAGGTCCCTTCCAAACCTACGACCCTACTTAATACTAAAATATAACCCCTTATCCATCAAACCAACAAGTCCAAGGCCAACTTACTTAAGGTATATCTTATAATAGATACAACCTTGTAGTTTAAGAGCCTTGGTCTCCACACAAAACAACCTTGCACAATAGGGTCAATAGAAATCAAGGAATAGTCTAATGAGATGGTAATGGTTATAAATGGGGAGATGTAGCAAGACCCTAGTTGGTATCATGCTTCTTCATTCTTAAACCATGACACCATGCCTCCTCCACCATAAGTCCCTTCAATGAATCAAGGTAATATGCCTATCATAACATCATTAAAAGCTCAAATTTAATAATAAGGAAGCATAGGTAATGTACTAGCTGACACCATGTGCATAAAATTTCAAGGAGCCAAGAATATGTTTGAACATGTGTCAAAAAACTTGGGGAAGACTACACAGAGGCTAGATAAATTAGTTTTATCGCATACCAAGTATAAAGGGAGGATGTTGGATGATAATTTAGAGTAGTTTTGGGTTTCTTCAATATCTCCACAAACTATTTAGTAGCTTATCATTTCAAATATATCTGATAAAGTTCATACAACTCAACAAGTACCCAAACATCAAAGATAGTATCGTAAGTCTCCTTTTTTTCCTCATGTCACTCAAGTTCTAAATAATGCTTCTACTTCTAAGGTATAGTCCAAAGGTGCTAGTTTTCCTTTCAATATTATGGATCATATAAAAAAGGTTAATGTCATTATGTCTATGTATTATACTCTATCCATTCTGAGATAGAGAGAGATTATTTAGTAAGAACTCTCCAAACCTTCTCATATGAATGTAATAGTTGAAAAAGTGAACACTATTTTTTTAAATAGTAGTCCACGTAGTCCTAGTCAGGTTCCTAATCAAGTTCGTCATAAATTTCAAGTCCATAATGTTGTTCATTCCCCTAAGTTTGTCAATCCCCCTTCATTTATTTGTAAATCATCATAAGAGATTATTTAGGGCATAATTGTATGATATGCTTAGGTGTTTTGACCTTAGTTATGCCTAAAGCCATAGCAGATAAGCTTAAGCTTAAATATGTGCCTAATGAAAAAGGTGTTCTCCAATTGGATGGTTCCCCCACTAAAATTATAGGCATAGTGAAAGATCTTAAGATCACATTGGCACCTTAACCAAATTGTGTCATCACTCAAGATTTAATGGTTTTAGATCTACTCCCATATTTTAAACTATGCCTATCTAGGGACTTTATTATAAATATTAGGGGTTATTTTTCCTCTGACTAGTCATACATGGTTTTTATGACTAGATATGGGACTAAGGTCACTATTTGGTCTAAACCTATCTCTCAATTCCATCTAGATCCTTATATGCCTAACCTTGCAAATGTCAACTACACCATATTTGAGGAGGATGAAAATGTTAGTAAACAAGAGCCTCATGATCTTCTTGAAGGTATTTAATACCTATATCTAGATGAATGGGAAGATGAGAACCATGGATTTAATCCCTTTAGCAATCTTAAATAAGTAGGATTAGGGGTGTATTATATGCATGAAGAGGGTGCTACTACACCTTGTTTAACTGACACCAATCAAGAATAATATGGTCTATGGACCTTATTCTTTGATGGCTCAAGGTTAAAAAATGGTAGTTGATTTGGGGTCATATTGACTTCACACTCAGGTCAAACGTATTATTTAGCTATGAGATTCCAATTTAGCTACACTTCAAACACAGCTGAATATGAAGCTCTTTTACATGGTTTGCAAGAGGTAAGAAGAAGAGGTGTCAAACTCCTTCAAGTTAAGGATGATAGAGATCTTGTGGTGCAATAAGTGAGAGACATCACTGTATTCAAGAACTATCATTTAAAATCCTACAAGCATCATGTATGGGATATCATTGAAGACTTCTTGGCATTTAATATAAAATCCATACCAAGAGAGTCAAATCAACATGCAGATATGCTTGAAGCCATTGGACCTCAGTATGAAGTTATAGAAGGAGTCAAAGGAAACTAGAGCCAAGGTAAGGTCACGGCCATATGTAGGCTAGATGTACCTAATAATGAGGTGAGTTAGCAGGTATTTGATAATGATGATCAAATTATATGTTTTCTAATGTAGGAGGAAAAAATTTACCATAAGAATAAAATTAAGTTCCAACACTATCATCATATAGTTGAGATCTAACAATATGCCTAAGGGGATTGTGACATTGGAAATCATCTTCAATGAAGATGACCAAGTGAGAAAAGGTAAGGCATGTATCTCAAGCAAATAGGAACATTATGAAAGGATAAATATCTTCAAGGGAAAATTATTGAAGTTAGGAAAGATTAATACAATAGAAGAGAGAGATAATTTTTTTTCTCTATGATAAGAGTTATATAATGTATTTTCATGGGAATACAATTATTTTAAGGGATTTGATGCCAAACTCACACAACACACCATTGGACTAGAGAGTAATGTAAGACCAGTCAGGTAGAAGAAAAGGCCTATCATTCCAAAAGTGGAAGAGTTGATGAGAAGGGAGTTATTTAAGTTGATTGAGTCAAATATCATATTCCCCATCAAACATTCTTCATGGGTGGAAAATATTGTGCCAATAAGGAAGAAGAATGGGAAAATACATTTATGTGTCAGTTTTAGGGACCTCAATAAGGTGTCTCTAAAAGATCATTACCCACTACCCTCAATATATTAGATTCTTCAAAAGGTGTCAATTTAATAGATATTATCATTGCTTGATGGATACTCTAGCTATAATCAGATCATGGTCAAGGAAGAAGATAGGCATAAGACTACCTTCACCACAAAGTGGGGCACTTATGTATATATAAAAATGCACTTCAAACTATCCAATGCTAGAACAAATTTACAGAGGGCAATATATGTTGCCTTTGAAGGTTTGATTAATGACATGGTGCTCATATACCTAGATGACATTGTTATTTTCTAAAAGGACCCAAATGATCACATTGCTCACTTGAGGTTAGTATTTGAAAGATGTAGAGAGTTTGGTGTGTCACTAAATCCTAAAAAATGCATATTTGGTGTTCATGAGGGTAGATTATTAGTCCATGTGGTGTCTAATGATGGTCTTTCCATATATATTGAAATATTTGAGTCCATATTATATCTACCCTTGCCTAAGCATAAGAAGGGTCTACATATTTGTTTAGGAAAGATTAATTTTATAAGAAGATTTATTTCAAGCTTTGTAGAGATGGTCAAGCCTCCTACTCACATGTTAGTAAAGTGCAAAGAGTTTACATGGACCAAAGAAGGTAAGATTATTTTAGAGGCTATCAAGGAGGCCATATCTTATTCCTTTACACATATTAATCCTAATTTTAACAAGAAATTCTAATTGTGTGCCTTATCTACATTAGATGCAATCTTTGCCATGTTGATGCAGTAGAATGAGAAAGGTCTGGAATAGCCTATCCCTTTCTTAAATAAAGCCTTAAAATGGTATATATTTATATAGAATCATGTGCTTAAAGTAGTGATAGGTTTGAATAAAACTAGGCACATGGTCTCCAAAGGTAAGATCATACTCAGGGTGGTACACCCAAGTATTAAAGAGTTTATACTCAATAGAGACCTCAATAAGAAAAGAGATAGATGGGTGATAAAATCCATGGATTATGACCTCAAGGTTAGATTTACAAAGATTATGAGGGGTAGAGGGATGTGTGACCACTCTATAGTATAAGTAAAGAAAGATAAATATCAAGTGTTGGCTGTCCATGATGGCCAATAGGAAACTACAAACAATACACCCTTTAATTGAACACATGATATAATTAGATTTATTGAGTCAAGCCAATGCCTTATTGGGATAGATAGATCCAAGAGAAGGAAATTTATGCTGAAATGTATACCTTATGTCTTGATAGATGGAGTAATTTTTAAGAGATACATAAGAGGCATGCTTTTGAGGTGTGTGGAATCAAGATAAATAGATAAGTTGCTTGAGTAGTTCCATGATGATCTAGTTGGTGGGCATTTTACTACCAAAATCATAGCCTAAAAAATAATTAGAGCTAGGTAGTTTTGTCCAAAAATTTGTAGAGATGTTCATTATTAGGTAAGGAAATTCCCAAAAGGTGCAATTTTTGTTGGCAAGTAAAATCTAGTTGCCTTTCCCTTGTAACCTATATAAGTAGAGCAACCATTTATGAAATAAAGCTAAGATTTTATAGGAATGACACACCCCCTTCAATTAAAGGGCATAAATGGATAATTATAGATATATAATACTTTACAAGATGGGTTAAATTATTTTCCCTCAAGGAGGCTAACGAAGTTTCTATTTGGACTTCTATGATAGCCTTGTGACTAGGTTTGGTGTTCTTTCTATTATCATTTTTGAAAATACATTGGCCTTAAGTTATAACAAGGTATGTGAGTGAGATATTTCACATGGAATTTATATCAAGTCATCCTATAACTATTACCCATATGGAAATGGACTAGAAGAGTCCACTAATAAGAACCTACTAAGGATTATCAAAAGAATTATGGAGGATAGTTAGAGGGAATGACATACTAGACTAAGAACTACCATATGGTTAAATAGAGTGACACCTAATACATCTAATAGACACTCACCATACCTCCTTGTATATGGGAAGGAAGAAAAACTTCCCATATATATTGAGCTTCCTACATTAGATCTTAAACATCAAATTGAGCTTCTAGAGGATGATGTTATGCAAGTAAGGTTGAATGAGCTGAGATAGCTAGAGGAGACAAGGGATACTGCTATGCACATCATGTGGTCCGGTTAGAACCAATTTAAGAGTAATTTAACAAAATGGATTCCTCAAAAAAAATTCATTAAGGTGATATATTCCTTAAATGGGATGAGGGCCATGTAAAACCTAGAAAGTACTCCAAGTTTGACAGTCTTTGGAGTGGGCCTTATATTATCAAGGTTACAAGGAGAGAAATGATTTTGATCTTGATAGGTTAAATGGAGAGAGCCTTTCCATCCATTTAAATGGGAGGTATCTCAAGTTATATTATTATTATTATTATTATTATTATTATTATTATTATTATTATTATTATATCATGATCATTATACATAGGTAGATAGGTCTATCTTTTTCCAAGTGCCCTTGCACATTGTTCTATTTATTTCAAGTAGTTGTTCATATTTTTGTTACTTTATTATTATTCATGTGTGTCTCATTGCTTCAAGATGTTTTAAATAGATAGTAAAATTATTTATATAAACAATGCTTCAGTTGTCTAGCCATCATGAATGTGCTTGATTAAATTCTAGGTTCCATGACTAGTAGGCTGGTCAAACTAGCTGAGTCACTAGAAATGTTGGCCACTTTTGGTCCAAATAAAGATATTTACCTAGAAACGGTTTGAGATGGAAGATAAAATTATGGATGGAATGAGTGGTTCAAATATTTCCCATATCTTTTAAATCTCTTAAAATACTTTAAAATTTATTTAAAGTGCATTTGGTTTAATTTTAAAGAAGTAGGCTTCATGGTGATCAAAGTAGTTCAAGGTCATGGAGCAAGACTACACAAGATTTAGGTTTTCATTGTTCATTCAAGCCTTCAAAGGTCCAACAATGGTTCAAGCATAAATTTAGAAGAGCCCGTAGACTAAAAATCCAAGTTCAAAACCTTTTATTTATCCAAGTCCTTACTTGACATATTGTCTTGGGCTTTTAATTAGCTAGGTTTAATTCTTGCAAACCTTTTTATTTGGATAAGTGTTAATATTTTGGGATAAGTGCTATTACTTACTTTAGGAAAATTATTTTCAGTTATTTGACTCAGTGTTGGAAATTAATTTAGAAATTTTGTCTGAAATAAAAAAATTTCAAGTGCAAATTCTTTTAGACATTTTATCTAGAATAAATGTCCAGATATAATAGCTCGTAGTCAAAATTATCAAAGATAAAGATATATTTATCTTAGGGAAATTATTCCATAATAATTCCCCTAAAGATATAGTTACATCATCTAGATTGGCTCAGGGAAATTGTTTCAACAGAGTGACATTCATGCAAGTGTCAAAGTTAAAGATCAATAATCATAAATTAGGATCCAAAGATTGATGGTCATGCATACATCATTGATGTTCCCATGGATGTCAATTGATGGGTGTGCAAACTTCAAATTTAAGTCATGGTAAATGGCTATTGGTTTTAAAATATCCCAGTGATGGTCATGTAGACATCAAATACATTTGTGTAGATGTTAAATATAGGCATGTAGACATTAATTTTAAGCCCCATGGAATATATGTTTGGATTATAAAGTAAGATCAATAATTAGTTTTTAATCATATAGAAGATCCAATAATAAATGGTAACTAACAAGATAGTGGTCCCAAGGAGATAAATGACTCATGTTCAATCATGAACTTAGATTTAATGGCACATGAGCAAGTCAAAAAGCTAGTAGATCCTGAATGTAAGGGCATGATTGATAAGTGTCATGAGTGCATTAAACTAGTAGAGGAATGATGATAAGTGATCATCTGAATAAACAAAGATTAGATGGTGTGAGAGAAAGTTAATAGGTTAATGAGTTGAGTTGGTTTTCGATAGCTAATGAACAAAAGTGGCAAGCCCAAGACTTTTGATGGAGGTCAAAGGGGAAAATTTTTATCTAAGGCAAATGTAAATGAACCAAGATTTAATATGGGTCCAAATTTAGCCATAATTAACTATAAAGATTGAACACCATCATTATAAATCCAAAGTGATAAAATAGGTCTATTTAGACCTAAAATAGTTTGATGTTATTTAGATTGTGGATCTTCATTAATATAATATCTACAAGAAAATAAATAAATAAGATTGGTTTTCATTCTATAGTAAAGCTACAATGGACATATGCTTGAATATTTCAAATTGGGGCAAATACATGCAATTAATAGAAGAGAGTCCTATACTTGAGCATAGCCATACTCTTGACAAATAATTGCTAAAGTCAAACACATGCATGGTCCTAAATAGGAATATTTTTCCATTTCAATAAAGGACTTTGATACATAATAGCTCGAGAAGGTTCATGCAGTTGTTGAGATTGCTCCTTACAACTTGTCTTGATTTTTATATCCTCCATAATGCTAGAAAAAGATATAGTGACATTAATGGAAGAGTAGGCTCAAGTAGGATTATGGTGAGGGTTGTTCTAAATTATATTGGGCTCATTAATTCCCTCTTTCTAATGTTAATTTCTCTCTCCCATATTTTTTTTCCTATATGTACTGGCTTTGAGCTCTTGATTTTCATCCCTCGACTAGAGATATAAAAGCTCTATCAAAATCACTTTGTAACACTCTCTTGAAGTAATATAAGGTCATATTTAGATTCTAGTTGAATGTGAGGAGTTCTTTATTGAAGTTTGATGTGCATAGAGTATGTTCCTATTGATCATTTGTATGTTCTTCATGTACCTTGATTCAATTCTATTAGTTTCTTGTAGGTTGTGTGAAGTGTTATCTAGTGGTGTTCCTCTTGAAGTGTCATAAGTCCATAGTGTCTTATATAGACCTATCTCTTTCTATGCTTCAATTTGTGGGTCTCTTTTTAGCCTTCATACAAAATAATCATGCTTGCAACCTTGTCATAGAATCTGACTAGTTCTTATCTTGATTGAATTCATTAGTAGTCATATAAGTGTCTAAGGTGAAAGTGGATTATTGAACATTTGGTGCATCACCATATTTAGTATAAATTTCCATTAATGTATTTCTCTCCCTTTTCATCCCAATTGCATAGGTTTACTAAAAAGAACTATATTTTTATATCTGAGGAGCTAGCCTCATTAAAAATATTAGAGGTCTTACCTATGTTTAGGTAACCCAAAACCTAGGGTCATTTCCATGTTGGACTAGATTTGAGATTAGGACTTGAACATTTATACTTTTTTCTAGGGTGTAATCTTCATCCTCAACATTTAACCCTTTTTAATATGTTCAAATATCACTATGTATTGATTAATTAATTTATCTTGTATATGTTCCTCATTAGTAATGATGTTTTGTATATATTTTTCAATGACAAACATGAATCTTTGTGATTAACATACCTTCTATGGTATGCAAAATAATATATGGATATCCTTATTAGATGTAGAAGAGGTAGGTTGATCAACTTAGATTTAATCATTTTCCTTAAAATATCACTTGAAATTATATTTATTCTTTGAAAACATTTTGGATCACTATTTGTAGATGCACTTAGTTGTGATTCCTTATTTATATATATATAACATTAATTACGATATATATATATATATGTATATGTATATATATATGTGTGTGTGTATATATATATATGTATGTATATATATATATGTATATATATATGTATGTATATATATATGTATATATATATATATGTATATATATATATATATATGTATATATATATATATATATATGTATATATATATATATATATATATATATATATATATAACAAATATACTAGGTGAAGATGCAAATACATGATTGACACTAGTGTGTCCTAGAAGATTTTGAATTGTATTCTGATTTTCCAATATTGTAATATTTTCATGTAATAACTAATTATAATTTTGTAATTCTAAAAATAACTTGCTCATAATGATAATTTAATCACTTAGAGTCTCACAAGTGTAAACCCTAGTTGCTTCTGATTGAACATGTAATCATACACCCTATAGATAAGAGGTAGAATCATGGATATGATGACTATATAAATTTCAAATATTAGTATAGGCTGCCTCACCTCTTGGAATAGTGATAACATGGACATGGTTAGAGGGAAAATATATATCACCCTCATGGAGATGAGGAGGAGAAGGAAAATCTTTTTTATCCATGAAATTTTTAAATGCAACTTGGAAGAGGGATACTAGGGTAGAATATATGAGGTTTAAAAACCCAATCAAAACTAAGGAAAATATTAAAAATAAGGTTGCAAACCCCAATAAAAAATAATAATAGGGTTTGGATAGTATTATAAGTAAGTCAAGTTCACCAAATGATTTAACTTTATAAGGTTCTAGAATGTAATCCCTATCTTGTTAAAGGGGTTGAGTAAAATAAATTAGGGTATAAAATATGCAATAAATATAGCCACTAATTTGTAATAGAATTGACCTAGTTTAACCTTTCTAAAAATGGCAATAAATGATTTAAAAAAGTATTTATATGGAAACTGACTGAGACAAAAGATATGAAGGCTAGAAATTAGGACATGATGTGATCTAAGTGTTTCAGACATGATCCAAGTGTCATAACCCTTCTTATTTATTAGCACCTTAATTGGATAGTAGTGATAATAGTGCTAGTGTCTTTATTTGGTGCTAATGTCCTCTTCCCAAATGAATTTTGGGTTTTGTATATCAAGTCTTGTTCCATCTCTAGTCAAAATTTTAGGTTTATATGATTAATACTTTTCCTTGTAGATCTATTTGACTCTAAAAGCCCTAGGTTTTCATGCTTATAAGGGTTTGAATGAACACCATTAGAAAAGGGGTTAGTGGGTCTGATGTGTTGGACATTTGATACACACCCCTATATGGGCATGCTTCTTGCATACCAATACTCTGAGGAGGGACAAAGCTTGATGTAGTTCTCCCAACTAAGTGATTTGTGCTAGTGTAAGTGAGTACTAGTATGAGTGTTGACTTGAGTGTTTTGAGTGTGCTTAAGACTAGAAATCTAAGTAATTTGAGAAATATAAGCTTAGGAATGTTTTATATGGATATATTTCAAAGTATGAAAGAATAGGAGTTAATAAATTTGATTATGCATGACTTGTTCTAATCTTGTTTGTGTGTATTTGCATATAATTTCTATCTAGTGAATAAAGGGATAAAAGTCCTATATATATATGTATATATATATGTGTGTGTGTGTATATATATATATATGTATATATAGTGCTTATGTGGGTATTCAAATAGGTTTAAACTGACCCTAAGTGGTTTTTAATTTGAAAATGTATCCATTGGTCACAGAATATGTAAAAATGATAATAGCACCCAAACTAGGACATGAGCACTATTGGTGATATTGTCCAAGTTATGACACTAGTGTCTAGGTGGTATAACTTGAGGCATTAAGGGTCAGGATGCTAAAGTGAGAGTCTAAGACTACTTTATGGATGTAGGTGGTTCAAATTGAGGATGGATATTTTCTTAAATAGGCCCCATGATAAGTATGGGGTTATGTTGTGTATAAGTGGTCTCAAATAATACTCTTAGAACTCAAGTGACATTTTTATATGACTCCACTTCCTACTACATTATCCACTGTAGTCACACCACACATAACTTATATTTTTGGTTTTTTAAAAGTAGAAGAGAACTAGATTGAGAGAATCTAAATTTCTAAATATAAAAGGTAAGATATGATTATAGGCAAGGAACCTGAGGTTAAACTCTAGTTTGAACAAGGTAAATGTAAGCTAAAAATTTTATAAAAGAAAGATAATGTAAAGTGAGACTCCAAATTTTAATGAGATAGAAGGGAAATTATTTAATTTTAAAAGGAGTAGAAAATATAGATTAGGTAAGAAAAATTAATTTGTAGAAGATCTTGAGTCTATGGTGGTAGGAAAAAAATAGCTAGCCAAGAAATTTGTCCAAGGGATAAAATTAAATATGGGAGGGATAGAGATCAGAGTAAGGTTAGAGTCCCTAAGAACAGTATTAAAGAAGTATAAAAAACATTAGATCATTATATGGATTATTTATTTATAACTTACAAGTAAAGAATAAAAGTTCTCCTATGGAACAAAAGGTTAAATTGTATCAAGAGCACATTATTTGAATGGAGGTCAATCTTAGAAACTTGACTAAAGTAATAAATAAAAATTTGTTTCCTCATTTGAATTTAATATCAATGTTTGGCATTGTCTTATGTCATAATTTTTCAATACACATGAGAAAATATCTACATAAAAGGTCAAATAACATTATCATAATCATTAACTCCATTGACAATGCAACATATAGAAGTTTAGAATGTTATAGGAGATTAGCATTGTTTCATTATTTTCCCAAAATGATCAAGTAGTATGTTTAGCAGAATTCACTTCCAAGTTGGCTAAGTTCATGACATATTTCAAATGGGGATTCTTAGACACAACCATAGTAAAATTATTAAATTCATAGAATTGGTTAGCTATTCCAAGGAAGATATTGAATGTGATACTGATGTGAAGGAAACTTTTCATGCCTCATTGGCTAATCATAATGCTCAAGGAAAAAATAGTCCCTATTCAAAGATATAAATATTAATCTAAAAATAATATATGAAGATAATCATGCATGTGTAACTACATTTTAGATCCAATAGGCTAGTTATCCAAAGCTCTATAAAATTCAAAGTGATCTAGAAGAGCAAATCTATTTTTGGCTCTATATTTCTTTAAGAAAAGTATTATAATATTTTCCATGTTATAGCTTTTGTCTAAATTTAATAAATTTGTTTTAGTTTTGCATGTAGATTAATTTATAAATGTGGTATTTCTAATCTAAACTTATATATTATTTTAGCCTAATTAGGATTAATGGGTTAGATTAACATAATTAATATAAAACTTTGAAATGTAATCTAGATACTAAAATATGACATTCAAGCATACATTTGAATGTAAAATAATAATATTGATTTTTATGATTTGACAAGTGGCATATGCTAAATATTGAAATTATTATGGAGATAAATATACTTATATTTTTTGGTTGAGTGTCTAACGATGATTATATTATGGAATAAAAAATTAGGGTAAATCAGGGTTATGGTTCATTCAGTTCTTAGACTAATTTACCATCTTCATTAGATTAGTTCTACAAGATCAAGTCAATATCATAAATCTATACTAACATTCTAGTTGATAGTCACCTACACATAAGTAGGGAACAATGAGTGTACGATCACTTATTACTATCTCTACTTAATCTATGTTTGTGATCTTAAACTTTGATGATGCATGCATATAAATAAATAATATCCTTTTCCTTGAAACCTTAGGTATGGTTGTGAGGGATAGAAACATTCAAAAATGGGGAAAAGTGTAATGGGATAATTTTACTTGATTCACCTTCATTTGATGATTGACCACTACCTACATATCCAATGCTTTAAACAGATAATTCAAGTCACATGTAGCTCTCCCACCTAATTTGATTATGTAATTGTGTTCCTTCACTACATGTATATAACTAATGATTTAACTTTGATACTTGAAAATGCTTAATTTTTCTTAGCTTTAAAATACTTTAAAATTGTATTATGACTACTCTTAGTTATATTTTTAAAATTTGGGAAGAATAGGGCATATTTTTTCAATGTGTAATAGTGTATATATTTAAATCAGATAAATTCCAAGTTACTTTTAAATGAGACCTTGACTTGTTTATACATGAATTTAATTGAATGATGTATCACACCACTGAGACATTAGGCTAATGGGCCAACCTTAAGGATGGGTTTGATTTTTTAAAATAGTTGTTGCTAATATCGAATTGGTACTAACTAGACCAAGCTTAGTATCAACTAGAGATATTGGATGAATCTAGAAAAAACTAATGTATATAAGTAGACTAAACTCAAAGTCTAGAGATGTGTGTGCATGATATTTATTAGGTTTTAAAATAAAAAACGAGGTTCCTATAGGTGTATACAAGTATAGTGAAATGGTTCAATCCTAAGATAACATGTAAGTATGAGATAATGGTGGATTAGGGCCTTGTTTGAGTTCTTAATTCATACATGTTAATTATGTGTGAAGCTTGTCATTGTTAAGTACTGAAGACCACAAATGCCTCCATTTTTTCTAGTAATGAAATTGATATAGTAAAAGGATAAAATGTACCTATGTGTGTACACCACACTTTGTATTTGGTATGAAGCTATAATTATACAGGTCACCCAAAATTAATATGTGCAATCATGTGTAGTGAATATCCATAGATTGACTATTTTAATCTAAAATTGAATTTTTGAAGTTCTAGAAAGACCAAGGGTTAGATTAAATATATGTGTTGGTGAACACCCTATTTAAATTACAAATTGTTGGATGTTATTCTTCCATGTTGAAGTATTAAAGAATATATGATTTCTTGCTAAAGTAAATGGAGAGTTGGGGTGATTTTGCCCAAATTTTTTGTAACTATTTTGGATCTTGGGTTGGGAAGACAACATTCCCCAAACCTCATGAATGTGGGGCAAATTATGAAATGTACTAACCAAAATATTTTTACAAGTAAATGAGAGAACCATCATGCTAGGTTCAATAAAATGAAAAACTATTTAGGTAAGTGAGAGAACCATTAGGTCAAGTTATTTCAAATAGAGTGAATCAACCACTACATATGGATTATATTTTAAATTTTATTTTTCTTAATGTCACTCAATCTCACTCCATGTAAAAAAAAATCATGATTGAAAGGAAGTAAACAATGTCCATGTTCCCATCATGAATACAATTTTGATTGTGCAGTTTTACTCAATGTAGAATATAATGCATGATCAAAAGAGAGTGGACAATGTGCATGCCCCCATCATGACTGCATATTCAATAAGTGTGAAGTGGGATGAAAATCATTTTACTTTAAAGTTTAAACTATGTTGTTGTGTATGCGTACATGAACCAATATCATGCCCTCTAAATCTAAATCCATTGATATAAAATGTCGTGCACCTATATATTGAGAATTTGTATCTAAAATGTATGTGTATATAGATATTTTTAATCTTGTTCATGTAAACCATTTTGCATACACCCATGAATTTAGCCCCAAATATGTACAAATATTTTCTCAATTATTTTTAAATTACCCTATAAGTTTTATCAATGTGTCCATATCTATCATGTAGTTGAACCATCTGATATTTTAAAGATCTAAAATATTTATTATGATATGAATTTATAAACATGAAGACCTGTGTCTCTATGAAAACCCCACTATAATTCACCTCCTTTGAGATGAGGGATGTATCATTTTAGTCACTCATCTCAAAAGAGGAGGTAACTGTATCAAGTCATGTATAAAGATAGCATTGTGTAATATCATATGGAAATGTGGAGAGTATGTCATCATAGTAAAGTATATGGAATTCAAGGCATGTATGTAACATATGTAATGCATGGCATGTAAGTGTCATGTTTACATAGATGTATCAATGAATCACACATTAGAAGTTTAACTGAGTAAGGCTACACAATAATAATGCATGATGTAGGTCATGAGACCATTAATTGTTAGCAATCTTAACAAGTGTAAGTGTTAGTCTCATGCATAAGGCCAAGGGCCGCACATAAGGGATATAAAGTGTCTCAATAAACAATTCTAAGGGATACACACAAGGGGACATAAAAAATGTTCAAAATAAAGGAATTCAAAGCTATCATATCAAGTAAGGCCCTAGGGACCACACACAATCGTCAAGCACAATTTAGCATATCATGTAAAAGAGTAGCATCAATGGAGCATTTAATAAATAAATAGTCAAAACCATCCATACGTATCAATTTCACATCATAATATAATATCATATCATGTATTATTGAATAATAAATGAGTAAATAGCAAGACATGTTTAAGTGATATAGGTATTTCAAAATGATACAAAGTTCATATATAACCTATAATAGTGAAACATGTGGAAGAAGATGCCCCAAGTATTGACATGGACACTAAGTAGAGGGCAACCCAACATCTTTATGTCCATGTGTAATATGTATGTCCTACATAACACTCATATACCATGAAATGTGTGTGTG
This sequence comes from Torreya grandis, assembly GCA_037957365.1. Classification (NCBI taxonomy): domain Eukaryota; kingdom Viridiplantae; phylum Streptophyta; class Pinopsida; order Cupressales; family Taxaceae; genus Torreya; species Torreya grandis. The sequence continues at coordinate 704,276 of JARHVA010001990.1, read as the reverse complement.
TGTATAAAGAACATGCCATATATAAAACATGTGATAAATAACAAATGTAAATAGTGTAATCTAGATATCATGTTATGCTTGGGTCTTGATTTTGGAATTTTTGAATAATTGAATGTTTTTGCATATTAAGATTTTTTTTTTAGAATATTTGAAATTTAGAAAATATAATAAATGATAACATCAATGGGAAGATCATGGGTAACTATTGAATTATATGATGAAGGGGCCGCCTACCTTGGATCATAATTAAAAACTATGGGTGGGTTAGAATTTGATAAATATTCATGTGGTTTATGATCTCTATCCTGATCACTACTCATAAAAATAAGAGTATGATTTTAATAGATATATGGTAGAAGACTCTATGGTTTTTTTGTATGGTAGGAAGGTGTTTTGTTTCATGTGTTAATTATAGATCACACTAAATTTCCCATGGTGGTAATTGGATATGTAGTATAGGATATGATAGCCTATGTGGTTTTTGAGTAACTCTCTAATGTGATCAACACTAAATAGTAAGATGTAAAGATAGATCATGTATATGTGTAACAATAAAATCTATATGGTGATCCCAAATATGTATACCAATCATATTTGAATATTTATCTTGACTATGTATATCAACCATCTTTGAATAAGGGTCTTGAATATCTTTTTCAACCAAGTTTAGTGGTGGTGGGGGTGGTGGAGGAGAAGGTATCAATGAGTGTAGAGGATACTCATACAATACAATTGAAAATATGGTTACTCTATTATAGTATATGTACTTTAGGCATTAGCTCACTAGATAGGGAACTGGATAAAATCTTTGCATCCAAGGGTATCCTAATAATGTCTTGAATACATCATTACTTTGTAGAACTTGGAATGACATGGACATTTTTAGCTAAATTTTGGATACAATTACTAGGTTCACAAAAAACTTGCTTGTCATACCTTCTAAACTTTCTTGTCATACCCTTTCCATGCTTTAAATAGTATTTAAATTCTTATTGTTCATAAAAGGGTAGCATCAATGGAGTATAGAATAAATAAATAGTCAACACCATCCATACGTATCAATTTCACATCATAATATAATATCATATCTTGTATTATTAAATAATAAATGAGTAACTAGAAAGACACATTTAATTAACATATGTATTTCGAAATGGTACAAAGTTCATATATAAATATAACCTATACTAGCGAAACATGTGGAACAAGATGCCCCAAGTACTGACATGGCCACTAGATAGAGGGAAGCCCAACATATTTATGTCCATGTGTAACATGTATGTCCTACATAACACTCGTATACCAGGAAATGTGTGTGTATATAGATAATATAACATATATAAAACATGTGATAAATAAAAAATTTAAATAGTGTAATCTATAAATCATGTTATGTTTGGGTCCTAATTTTGGAATTTTGGAATAATTGAATGTTTTTATATATTAAGATTTTTTTTTATAGAATATTTGAAATTTAGAAAATCTAAAAAATGATAACATAAATTATAATGTCATGGGTAATTATTGAGTTATATGGTGGAGGGGTCACCTATCCTAGATCATAAGTAAAAACTATGGGTGGGTCAGAATTTGATAAAGATTCATGTGGTATATGATCTCTATCATGATCAATACTCATAAAAATAAGAGTATGATTTGAAAATATATATGGTAGAGGACCCTATGGTTTGTTTATGTTAGGAATATGTTTTATTGCATGTGTTAATTATGGAACACACTAAATCTCCCATGGTGGTAATTGGATATGTAGTACATGATATGGTAACCTATGTGGTTTTTGAATAACTCTCTAATGTGATCAACATTGAATAGTTAGATGTAAAGATACATAATTTATATGTGTAACAATAAAATCTATATGGTGATCCTAAATATGTATACCAATCATATTTGAATATTGATCTTGACTATGTATATGAACCATATTTGAATAAGGGCATTGAATATCTTTATCAAATAATTTTAGTGGTGGTGGGGGTGGTGGAGGAGGAGGTATCAATGAGTGTAGAGGATACTCATACCATAAAATTGAAACTATGGTTACTTTATTATAGTATATGTAAATTATCCATTGGTTCACTATATAGGGAACTAGATAAAGTCTCTACATCTGAGGGTATCCTAACAATGTCTTGAATACCTCATTACTTTGTAGAACATGGAATGACATGGACATTGTTAGCCAAATTTTGGATACCATTACTAGGTTCAAAAATAAATTTCTTGTCATACCTTCTAACCTTGTTCATAACCCTTTTCATGCTTTAATAGGTTTTAAAATGGTCTTTATAAAATCTTATTAGCATAATCTAAAGTTAATTTGACAAGATTAAGGTAATGTTTTATTTTGGTCTTTTACTAGTATAGTAATTTCATGGTGTGAGTAAAGTTTATCCGCATGATGTCAAAGTTTATTAAGTTTATCTAAAAGTCACCTTACCCATTAATCACCTTGAATGCATATTTTATGATTGTTTGGAAAAGTTAAGCTTATTTTGCAAAATTTAAGGGAAGTGAAGTTAAGGGAAAAGTGTATGCAACTAACTCCAAAAATTTTAGAGATGAAAGAAGATAAAAAATTAGGGAATCACACTTTTAAAAGGTTTTAAAGGATTTTTATAATGTGTATATGATAGTTACAAGCCATAAAGTAATCAAATTATTGTAGTTCAAAGCTTAAGAGGAGTTTGTCACTCACTTGTATGGAATTGGGAGATCTAATTTTAGTTGAAATTTTTTTGGAGGTGTCTCTTAAACTTCTATAGGACAAATCCATGATTGGATTTTAGTTACAGGTCTAGAGAATCCAAAAAAATCTTCATTTATTCCATCACTCCCTTGGCAAGCTCACAAAGGCAAGTTTTAAGTGTTCATTACCTAAAGTACAATGGGGATTTGGACCTAATATTTTTTATATAATAATGGGTCATAATGAACTGAAAATTCATGTCAATATTTTTTAAATTGGCGTCCTTCATTTATGAACAATTTCTAAGACCCCAGGGTGCTCTAAGACTACCTACAAACCCTAAAGGCTCATTTTCCTTCTTGAAATAGAATTTTAAGTTTTTTATAGGCATGAAGAGAATTATAAAGTATACTCAAATGATGAAAATACATATCTCAATTTCATATAATAAGTTTTTCATTTGTGGCATTGGAAAATGATCAAAAGATCTCCATAACAAAGTTTTGTAGATTGTTGATCATGTTTCTTGATGTTTCAAGGTCATTAATAGATATAGGCGTGTTTCTAAGGATTATATGTAATGTTTTAATTACACACAAAAAATATATATCTCCATAAATGATTCTCCATGTTCATTCCAATACCACTTTCTCTAAGTAACATGCAATGACCTTGGTTATTGGACTATGTATATGATGCCTACATAAGGTGAGTTGAGAATATTTAATATTTAAATATAAAATTGATATGAGAGTATTTACCTCACAAGATAGGTGAGGAGGAAATTAATAAGTTATATTAGGCTCAAAAATATCAATCCATTCAATATTTAAGGCCTAAAACATGAATAATGTAGACCTATAGGTTTGTAGACATGTAGGTCTCTATTTCATGAGAGATACATGAATTGTGCATCAAGATTTGAGTTTGAAAACCTAAAATTTAAGGTTAATATACTATCCCTACACTTGGATAGGTCCAATATGAGTGGATAAAATGTGTTTTCAAGACCTAATACTTAAGACACCCAATGCTCATCTATAGGTATAATTGGCAAGACTTGAATAGTTGAGACTTTAATTCAACATAAAGAACACATAAAAATGTACATATGAGATATAGAGATTAGATATAAGCTTATTAATTATAAGGAGGTATAGTATGGTAATGATCCAAAACACATCCACCTCTTGATCATCTAAAACCATGTCATGAATGGATACAAGAAGAGAGAAATGTACACTTTTAAAGACATAAGATCTTGAAGAGGTTATAGAAGGTCAAAAGAGAAAAAATAAACCATCATAACTTTAGTGAAGATCATGGATATTTTCAATGACGTATATAAGAGGTCTTAAACTTTAAGTGTAAATAAGATACCAAATGACTACCTACATGTTGGTTTGAGTGACTCAAGTGGTTTTCAAGATTGAGAGAAAAATGCAATGTAGAATAGTGGAATTGGGGTTTGGAGAGATATAAAATGTGAAAAATTCATTAGAGGTAAAATAATACCTAAGTAAATATGATAGATATAATGATCAAGATAAATTCACTTCAACCCTCTAGTCATATAATCAAAATTTGTACAATCAGGTTTGCCAAGTCAAGTGAAATATGCCTCATTATTTTAAGGACAAAAAGGTTTGAGGTAAAATAACTCACATAAAAATTATTCCCTTATGAAATAATGGACTTCATATAATCTTTAGGGTAAATGACAATAATGATAAGTTTTGAGAAATCTGTCTGGGCTTGGTAAGCCTGAATATACCCACACAGGCCTATCTGTTAAATGTTGAACAATTTTATGTTGAGGGCAATATATGAATACAATTTGTTTATTATATAGTAAGAGAGATTATGAATACCCTTAGGTAATATTGTAAAATTATACATAGGTGTTGTAAGGAACCATTCAAAATAGAGATCTCTTATGAACTTAGTCAATAGGACTAATGAAGACTATAGAGGCATGTGGATAAAAATTGTATAAGGTGCATGTTTTAAAGAGATTATAAAGAATAAGGACCTAATAAGGTGGTAATAACTCTACTGGAACACTTTATTAAGTCTTTAACTCTTATGATAGTCAGGAAAAGGGGAAAACATAGTAGTTAGGGTTAATAGTGCATGTTGGCTTTTAAACATTAAGCATCATCTAATGATATTGTAGTAAGGTTATGGATAATAATGATAAGGAAAAATATTGAAATAGGTAAATTTTAATGATACATACTTGATTTAGGTGTCTAGAATCAAAAACAAGATCCTAAATGGTATTTTCAATACTCATCTCTCTCTTGACCTAATGAAATGCATTTTTTCTAACATGAGAGGCACCATCTCATGCTCAGAATAGTATGAACAAGTTTCATGGTATCCCATGATATTTGGGGATGTTTTGGGACATTTTCTACTTTTGATTTGTTGAATTTTTACATTGGTTAATGCTCTTCATTTTATGAATCATCATTAAGATGATAACCATGTTTTTGTTTGCTTGAAAGACCAGGTTTGACTTGATTGGATAAATTAACTTCCCAAGTTATTTAAATGAGTTATAATTACCTTTAAACCACATAAACACCATTATTAAATTTATGAATATTCTCATACCACCATGAAGTTTTTTGGTACTTTCACTTGTATGGATGCATTGAATGTTGTACTTTTATGAGGTCTTGGGATTAAAATAGGGTATTTGATGTCGTGGATAGATGAAAACCATTATATAGGATGGATTGAGGTGTATTATACCTCATTATGTACACAAATATATACATATAAAATTTTAAGTGCTCAAACAAGTCTAATTTGTGAAGGTAATATAAAAGGGCTTGTGAAAGGCTAGGTTTTTGGCCCATTTCATGGTTTACCTATCTACACAAGCTCTTAGAATCCCAAATTTGGCATGGAAAATGGTAATAGGATATGGAAATTTAATCAAAAACTTGATATAGGTTCACACATGTGGGAGTCCTATGGATCAAAATATCAATTTCTAGGCCTATAGACCTAATTGAGGCTTAAATGGAGAGAGAAAATAGGTGAAAAAGTGCACTTACACTTGCTTTCAAGTCATGAAATTTGACAAAAAAATGTAAGGGTATACTTGGTACTCAAAAAATCTTTATTTTCCCAATATTATTTAGAAATTATCCTACACAAGGAGCTTTACATGTTTTTAGGGCTACAAGCAATTGAAGGCTAGTGAGAGTTATAGGTGCAAGATGAGGTCTTTGATAGTGATTAAAGATTCTAAAGGAGTTGATTTAGGTTTGATAAGATATGGAAAGTTATTTCATATAGATAGTTGTACTCATAATGATGATATCAATATTTGACACTTACAAACAAGGTGAGGCATAGTGTAACTAACAGATTTCAAGACACCTAAAGAGTTATTTGATGATCACCACTAAGATGTTAGTTTGGAGAGATTCTAAAAATAATGAATGGTGTAAAATAGTATAAAAATATATAAATCAAGATGAATTTATGATTAAGAGTGACATTTTTCACCTCATAAGCCAAAATAAGGGAAATTTGAAGAAGAAAATCAAGGTGTCAAGCATATAAAGAGAAACTCCCACACCATTTAGAAGAAGATGCATCGTCAAAGAAGTAAAACATGTCTTTGAAGACCTTATGATACTATTTGAAACTCCATTCTTGATTATAAATCTCATTTGACACATGTCATGGCTCACTTTTACACCCTTCTCTCTTCTCCTCTATCACTTCTATATAGATTTAATCTTGATTGTCTATGTATTGATCCTCCACCTAGGTATGAAAAAGCCCTATCCATTTGTATGCCTTTGATCAATGATAAACAACTAGTTTTACCTCCTTCTATTACTTTACTTTGTGTGTGTGTGTGTGTGTGTGTGTGTGTGTGTGTGTGTGTGTGTGTGTGTGTGTGTGTGTGTGTGTGTGTGTGTGTGTGTGTGTGTGTGTGTGTGTGTGTGTGTGTGTGTGTGTGTGTGTGTGTGTGAATAGTTGATCTTATCAAGATATTTTACTTGTTTTCCTTGGCATGTTGTCTTTTGATAACACATAGATGCAGTTTGAAAGCTTATTATATAGGTCATGTGAAGTGTATAAGTGTACTTCAAGGTTTTATTGAGTATGTCTTTTCATTAGTGTCATCTCATGACCTCTTGATCAGTCCTCATAACTTAGGTATCTATCAAAACATCCACTTTAAAGTGCTTATGTGAGAGGTTCATATTATAAGTAGTTTATGTTTAGGTTAGTTTTCTTGGTCTATAAGTGCACATGAAGTTGGTTTGTAGAAGTAAACTATTTGGCGTATCACCCCCTTGTCTTTGTTATCATGTTATCCTTCTCCCTTTTCCTTTACAAGATAGTTAGTTGTAGATCTTAATTAATACATTAAGGGGAACTAGCCCTATAACCTATAAGTTTGATCCAATTTAAGGTCACCCAAAACATAGGATCAATCCCATTACATAACTCAAGTTTAGAGGGCTTGAATCACCCTCTCAAGGGTGAAAATTTTAGCTATAATAGTTATGGCACACCTGGTAGAACTATAATTCAATGAATTATATAGTTTTTGGTATTTTTCTTTAATGCACCAATATTTGGAGGAAATTAAACAAACATCAATGGCAAATTTGAATGTATTTAGCTAGTTATAGTAGCCCAAATACCATTTTAATCAAGTCCTCTTTCATTTCTATCTTTATCATGAGGTTTCATGGTTGGGTTTGATGTTGATTTTTGTTTTACACAAGTTTAAGATCTATATCAAACTCATGTTCATCCTTGTCAATAGTTTGTTGACCCCTATCAGTAGTATTTTAAACCTTATTAGCCTTGTTATCAGAAGTATTAACTTCCTTCTTTGCCTCAATAATCATACCAAGGTAGTCCACTTCTTTGGTATTCCTCTCATTCCTCTAATTAGCCTTCTCAATATCATGTTACCCCTAGTCAACATAGCCACATTTAAAATAATTTCATCTAAAGTTTCAAGTAAACCCTCTTAGGATATTAAAGGTATATGATAGGGCTTAACACATAAAGGGAGTATGGTCAAAATTTTACTATTCATCTCATTCCTAGGGTGAGAGACTCATTACATATTATAAAGAGAGAGTGGACACCTATTAAGATAGAAAATTGGAAAATAATCACAAGTGACATGATGGACATAAGTAGCCTAATTCAAGGCATAGAGGATAAGCTAAGAGATCATGAAGGATAACATGTTCAATGTTATAAACCCCATGTGCCTTCATCCATAACATGTCAACCCTCTTATATGCCATCGATTCTCCCTCAAAAGACCATTTAAAGTGATATTGAAAGTGTTCCAACTCCTTCACATAACCCTCAAGCTTTCCCTTTAAATCAATCCAAGAGAACATCTAAAATAAGAAAGAGGTTTTTATTGAGAAGCTTATTATTGAGAACCAAAATGAATCAGAATTGGAAATCTTGATTCCTACTTGGAGGGAATCTAATGAACCTATCTTGGAAAAAAAACTCTAATCCTCTTCCTCAAGAACACCCCAACAAGTCTTTCAATATTCTAAGTTTGAATCAAGTGGTGAAATCATGGGATAAACAAAGTGGAATAATCATAGATTGGGGAGTTGATATCAAAAAATAATTTAAGTCTATTCAATCCCCTCCCATCCCTCCTCAAGATCCTAAATCCTTACCATCTTGGAAGTCAATTTAAGAAAGAATCCAAAGTAAACAAGATATCCTTATTGAGAAGATTGAAAAACCTAAGAAATTTCCATCTTGGAAATTCATTCAAGAGAGTATTAAAATGAAGAATGAATCCCTTGTAGAGAAATTTGAAAGTGAACACATTCCAAAGATGGAGGGATTTATTGATGAATGGATGGAAGATGAGGACAAGCACATTGAGAATGATAACTCAAAACTAGTTTGTGAAGATAAGAAAAATAGTCATGTTGTAGCTGAACATCACTCCTAAGGAGGCTATGAGGATAAAATTTAAATTTTATGCAAGGAGGAGATAATCATTAGAACACCTCTTGGAAAAGAGATATTCCAACCAGCGTTTGAAATTGAAGAGAAAGTTACTTTGATGAAGTACAAGATGATTAGGTCGTTACAACAAGTAAAAAAGCTTTTAAGAATGTATTAGAGTTGGTAAAAAATTATTTTAAGCCCCATAAACATGATAAAAAAGGTACTAACCCTAAATCCTTCTAAAATTGTGTTGTAATTACTTATACATCATCCCTTATCAAGCTGGAATAAGGTCCAAATTACTATAATCATGTGAAATTCAATTGAGAGACTTGTTTAAGGTTCTAAAATTAGGTTACACTCTTCTAGAGACATGTCAAGGTCTAATTCAAGTTTAAGAAGATAGTTTTATCAAGAAAGAGGGAAGAAACTCTCCAGGATTTCCAATCCATGAGGCTCTATAATTTGAATATAAATGCCAAGCTATGGTTGCACCTATTCAAGAGGGATGTAAAGTGAATGACAAAGACTTGTGGCAACAATACCTAAGAAAATGCAATGAATTTGAAACTATAAAATGGGATAAATATTCTATTAGATAGAATGAAGCTTATTTTGAAGTTGTTTCTATTCATATTGAGATACTTGTTCATGATGATTCAAGAAAACAAGATCAATATATTAAGAAGGCAATAGTTGGTAGGCATGAAAAAAGCTATAGACAATCAAGAGTAACTTATAGATGAGGTAGAAATGATATTGTTTGTGCCAAGAAAATAATTTTGGAATGAGTATGATTTGGTATTTGACTCACATAGTTAGCCGATATATAAGGGAATGAAGCAAGAAGGTTTAGTTTCTAGTCAAAGAGGCTATGAGCATGCTAGCATATCTAAATGTGAAAAGCCTCCACTCCATGAATCATGTTTGGTTTGAATCTACTCATAACATGACAATATGATTCCATGGTCTCATGATTATCTCAAGAGTTTCCCATTTTATCATGAAGGAATAAATTTTGAGGTCAATTATGTATCGTTATTTATGCTTTGTGTTCCTTAAGTGTTTGAGAGCTCAATTATGTTTTTTTTTTTGTCTGTATTTTGTGTGTTATGTTTATGTGTTGTGTGGTTGGAGGTCATGCCAATTGTATTTTCTTGTTCAAATTAATTTCAAGTATGAGTTTAATTAGTATATGACTTCATTGCCCAATAGATGGATTAGGAAACCAATCTATATGTTTAGCAAGCAAGCATCCCCAAGAGACCACCAAAGATGTTAGCCAAATTTTTGATACCATTACCTAGGTTCATAAAAAAACTGATTGTCATACCTTATGACCTTGTTAATAACCCTTTCCATGCTTTATGAGGTATTAAATTGGTCTTTCTAAAGTCTTATTACCATAATTTAAGGTTAATTTGACAAGATTAAGGTAATGTTTTATTTTGGTCTTGTACTAATCTAGTCATGTCATGGTGTGAAGAAAGTTGACCCATATGATATCAAAAGATTTTAAGTTTATCTCAAATTTACCTTACCCCTTAATCACCTTGAATGAATATTTTATGATTGTTTGTAAAAGTCAAGGTTGTTTTATAAACTTTAAGGTAAGTGAAGTTGAGGGAAACGCATATGTATCTAAATACAACATTTGTCAAAGTTGACCAAAGATCAAACATGAATACCTCACATTGTAAAATATTTTAAATGGTGTTATAATGTGTATATGATAGTTACAAGTCAAAACGTAATCATATTCTTATAATTCAATACTTAAGAGGAGCTTGTCACCCACTTCTATGGACTTGGGAGATTCACTTTTAGGTGAATATTTTTTAGATATTTATCTTAAAATTTCATATAAAAAATATATTATTTTATTTCAGGTAAAGGTGTAGTTAATACAAAAAATACTTCCTTTTCTCCATCATTCTCTTGGCAAGCTCACAAAGGCAATTTTAAAGTGTTCATTTTATACAGTATGGTGGGAGTTGGGAACTAATATTTTTTCAAAAAGAGGGGATCCTAATGGAATTAAAATTCATGGTAATTTTAATTATATTAGTGGCCCCTCCTTAATGAACAATCACTAAGACCATAGGGTGCTCTAAAATTAGCTACAAACCCCACATGCTCATTTTTTTTCTTAAAATGGTAGTTGTAAGTTTATTGGAGGAATGATTATAATTGAAGAAGATATTTAAAGGTATATAAATACATATTACACTTTAAAACACTAATTTTGGCATGTGTGGCATTGTAAAATGAGAAAAATATCTCCATAAGATAGTTTTGTAGGTTGTTGATGACGTTTCTTGATGTTTCAAGGTCCTTAATAGATATAGGCATGTTTATAAGGATTTTATGTAATGTTTTAATTCCAAATAAAAATATATATCTCCATAAATGATTCTCCATTCTCATTCTAATACCACTTTCTCCAGATAATGTGTAATGGCCTTGGTTATGGACTGTGTGTAAGTTTCTTGCATAAGGTTAGTTGAGAAGGTTTAATCTTGAATTTTTAGAGTGATATGAGATTATTTACCTCATAATATAGGTGATAAGGTAATTAATAATTGATCTCAAGCTCAAATATATCAATCCAACCACCATTCAAGGCCTAAAACATGAAAAATAAAAACCTGCAGGTCTGTAGACTTGTAGGTCTCTTTTTCATGAGACATACATGAATTGAGCATAAATATTTGAGTTTTAACACATAAATTTTTATTGTAATATACTATTACTACACTTGGATAGGTCCAATATGAGTGGAGGAAGTGTGGTTTTAATACCTAATACTCAAAACTCCCAATGATCATCTACAGGTAGAATTGGCAAGACTTAACCAGTTGAGACATTAAGTCAACATGAAGAACATCTAAAAGTGTAAATATGACATATATATATTGTATATAAGATTATGAATAATAATTAGGTCTAGTTTGGTAATGATCCAAAACACATCCACCTCTTGATCACCTAAATCCATGTGATGAATGGATACAAGAAGAGAGAAATGTTTGTTTTTAAAGACATAAGATCTTGAAGAGGTTAAAGAAGGTCAAAAGAGAACAAATAAACCATCTTAAATTTAGTAAATATCATGGAAATGTTTAGTGACTTTTAGAAGAGGTCTTAAACTTCAAATGTAGATAAGATACCAAATGACTACCTATAGGTTGATTTGACTGACTAAAGTGATTTTCAAACTTGAGAAAAAGATATAATGTAAAATAGAGGTATTGGATTTTGGAGTGATAGATATAATGAAAAATTAAATAGAGTTCAAATAATAGATAAGGAAATATTAGAGAGATTGTGATCAAGACAATTTCACTTCATCCCTCCAGTCATAGTTAAAATTAGCATAGTTAAGTCTACCAAGTCAAGTGAAAGATGCCTCATTATTTGAAGGAAAAAGAGGTATAAGGGAGAATAAATCACATAAAATTAATTCTCTTGTGACATCATGACATTCATATAATCTTCAAGGTCAATGAAAATAATGAGAAGTTTTGAGAAATTTGTCTAGTCGTGGTAAGCCCAAACATGTGTACATAGGCATGTCTTAAATAGTGAATGATTGTGTGTTGAGGGAAATATATTAAGAATATTTGTTTATTATATATAAATATATATTATGAAGACCATAATATAGTCTTGTAAAATTAGACACAAGTGTCATAATGAACCATTCAAAATAGAGAGCTCTTATTAACTCAATCAAGAGGTCTAGTGAAGACTATAGAGGCCTATGTATGAAAACTATAGTAGGTGGCATGTTTTTAAGAGAGTATAAAGAATAAGGATATAAAAAGGTGATAATAACTATAATTTAACACTTTGTGAAGTATTTAACTCCTAAAATAGTGAGGAAAAGGGGCAAACATAGTAGCTAGGGTCAAGAGTGCATGTTGGCTTTTAAACCCTAAGCATCAACCAATAATGTTATATTATGGAAATGGAGAATAATGATAATAAATACTAATTAAATAGGTAAAGGTTAATTATACATACCTAATTTAGGTGGTTTGAATCAAAACCAAGATCTTAAATAGCATTTTAAGACTTGTCTCTCTCCTGACCTCACCAAATATATTAATTCTAACCTGAGAGTCGCCTTCTCATGTTAAAAATAGTATAGATAAGTTGAATGGTAGAAAAATATCTTTGGAGATTTTAGGGTAAATTTTATACTTGTTATTTGTGTAATTTTTTCATTGGTTAAGAATTTGAATTTTAAAATCATCATTAAGATGATAAGTTATTTTAAACTGCCTAGAAGGCAAGGTATGACCTAATTAGAGAAATTGAATTAAAAAGTGATTTAAATAAGTTGTAATTAATTTTTAACCACCTAAAAACCATTCCTAATTATATTGAGTGTCTCACCATGAAGTTTTTTGTACTTTCACCTATATAGATGCATTAAATGTTGTACTTTTATGACGTTTTAGGATTAAAATAGCGTATTTGACCTCATGGAGACCTCATGGAGAGATGAAAACCATTAGGAAGTATTTATTTAGGTTTATTATAACTCATTGGGTTCAAAAATATGTATATATAATCCTTGAAGTTCTCAAACAAGTCTGATTCTTGAAGGCAATACAAAAGGCCTTGTGAAAGGCTAGGTTTTTGGGCCATTTCATGGTTCACCTATCTACACAACGTATCAAAATCCCAAATTTGGAATAGATCATGGTAATAGTATAGGTAAAGTTAAAAAATCACGTAATAATTGTTTTACATGTGTGGGAGGCCTATGGAGTAAAATCTTAGTTTCTAGGCCTAAAGTCCTAGTTGAGGTCTAATTAGATAGAGAAAGTAGGTGAATAAGTGAACTTACATTTTCTTTTAGGTCATGAAATTTTAAAAATAGATTTAATGGGATACTAGGTACTAAAATATATCATTATTTTCCCAAAATCATCTATACATTGTCCTATACAATGATCTTTGCATGTTTTAAAGGTTACAAGGAATTGAAGGATAGTGAGATCTTTAGGCACAAGATGATGTCTTTGAGAGTAATTAAGGATTAAAAAGGAGATGATTTAGGTATGATAATATATGAAGAGGAATTTAATGGGGATAATTTTCAATCATAAGGGTAAAATCAATATTTGACACTTGTAAGTAAGGTGAGGTGTAGTGGAACTAAGGGATTTCAAGACACCTAAAGAGTTACTTGATGATCATGACTAAGATGTCAATATAGAGAGATTATAAAACTAATGAAAGTTTTAAAAGATAATAAAAATATTTAACTCAATATTAATTTATGATGAAGAGTGCCACTTATCACCTCACAAGCTAAGAGAAGGGTAGTTTGAAGAAGAAAATCAAGGTGTCAAGCATATAAAGAGAAACTCCCACTCCATTTAGAAGAAGATGCATATTAAAAGAAGTAACACATGTATTTGGATCCCTTATGATTCTATTTAAAACTCCCTTATTTATTTTAAATCTCATTTGACATATGTCATGGCTCATTTCTATGCCCTTCTCTCACCTCCTCTCTCACTTCTCTATAAATTCAGCCTTGATTGGCTATGTATTGATCCTCCACCTAGGTATGGATAAGCCTTTCCCATTTTTATGACTTTGATAAATGATAAAAAATTAATTTTACCTACTTCTATGATTTTAATTAGTGTGTGTGTATGAATATTTTATCTTATCAAGTGATTTGACTTATCTTCCTTTGCATGTTATCCTTTTCTAACACCTAAATCTAGTTTGAAAGCTTCTTTTATAGGTTATGTGAAGTGTATAAGTGTAATTCAAGGGTTGAGTGAGTATGTCTCTTTATTAATATCATTTCATGACCTCTTTATTAGTTCTCATAGCTTAGGCATTTATCAAAACATCCACATTGAAGTGTTTATGTGAGAGATTCAAATTAGGAGTAGTTTATGTTAAGGTTAGTTTTCTTGGTCTATAAGTGAACATGAATTTGGTTGGTAGAGATAAAATATTTGGTGTATCACCCCCTTTATTTATTTTCATGTTATCATTCTCTCTTTTCCTTTGTAGGATAGTTAGTATTAGAGCCTAATTGATACATCAAGGTGAGCTAGACCTATAACCTAGAGGTTTGATCTAGCTAAAGGTCACCCATACCTTAAGATTAATCAAATTTAATAACTCAAGTTTAGATGGCTTTAATCACCCTCTCAATGGGGAAACATTTATATATAATATATATTATGACTGAGCCTAGCTAATGAGGTAATACTAAGAGCCATAGGGTATGATGTTTCTATATATATATATATATATATATATATATAGTACTTTAACTAATTTTGATGTATCTTCTTAATCTTCTCACATATACCCAAGGGATTGGATAGATGACATTATGAAAACATTCTCACTTGAATCATTGCACATCAAAACACTATGTATAAGTTATTAATTAATGTAGGCTTATATAAAAATGTGTGAAAATATAATTTTTCATCCACTATCTTTTTATCATCAAATATGGTCATGGGATGCTAAGGTGGAATGTCACTAAGTGTACCAATGATAGTATCTAATGGATGATCATATGTCACTATTGGATTATTCATGTTGTATTCATAATATACCTATAAAGTTTCCTTAGTTTATGTTAACTATGTTTAATAAAATGATCATTCCAGATATTAAAGTTTTTATTTACATTGATCTACCATCAAGATTCATCTATAGGATTTCCTAAATTAATAATTTTTTCATATACAAGATCATGTATCTTATGCCTTATCTTGAAACATATGTTTATTCAATGCCTCATATTGTGATAATAATCACAATATGAATTTCATCATAGTTTATTCATCATTTACTTAGTTTTATATCTTGTCTAAGAAGGAGAGTGATAAGGTTACACTTGGATAAATTATTTAGTAGCATATGAGGAGGTGATGGTAGTCATGAGAATTGCCTATTTTATCAAGATTACTAATTATAATTATTTTTTAAGTTATGATATTGCATTGAATAGAATCTTCACCTCATTTTTTTTATCAATTTATTTGACCTTATAATTTGGTATGTTTTAAAACTTCATTATTGAAGTAGTTGTAATATTTGATTTTTACTTAAGTTTGTTCAAAAAAAATAACTTGACTTATCTATCCCTCACTGTATGGAATAAGTCATTAAATGATTTTAACTTATTAAATATAATTAAATTGTGGAGTAATTCTAGAAAACTTTGTTTGAATATATCTTGTAATTCACTATTATCCATAACATTGGTCATCTTGGATAGCATGGAATTCTATCAAAGTACATAGTCACTGATTGGTTCATTTGACCCTTGTTTAGAGATTAAAAATTTGTGATAATTTCACTCAATATTGATCACAAATTATTCTAGGAATTGGTTTAAAAATGGATTAAATTCTCTTGCGTATTAAAGAGGGATATCATGGAACCATTAAAATGCATAATACTTAAGACTTATTATAAATAACTTGGTCAATAATTTGTTGTTATATTCATAATCCAATTGTCAAAATGGAAAAGATGAGTGGAGGAAAGATTTTGAATTTGTCCCATAGGTGGGAAAACTTAGGTTAGCACTAGGATAAGGAAGACAAGGATGATTCTGACCCATATCTAGAAGACGTACTGAGGATCCACTCGAGTGGTACTTTCCTTAGCTAGTTTCATTACATTTGGTAGATAAATAAGAGGTAAATTACAAAAAGATAAGATTATAAATGATGAAAATATTATCATGTAGAGGAATATGGTTTAGATTTGAGAGGATTGGGGTCTTATGCATCACTAGGGCCATCCCTCAAAATTTTGAAAAATAAAGCCGACGGTTGACATATCCTAAATGCTAGAATGATAGATTCTGAGTAGTGTCTATCCCTAAAAACTATCGAGTTATATTTTATAAAGATATATGATAGATCAATGGGCTCAAAATCATGTTTGGTTGATTATCTAAAGCTTCAACTACATGTTGGGAGTGTTGGAAGTTATTTCAAGTAGAGGTTAATGGTGGTGGAGAGATGATGCCCCACCAAAATATTTTTTGTTTGTGTTGAGGATATGGTAATACACATCATTTTTATTAAAATAAATGAGGATAATAGAGTTTTTAACTTATTTTTTCTTTCTATGAGGGTTCATGCACTATTTTTTATTGGTTTGTGGGTTTGTATTCTTGTATAAACACTACTGAAACCCTTGACTAGCTAGTTTTAGGACTTTGAGTAAATGGGAATGATGGAAGAATCCTCAAAAGTTTATATGGAGTATATTTTTATATTTTTTATTCCCCTTTATGGGCTATGGTAAGGTTGAGTGGGTATGTATTTTCACTTGTTACACTTAGGTTCTATAGAGGAAGTGCAAAATATTTGTTGAAGATGAGATCTATGGGGGTTTACATGCAATTATACTAGATGATTTATTGAGGATGAAAAAGGAGGTGCCTTATGGACAAATTAATTTATATCCCTATGCAAACTCAGATTGAGAAGGCATGGTTATTCTAGGCTAGTTTTTGTAAGGATAGAGTAGTTTTATGAGTCACTTGCCAAAGCTTTCAATTAATTTTGGTTATGGTAGATAGAGGAAACCACATAAAAACTTATCTTAGTAGAGTGGATGATAGAGGATTTCACTCTTATCTCTTTTAGTTACTAGGGTTTGTCCTAAAATCTATGGGTATTGATTATGTTCAGCTAAAAATTCTTTTTGTGTATCAAGATATGGTTACACTATTGGGGACAAGTTAAACAGTTCCTTGTTATGATTTAGATGTTATTTGGATCAATAGGAGGGTAAGACAAATTATTGTGCTTCATCTATGTTGAAGATGTGCAAAGGTTATAAAGAGGTAGAATACTAACATAATACCTTCTGCTCTTGGTAGGCTCTTATTTTGTAGCAAAAATTATAAGAAAATTATGTTGAAGTGTATCTATTATTTGGGTTTTTTTGAGAAGTAACCTCATTGTTTGTACTAAGGTTGTGGGATACTTTAATCCTTATTGGCTTTATGGTTATGGGATCCTCAAAAACCCTCTTTCTATTTGATTTTCTAATGTTTTGGGATCCTTCAAACCCTCTTTCTATGTTGGTTATGGTTGTGGGACCCTTAAAACCCTCTTGTTGTGCTTTGTAAATGTAGTGAGATCCTCCAAAAACCTCTTGGTTGTTGGAATATTGATCAAAACCCTCCCTATGGATCTAGGTCTAGTTATCAAAACCCTCCTTTGACTGATTCATAGCTATGGATTCAAAAGTATTCACACTTATCTAATAAAAAATATTCATAGTCCAAGAATGTTGCATGGAATGATCCAAGATGTTTCTCAGGATCACCTTTACCTTCATATAATGTCAACTTGGGAGATAAAAAATATTTGGTAAAGGGTAGGGTGTTATCTCAGAGGCTAATGGGTTATGGAATAAATCATGAAAATCCATGAAATGAATAACTCTTAATGCACATTTATATAGATATAACACTTTGACATGAAGAGTTTTAAAAATATGGTCATCAAAATGTGTATTAGGTTTGGTTAGTAATGGAACATGTGCATTTATCATGGAATTGGTGAAAGTTTATTGTGCAAGAATAAGGTATCTAAACCTATTGAAGGACTCATATTTCCCACAAAATTTAGATGGATATTACATTGGTCAATGGAGTTGTATCCATAAGCATAATAATGGTGGAGTGGTATGAATACCTGATGTAGAATCTTGGGATAATGTTTTTTACTCATATCTTACTATATATAACATTTCATCAATTTGATATGGATTCTATATGCAAATGGAGATGTAACTGATCTACAAATCAATCCTAGCTCAAAAAAGATAAATATTACTTACACTTTTAATTGTTGATACATTAGATATTTTGGGTCATGACCAAGATAGATATACTATACCTAACCATGTGATCTCTTACCAAAATAAAAGCACTAGGGAGGGTTCAAAATCCTCCAGTCAAAAAAAACTATGCAATAACCCTAACTAGGTCCTATGTTTTCATATTCACAAAAGTAAATAACAATTAAAATAAAGTCTAATCTAGTGATCAAAAAAGCTTATGGCACAAAATGGGGGTTAGTAAAAATAAAATTAAACATGAATAAGAGAATCATAATTAATATATGTATAGGTAAAACCTTAATTTCATGGAGAGAGAAATAAATTCAAAATCCATTACTTATGTTGCTTAAATCTACTAAAATAGAGGAGTAAAGTTAGAGATATTTACCTTGCATATGAACCTATCAAGACTCAATCTCTCCATTGGACAAAGGTGCTTTGTAAAAGGTTTTTATGGTTTATAAGGATCACTAAGAAAGGCCAAATCATCTAAGACTTTTCAAAAGACAAAATTATTATCTAAGTATAGACCCTAAGCTATAACTCCTCAAGTAGAGTGGTGGAAGAGTAGATTATAAAGAAGCAAAACTAAATAACTAATTGTTGTTCTCTCTAAGAAATAGAGAAATGAATGTGTATATATAGCTGAATAAACCTAAACCTTTTCAAAAGTTTATCCAATAGGGTCATCCTAATTGACTTTGTATCATTATTGATAAAAACAAATTAGGTCTTGGTTTAGGTCTGCTAGGGGCTGACCTAGACCCTAAATGAATTTTATCAATTAGAGTATAGGGTGTGTGGGATTGACAATGTAATGTAAACCATTGGAAAGGGTTTTTAGGATAGAGAATGGATAATGAAGGTATAAAATGATAATATAAGGGTACAAAATAGGAAGAACAAATTAGTGGAGTGTTTTTAGAGAAGTTTAGATTGATAGTAAGTGGTGGTATAGGGATAAGAATCCTATAAATTACCAATGGTTTGCCTACCCCTTTCCCAGTGTACCCCTTAGGGAGTGCACTTAGAGAGATTAAGACTTAATGAGATCCTACAATAAAAAAAGCATTATGAATTGATAAATTTATCAAATATTATGTGTATACATATTGTCCACTTTAATCTCATCATGTCTCACTTAAGTGCAACAAGGGATGATGCTTCAATAAAATAACATAGTAACACACAATGATGAAGCTAAAAAATTGTTATATTTTAAAGCATAAAATAACTGAAGGGAAATGGTTGAAAAGAAAAAAAATGAAAATAAATTAAATGTATGAATACCTTAACCTACCTTTATTTCTATATGGTTGTGTGATGTATTTTTTTAGTTTTTATCATGGAGGGCACATATAATGCTTTTGATAAACCCAAGGATACAAAACTAAAGAACAAAAACAAATAAACATAATAAAGACAAGATAACTAACACAATGTCGATGAGATGTAATAGGGAATTTGGAAAGTTATGGTCACAAATTCTAAGTTAAGACCAAATTACCAAGTCAAAATTTTGGAGTAAATCGAGTAACTAAAAAACCAAGGTTGTTAAAGACCAAAAAATTAAAACAAGTAAACCTTAAGTAAGAAAGGCAAAATCACCAAGTAAAACTAAGGATACATGTTAAAATGGCATTCAAACATCAATGTGAAATTATTACAAATCCTTAAATAAATATGGGAGATCAAATGGTAAAACAACATTGATGAGTGAGTAGTAACAATCCTTACTCAATCATCAATTCAAAAAGTGCATGAAAGGGAAAATAACATTGGTGAGTGAGAAGGACCAAACCAATCTTAATCAATAATGGAAGAATAACATGAAGTATAAATGGACTCAGGTGTTTGAAACAAAGGTATTACAATAAAGGAAACTGATAAAATAAATCAATACAATTCTAGAAATGTAAAGACATGGTGTAAATAAAGATAATCCATAGTCACTCAATCATATTGTTTTTTTAATAAGTATAGATAAAACTAAAACAAAATAGTTCTAGTATGTTTTAAAGATGTGAATAATAGGGAAGTATATAAGAAATGGGAAAATATATTTTGAATCACACTTGCTTATCAAGGGGAAATGAAATGGGTGAAGGGGAAAATGAAGAAAACATCAAGGTAGAGAAATTATTTATCAAAGTCAAGTCACCCAAATTAGGTTTGTTAAAATAAGAGGACTTTTGATATTAAGGAATTTGAATAACTTCTCCTAGCCACACACATATTAGGTTAACACATGAACTATTAAGATCATCCCATGAAGATGATATGCATAAAAATTAAAATGGACCTACCTTCCTAAAATGTGTTCCCCATTCCCTAGGACCTCTTATAAAGTCATCAATCTACTATGAAGACTATGTAATTACATGAGAAAGTAGGTAGAACCTTAGAGTTGTTTGAATTCTCCTATTAAAATCTACTAGTCTATCACAACCCAATGGACTTTGGCTCTATCATGAGGCTAAATATGGAGTTTGATCTTTGATTAAAAATAGGATATGTATTTTTAATCATGTATTTTAGTGTGATTTTGAATTTTGACTTTGGATGTGACCTTTTGTTTCAAATGATTTAGATTTCAACTTCTTTGATGGATTTTTATATTCCTCCTCCATATGGATTTAGAGAACCAAAGATTGGTGATAAAGATGACTATCATTTGAAGACTTTGGACTTAGTTTAAAAAAAAGAGAACTTAGAGATCATGGTGTCTAAAAGTCTTGTTAATTTAGGTGAAATAAAAGTTCTATCTAGACTTAGACCATGTTTGATCCAACATGGAATGAAAAGAGAGGAAATTAGGAGGAATGAAACATGAAACAATTTGAATTACTTCAAATCACAAAAAATGTGACAATGGGGAAAAAGGGATACAATTATTGTGAAGTGTTATTCCTTATCATAATAATGTGAGAAGTGTAGGAAAACATGCTAACACCTTATTATTGTGAAAATTTTATCTACAAAAGAAACAAAATCTAAAGTTGAGATTAAGGGTTCATGAACTTGTAACCATTAAAAACACATTTTAGAAAAGGAACACTAAATTAAAGATGGTGATTTTATGAGGAAGGTCTGGTCCTATCCATGGTTTTACAGTGTAACTCATAAAAGAGAAACCCAAGAGGGTGAATAAACCATGAAAAATAGAGTAATAAAGATCATATTTATGAGGAAGGAATGATCATATCCATGGTATTACTCCTCAAATCATAAAGGAAAAAACTAAGGGGTGAAAAAATCATTGGAAAGTAAAGAAACATTGAGAATAAAAATAAATCATGATGAATATCAGGTCCTATCCATAATTTTACAATGCAACTCATGAGAAAAGAGAAACCAAAGGACTAAACAGGAGTAATTAAGGTTTTTGGAAAGAGAATTGTTACAAAAGATGAGACCTATGTAAATATCCTATAAAAAGTGTTATAAGAATATAATATAGAAAGCATGTTAATAAGGGAAATATCTAAGAAAAACATTTCTTTAAAAATTGTGCATTGGTGGGCTCTTTGAAAATATTGCCATTCGTGTTTGGAGGATAGTTTTGATGCTCAAGAAATTAAATGATGTCTTTTTACAATGGGATTTATCTAATGGCCATAACCTCAATATGGAAGATAAGTGAATATGGTGGTTAAATGGAAGATGGGGATTTTTTTATTTGAATAAGAAATGTAAAATTAGTAAGAACTTGGTGTGGGTGAAAAAGAGATGCTAAAGAAGCAAAGGAATTAGTGATAGAGTTTTAATGTAAAGGGATGGTATTGATGGTAAAAGAATCAAATTATTTGTCAAGGGTAGTGGCTATTTTATGATAATCAATGAGGTTTTCACTTTTGTATTAGTAATCAGCATTAACATGGTAACAAATGAGTTGGGAGTCACCCAAAGCATACATATATGTAAATTATAAATCAAGAGTCTCTCTCATGCCTAATATTAAGGCTTCATATTCTTCCATGTTATTAGTGAGGAGAAATGTCAAAGGTATCATTTTACCAAGATGATTAGTGAGGATACAACCTGCCCCAAATCTTTGAAGGCATTTGATGCCATTGAAGTGAAAGGTCCAAGTATCTTCATGTAAATAGACATTATCTTAGGTAATTATTCGATGAATACTTTAGATTTAGTAGTATTGGGAAGGATAGAGGAATCTTCTAGATTACTTGATTCAAGATTAGCAGTGAAATTATGGAAATAATCTTTAAGATATATAGCTTGATTAAGACCTTCAATATAGAGGATAGTGTCATCAAAGGAGATTATCTTCAAGGTGGTCAATAACAGGGATGGGAGCTACTACAAGTTGGTTAGCAATGATTTGTCCTTTGATAGCTTTTTTCATGATAATGCAGAGACCAAATTTCATGAGGACTATCCACTTGATGAATCTATTGCCAAAAAGAAAGGATTTGGAGAATAAGGGACAAAGTTGATCATAATGAATGATAACATAAGTTATTTGATAAAGCATATAATGATAGATATTTTCATCTATAAAATATATAGCAAGTCAATCACATGATACTTTTGTATTAAATTTTTCATAGTCAACTAAGCCTTAAATAATATAGTAGATAACATATACTCTTTCACTATCATCTTATTAGGTAAGCATTGCCCCAACTGATATGGGTGTGGAACATGTATATAAGATTAAATCATGGTTATTATAAGGTGGGTGAAGGTTTTGTGGATGAAGCAAATATTATTTCATATTTTCAAACACTTTTTTGATAAGGATCTATCCATTTGAGATCATTGCCTTTCTTTAGAAGTGAATTAGTAGAATAGATGTGATAAACCATTTTAGGGATAAATTATCTTATTAACCCAAGCTTACCAATGTAACTATGAATATATGGAATGGAAAAAGGGGTAAGTGTGACAACAATAGCATTGATATTAGTGGGATCAATATCAATAACATGAAGAGAGACTAATAACCCTGTCAATTTTCTAGATGTGATGCCAAAGACAAATTTGTAGGTGTTTAGTCTAGATTTATATTTGATGAGGTGATTGAAGATGATATCAAGATAAAAAAGATGATTTTTTAAACATTTAGACTTGGTTATGTAGTATTCCACATAGGTTTCCACAATCTTATAGATGAGGTCATATAATATGTGGGTCATATCGTATTGATAGGTAGCTACAACATTTTTGAGCTTGAAGTAAATTTTAACATAACAATACATGCCCCATTCCATGGTGAAAGCTATCTTATGTTGATATTCGATGGAAATGTAAATTTTATTATAAATTGAAAAACCTCTACAAGGGACAACATTTCATAGCTAACAGTGGAATCGATGATGACATCTATGAAAGGTAAAGGGAAGTTATCCTTAGGACAAGCAAGATTGAGATTATGAAAATTGATGCAAATGTGAATGGTCAATGACTTTATTCCAAATAGGAATAGTTTTTGAAACCCATTTTGAATAGACCATAGGCTTGAAAAATTTAGCATTGATAAGTTTAATGGTTTCTTTGTGACATAAATTGAAAACTTTGGCAGGAATTGTCTATTATTTTTGTCACATGGGTTTGAGATTAGGATAGGTGTTCATATTTTACACCATGATGCTAGGATCAATGCCAGACATGTGTTCATAGGACTAGGTGAAAGTCTCATGATATTTATCAAAGAATAAAATAAAGTTATCATGTTCAATTGGTGTAAGTTCTCTAAAGACTGTGATTGCCCAAGGACATGATGGGGTACCATATTCGATTTAGGTAATTTACTCAATAAACATAATATTTATATCTTGGAAATGATATGGTGCATTAGGTAAAGAGGAAATGGGATTTGTTTTCGAATCACTACTAGTAATGAAGTTTGTAAATTAGGGGATTTTTGTTTGAAATTACCAAGTTTATGATGTTATTGAGGAAGTTGAGGTTCTCAGGCATGGAACAATTCAATAATGGCTCTCCACATCTAGTTCAAGATCAATAATTTTTTTACCATGGTGGTCATATTTATAATGTATTTGACATACATATATGGCCTTAGCATAGACTATGATCTCAGGAGTAGGTGAAATATGGGAAGAAGGTTGATCTAATTTGATTGGTTTATAATTAGTAGCATTGGTAAGAAGAGGATCAGAGAGAATGATGGATTTGGTGGGAAGGATAGAATATTTTGGAAGTGCTAAAGGTTTAATGGGTAATATTTGTTCTACCACCCAAAGAGTGTCAAAAAGTGGAGAATTAATAGGAGGTATATAACCTTCAGGTGCCAACTCAATTTTTTTTGAAATGGTATGAGCATCATAATTGAAAGAATGTATTTGAGATAGATTTTTTTGATAATGTTGAACATCCAAGTCTCATGATTGAATTGGGCCATGATGTAGTTATCATCATAGGTTGGAGAGATTATACATACTTATTATTCATGAAGAAATTTAGAAGCATAGATGCTAAATCACTAAATTTATGTGGAGACATGATTAAATGATCTTGAAATAGTTTATCCACTCCATAATCATTACACGTGAAGTCATATTTTATGTAAGAGACTTCCTGAGCATTGCATGGAAGGGGGAAATTAGTGACCTCATCTATGAGAGGGATGGTGCAATCATGAGGCACTAAAGAGGGAGGTAGACACTCTAATATGTAAGGAGGTATCTTAGTAGTGTTTTAGGTATTTTTTAAATCATTAGGCTCATCATCATCAGAATCAACAAGATTGACATGTGAATTTGGATTCATATTTAAAAATTAGGGTAAGGGAGAACTATTGATCTTTAGAATAGTGGGAGTTAAATACCGAAATATGAGAATCAGAATATGAATACTCCAAGGGTAAGAATCGACCTAATATTTATACCTTTTTATATTATGAAGGAACTTAATACATTGGCTACCAGAAGAGGTAGTATCCCTCATTCTATGAGTTTATGGGCATCCTAGGACTATGTTGTAAGGTAAGGGTAAATCAAGGGCCATGAGCTTAGTTAGTATAGTCTTAGTTCCAATCATAAGAGGGAAACAAATACAACCAAGTGGTTTTTATGAGTTGATTTACATCCATTACATGTCAATTTAATTTATTTAATATGATCTTTTGCATAGCCAAATTATTGGACTAGCCACAAATATGTCACATTATTACCATACCCCTCATCTACTAATACTTTATGAACGAGGGTGGTATCAATGGCTATTTTGATGAAGAGGGGTGGATCATCAAATCAAAAGACGATCTCATCATTGATCATGTCTTCTTCAAAGAACTCTATGGAGGGTTTCAAAGAAGGACAAATGGATTTAATGGTATGCACTTCAATTAGTTGAGGCTCATGATAAGGTGGTTTTTTGTATAAAGTAGATGGCTATTCAATTTATTGAAGTTGTTTCATGAGAAAATTATGATGATAAGGAGAGGTGAGGATTAAGTCCATAAGAGAAATTTTACAAGGTATAGAATTGAGTTCTTCTAAGAAGTTCCAATGGGTTTTGGAAGAAGAACCAAGACAAGGCTTAGAAGGTAAATTATTTTTAAGAGGAAGACAAGTGGTTGGGAGTTAAAAAGGAGGAGATGGTTCCTCATTGATTTCAAATCCAAGTGAGTAATTGTAGTATCTTTAAGGAGTTTCTCTTCTAGATATGGTTTATTAAGTTTGGTGATGGGATCTTTATGAGTGAGTTTATGTTGATAGTTGATCTTTGTCACATTGACATATTGAGATTTTTTGTAATATTGATCATATTAATCATCAATTTAATAAATATCCTTGTTAGCTTATTGAGTGTTAGATGTGAAAAAAATATTTTTGGTTATTAGAAGAATAATATTTGGGAGCTTGTAATTTTTGAGAAGCATTAACATAATATTGATGACAAATTTGAATCATGGCTTCATGATTGAAAGAATCACCAAATATATAGGAGACAAAAAAAATTGTAAGACCTCTACATGTTTTATGAGAATGACCTATGTCAGTGTGAAACCAAAAAAATTGATTAGGGTCATACCATGTAGGAAGATTATTGGGATAAGTGAATGGTTTAGAGGGTGCTAAAAATTGTTTCATTTGTTGCATAGTTATGGTGTATGATAGGATTATGGATTATCAATTTTGGAAACTCCTAGTTTGGGTCAAGGAAGATTGAGGGTTATGGAATTATTTGAATGTTGAAAACATCCTTTAATGATTTTGGTATTAGGTTCAAACTATTTCATTAATAAGTCTTAAAACTTGGCTTCATCAAGAGCTTCATTGAGTGTTTGAGGATCACAATTCTAGACCTTATATTGAGATGAAGGATTCAATGATATTAAAAAGATTTTAAATAAATTATCATCAGTCAAGTTATGATCAGCCTTGTGAGCTAGAGATTTTCATCATTTGTTAAAATCATGAGCTGATTTAGTGGGAGATTGCTTAGCATTGATGAAATGGCTAAATCAATTCTCAAAGATATAATTTTGTTTAAAATATTTAAATAAATATTGGTGATCTATGTTTCACCCTTGATGAGGAGAAGATTATTTATGTATTCCTCAAACCTAGTCCAACATGGAAGTGACCTATAGACTATGGGCTACCTAATATGCAGGTCACACCTCTAGATTTTACATGGATAGCTCCATTAATTTGTCAATACAACTCTCTCTAATACCTAAACTTATCATAATTAAAATTTAAAGATATGTGAAAACCAATAAAAAAACCTACTCTAAGTGGTCATGCACTAATTGATAAAAAAACCACTCCTGACTATATCCTTTTAAAACCTACTAATGAACTTGATGGAGACAATAATTGATTAGAATGTTTTATGGTATTATAAGCATTAAATTTTTTTATGGATTTTGAATAGGAATCTTGAACTTGAAGGACTAAGCTTAGATCTACACAAGATACTAGTGACTTGTGACACTTTAAGAACATTCCTATTTGCTAACACTTCATAAAACCTACAATAGACTAAAAACCTAAAGATAGGTACACGAAAGGACCTATAAATTACAAAATTATGCATACATTATGAAAATAAAACTTCCATAGAGTACACTAACATTCAAAAATAAGTTTGCAAATGTCTTGTATTGATACAAAAAAGTTTTAAGGCAATTTTGGCAGAACTTTACTACAACCAACTGAGGGATGCCAAAAAAGAGATCAATTCCTACTTAAATATAAATTTTCAAGGATAAAAAATAATATTATATGTGTGGAAGAGGCCATGGATGAGGAAAATTTGGTGTATGGCAGTTATAATAGGCCTATTTCCTTCCTTATGCATTAACATGCATTCAATGCGTCCACTTTGGCATTTGGGAAAGATGTGGTGGTTATAAATTCCTAATTTTACTTCATTTAGAGTTGATTATTTATTAAAATAGCCTAAAATTACCTCCAATGGAAAATAATCAACACAAATTGGGTGTGAATAGGCCTCCTTGAGGCATTAGAAAACCTCTCTTTTGATGTGCATGTTGAATGGTCCATGAAACTACATATAACCTGTCATAATGGCCACCATATTGAGATATTATCAATTGGATGACAATTAAAAAATATTTAATATGGTCAATCAATACTACCATGCCAAATTTTTCCTTATAAAATCTTCTACTTGCAAGATAAGTAGGCCTATTTGCTTGTCCTCCAACCTTCTGCTCATATCCATTGCTTGATTGATCAAATAGTTGAACTAGGCTCCAAATTCATCTTATAATACTTAGATAATATTTGGATAACCCATTACATATTGTAATTAAGATATTTAAAGTTTTATTTACCTATAAATACATATTATCCTTGCATGACTAGGCCATTTGGATTGCTTCACAGACAGGTAGTTTAGGTAGAGGAAACATAGACACTTTTAGTTAGTTTTATGGATAATATTTGCATTTAATGAGTATAATAAGTCCTAATATTACCATTTACATCATTTATAACTTTTATTTAGGCTCTAAAACACAATTTATGCCTAAAACCTTGCAAATTTGCTTTTTTAGGATGTGTTTGTACAATTTCCATACTGTCAAGATTCATGAGCATGAGATTCTTTAAGTTGGAAATAGGATTCAAGTGTTGGATAAGAAAATTATATGAATTTATATGAAATTTTACCCAAACCTCTATAATAAAGTCACTATTAGGGTTTAATGGAGGCTTAGGAGTGTTTGGGGGTCTTAGGGGGTTTATAGAGATCAGAGCTTGGATCTCTAAACCAATTACACAAAATTCAAGCCAATAGACCCCCTCACCTTCCATAAATGTTTGGAATACCCATGCATAATATTCAAGATATGATGAGAACTTAAAGATGATCCTTATGTGAATAACATTCCTCTTAGTGAATTTTATGTGCCTACAGGTAGAATGATATAGTATAATGACTTTTCTAGGGATCAAAACTAGCTAGAGGGACTCCAAACACTATGATGGCCTTCCTCATTTGTTTCAAAGCATTTTTACTCCCTAATTTATATTTTGATTAAAATTTTTATGGAAACATATTAGTGAATGTTGTGGATTGGTATATCTATAGATCTAAACCATGAAACTTGGCATTAATACTGGGGTTGTGAGCCATTCTTACATCATATATAAATAAAACATTACCTTAAATACCTTAGAAAGTGGAATAATTGGTTTTAATGTATCATATATCTTCCTTTATATGTATGTAACTATGAATTTTAACACCTTTAACTTTATACTTTATGAACCAATCATGGAGGTCAACATGGAGGTTATTACAGGGCTTGTTAAGATGTTGTAGGACTCATTCTCACTTCTAAAACTCATTGTGCACATAAGTGCTCCTAGTATCCTTTCTTTTGAGCTCAAAATAGCACTTTAAAGTCCATTATGTATGGATTTACCCCTATATATGACAATCAATGGGTCACTATGATGATTAGAGGACTTTAGGAGACCTTAAAGGTCATTTCATGGCCAAATTATCTCATCTAGATGGGTTTTGAGACCAAACTCCATCATCAAGTCATTTTTTGGGTTTATGTAGTGTTTGATAAGTCCAACATATTAATGATGGTTCATAGAGTATGAATGTAAAAACTAAGAACAAATTCCATGGATGTTTATGGTACTGACCTCCTCATCTTTCATGAATGGGCTAGGTTCCCATGTAGAGGGTACTTAGAAATATGAACATTAAAAGATGAGGATAGGGTTTTTGTAGGAAATTTTGATTGCTAAAATTCTTAAAAAAATATCCCCAAATTACATGTATTTTTAGTCTATAGGTAGAATTAAACTTCCCTAAGAACTTTGACCTTGAGCATGCATGTGGTGGAGTGGGTGAGTATTTGACGATGGTGCTTGAACTGACTATGTGTAGAATGACTAGCTTGAGTAGTGTTTGAAGGAACTTAAACCAAATTTATAAAATTTTGGTACTTGAAACCTCCTTTCTATGTCTTAAACACCCTCTCGCACCTTACATTATACATTCAACTACCTATAATATCTTGAAGGAACCTCAAGATGGCATTGGCATATGTGAAAAGGCTTATATGTTTGACTATATTAGCCCATTTCCAAGGCATATGATTTTTGTTATAGGTATTATAACTTTTATAAGGTTAAATAACCATTAAAATCATCCCTTATTGAAACAAATCATTTTATGGGGCCCTAAACTACCTATGGACCCTTCAAAGCAAGAATGCATCCTTCAACTCATTGAACAACTATGACAGACAAACCTTGGTCTAAGATAAAATATTGTGTTACCAACTATTTTTCCAATCAAATTAAACATATGAGCGAATTTAATACTTATCCATGCCCAAATATGTCTCAAATCACCGTTTTAGCTCAAACTAGCTTCAAACTACTTGCAAACTATGTGCTTAAGTGTGAATATCCTAAGTATAGCCTTCAACTCTATCACTTAAGGTATTTTAGACCATGGTGATGTCATTCATGTTATTATATTAATTATAAATCTTAGATTATATTTTTATAATGTCCCTTTCTTTGTATATCTTATCCTTTCACTTAGACTTAGGTCTTATATTTATCTATGCTTGTGTGGTTCTTCGACTATTTAGGTGTCACTTTATATTTTCAATGGTAGTGGCCATAAATTTTCCATTATCAATAGTATGAACCTTTCCCTCCATTGTATGGACTTTTTATTTTAGCTCAGATAAGATGGAGACACTAGTATAGACTAGTAATGTTACATTTATCTTCTTGTCAACATGACTATCTACAAGAACTTTGTCATAAGGATTGAATGAGAAGAAGGTGGTCTAATGGGTTCTTGAAACCATGGTTTTACATGTTCATACCATCAATAAATTAGTTATGATCCATATCCTTTAACAATCACATAAATTATCATGCCTTGGATCATCTACATAGTGTTTCTTGGGACCCTACTATAGTAGCCTAAAGGGCTAGTTGTAGGTGCACATTTACATTCTCAGTTCACCATATGACTATATGGGCATAAAATCTTGTGTTTTCACTAATTTTTATGGTTATAATGTAGTGTGGAGGTCACCTTGTCATGATATAACCTTGTGAGGAAGGGTGTATGAATTGAGGAGGATGGTAGTGGAGAGATATATGGAGTGTGGTGTATGAAAACAAGGGTAACACAATGAAAAAGGTAGTGATGATATAGTGAAATAAAATCAGTATGAAAGTGGTATGAAATGGAGACTAATGACCCTAACTATAAAAAAAATATGGATATTTGAGGTCCTCACACATATACCTAAGTAATCATGAAACTTTGAAGGCATAAACACAACATACACAGTTCTAAATTGAAACCTAAGAAACTCAGAAAACCTTAACTTTCAAGAAAATAACTTAAACTTTGTTAAAAAGGGAATGTGTGGGCTCAAAAGTGAGAAAGGATAGTTTATAACCTTGTGAGGCTACCATGAAAGTTTTTAAGGTTTCCTTAAAGGTTGTGATGACTCTCCATCATGATTCCAACATCCTATTACATGTTTTTGAGTTGCATATGAGGCTCTATATGTACCATTGAGTCACATACATATTCTTGTCATATAGTGGTCTATAAACATGCACAAGTCTTCTATCCTTGAGTTATATTTAGGTAACAATGCCCATTAGACCTTTCACTTGAGTAAGAAGGCATTGGAATCCTTGAATACTTCTATAACTCTTCAACCTAATCCAAAACATCTAATGAAGGCATCAAACCTATGTCTATTACACAAACCTATATATAGACCATACACAAGATCTAGTCATAAAGATATGATAGCCATGTGATCTCAAACATGTGATTTAACTACTAAAAATGTTATGTATGGATAATCAAGACTTGAGGGAACAACATTAGTGACTAGTTTGAGAAATTTAATCAAAAATCCTTGAAAATTGTTCAGTCTAAGTTGGCTTGTACAAATCAAAGGGGAATAGGGATTCCTTAACTTATTAAAGAATGCTTATAAATATTAGTAGACAAATACATAGACAAATTCCCATGGGTGAAAGCTTCTTAAATCTACTTTCTCTGGTTATGAGCTTGGACCCCCACTCTCTCTCCTATGTATGGTATGAGTAAAACCCTGAGGATCTTTTTGAGTCCACAAATGAGATTGAGGGAGAGATGAAACAATTTTTATATCCTAAGATATGGATAGACACTAATCTCTTCACCATTTGACATCTCTGAACTCCCTCTACAAAATCATGACTCCACTTGAGTTATTCCATTTAGTATGGATTCATACTATTGGAGAAACTTCTACAAACTATCATTTTTATAGTAAATCCTCCTCATTTCAGACCAAAAACATTGTTATCAATTGTTGTGGAGGGAAAATAAGAGTTATATGAAACTTTAAATTAGATGGTGTGAATTGAGGGAGTTTAAGAGTCATAGTTCGGCACATGTGAGAACCATTTGGGAAGAATTGGTATTGACTATGGTGTTAGTGGATTCAATGAGGCATGAAATGGTCTAGTGATGATTTGATGAGGTTTGTGAGGTTCATTAGAGATGTGTGGGGTGGTTAAGTGGTCTATCAATGGAAAATTAAATCTCATTATGATTTAAAAACTATTGACTTTGCTCATGTATATGACCTTAAAAGGGGGTATATCAATCGAATTATCATGTTAATACATGTAAAAGACCTCCCTAGTTTATGAAACCTCAATTGAACCTGAAGACACATTCTGTAATTTTCTTTGAAATATTGAGAATGATCATACCTCATGTTATTAGGTAGAACCAATATTACAGTTTATGAGTTTCTATAAAATTGCCTCCTTAGCTCACCTTAATCATGGCATCTTTCAAATGTTAGGGACCCACCAAAGTTATCAAGGATAGTATGTGCATGCTTTACCATCATGACACTACTTGAATTGAGTTGGATAGAAGGAATGAAGGTTGCTAGAGCACAGGTATGACATGAAAAATTAGTGAGCTATCTAAAAAAGCCTCTCAACTCATGATATGGTTGACAACCATGGTACTTAAGATGGACCATCACTTAAGGCATTAGGTTGACCCATTTATAGGTCTAACAGTACAAAATGGTTCCACATTTCTAGTGACTTAGCTAGCTCGACTATTCTGCTAGTCAAATAACTCAATTTTTTTTTTAATGTACTCTTGATGACTTGGTAAATGGAAGGTGAGTGCACATGAAGTCTGCCTCACACCTTACATACTTTTTAGATAATGAGACACAAAAAATAAATAAGTAATAATAAGAAAGACAACACAAATATTAAAAAACAAGACTAAGCAATACACACAACACATGCAGAAGCACTTTGAAGGAAAAGACAAAATCTATCTACCTATGTACAAGAGGAACCTAAAAGAGACTAATTATAGAATTTGAGGAACCTCCCATTGATAGGGATGGGGAGTTACTCACCATTCAATTTATAAATATCAAAGGCATTAATTTATTTGCAGTAGCTGATGATGTAAGGTCTATTCTAAAGGCTTTCAAATTTGGAGTGTTTTCTTAACTTTGCATGGTCCTCATCCCACTTGATGACTACATCTCCCTATTATAATGTCATAGATGAAGCCCTTTTATTAAATGAATTCTTGACTTGATGTTTATTATACCACATTGAATGTATGGCATTGTCTCTCATCTTCTCCAACTACCTTAGATCATTCATTCTCACTTGCATAGAATCATCTTATAACATCTCAAGTTGGTGGGCAAGCTCTAAGGTAGGTAGCTCAAGGGAAATAAGAGATCTTGCCTCCATACCATAGACAAGGAGGTATGGAGAGTGTCCAGTAGACCTATTAGGTATCACTCTATCTACCCATAAGGTAGTTATCAATCTTGTATGCCATTCTCTTTCACTGTCTTCCATGGTTCTCTTGATTATCCTTTTCAAATTATTGTTATGGACTCTGCTAGTCCATTTCCATAAGGGTAATATCTGGAGTATGTCTTAAGGTAAATTCCATGTATAAGGGGCCACTTACATAATTATTACTTTTAAAGGCCAAGGTGTTATTAGAGATGATTATTTAAGGCATACCAAATCTGGTCACAAGATTATCATAGAACTCTAAGACAAAATTTTCATTAGCCTCCTTAAGTGCAACTACCTCCACCCACTTTGTGAAGTAGTCATTGGATGTGATGACCCACTTATGTATAGAAATTTAATGGGGATGGATAATTCCAATGAAATATAATCCCCACTACATGCAAGGATATTCAACTTGGATTGGCTACAAAGGAAGGGCAACTAACTTCTACTTGCCAATGAACATAACACACTTTAAGCAATTTATCACTCAAGAATGAGAATATATAAACAATGTAGCCCAAAAGTGTCCAGCTCTAATGATTTTAGAGGTTATGGTTTTGGCATAAAAGTGACCACCTATAGGGCCATCATGAAATTGTTCAAGCAACCTATCAACTTGACTTAATTCAACACATCTCAAAAGCATGACTCCTATTTCTTTATTAAAGAGCACTCCATCTATCAAGACATAGGGTATGGTTTGTAATATAAAGTATCTATTTTTGGCCCTATCTAATCCCATAGGAAATTGGTCTATTTAGAAGAATTTTACCACATCATTGGTCTAGTTGAGAGGAGTGTTACTTGCTATTGCTTGCTGAATGTCATGGACTACCAACACTTGATATTTGTCTTCTTTTACTTCTATTTCAAGATCACACATATACCTATACCTTTGATCAACTTGGTCACTCTCACCTCAAGGTCATATTCCATGCACTTTGTTACCCACCTATCTCTCTTTTCATTTAGATCTCTATTGAGTATGAATTTTTTGATGCTTTAGTGTATCACCATAACTATGAACTTGTTATTAGACACCATGTGCCTAAATGTGCTTAATCCTGTCATGAAATAAAGTAAATTATTCTCAAAAAAAATATATATTTACTCATATAATTCTAAGGCATAACTAAATAAGTATATTTTTTGTTTTAGGCCTTCAAAATTCTACTGCATAAGCATAGCAAAAATCACATCTGATGTGGAGAAAGCATATAAGTAAAACTCTTTTATAAAATCAAGATTAAGGAGTGTGAGGGATTGATATATGGCCTATTTTATGGACTCAATGATCCTCTTTCCTTCCTTTATCCATGTCAACTCTTTGTGATTCCTAATCATGTGAGTAATAATCTTGACCAACTCTGCAAAACCTAGGATAAATCTCCTTATGAAGTTGATCTTTCCTAAGAAGATCTGTAAACCTTTATTGTGACTGGGTAGGGGTAAGGATAAGATATATTAAAATATCTTATGGTTTATATAAATAACATATTTTTACACTACATGTCCTAATAATATGCCCTTATGAATACAAAATATGCATTTCTTAAGATTCAAGGACACTCCAAACTGCCTGCACCTATCAAAGACCAACATCAAATGATCCATATGGTTTATTGGATCCTTTGAGAACACATTGATGTCATAAAGTTATATTATCACCATTTCATTTATTAAAACCTCAAAGGAAACATCCATTTCCTCTTTGAAAGGTTTCCCATGCATTGGATAGTCCAAAGGGCATTTTCATGTATGCATACATCCCCTAGTTTGTAGTGAAAGTAGCCTTTTACCTATCCTCTTATTTTAAAAATATTTAACTATAATTTAATTAAAAATAAATCAAGGATAATATTTAATATCCTAAAACCTTCTAAAGTATATTATCCATGGAGGGCAGTGGGTATTGGTCCCTCAAAGACACATTATTAAGGTCTCTAAAGTCAACACATAGGCATATCTCTTCATTTTATTACTCATAGGCACAATATTTTTTACACATGAGGAATATTTTATGGTGAATATTATATTATATTATATCAATTTGAGCAACTCTCATCTCATGAGCTTTTCCATAATAGGGTTGATTGGACTTTATTTCTGCCTTACTAATTTTGCATTATTTTCCAATTATATGGTATGTTGGGAAAAATTGAGGTCAAATACCTTTATACCATGGTATTCTCATGAAAAAACTTTAGCATACTCCTAAAAAAGGTAATGAATGAAAATCTCTCTTATATTGTGTTTAATTTCCCCAACTTAAGTAGCTTATCCTTAAATACGACTATCTTCTCATAGTTCTCTTCTTTAGTTGAGATACCTACCTTATCTATTATAATCTAATAATATTAATTAAAGATGATATCCAATGTAACTAGTCCTTTTTAAAATTTATTATAACTTAGCTATACTATCTGATCATCAAATTGATGCTGGAAATTACCTTGATTTTTATGGAAGAATTCTACCTCTTACATGAGAAAACACATAATTTGTTCATCACTATCAAAGACTTTCTAGCTCACATCATTATTAGGTATATATGGCCTACATATGACCTTTATTTTTTATTTTTATTTATTTACCTTGACTCCATCTATAATTTCACATTGGGAACCAATAGCTACATGTCTATATTCATGGTGATTAGATTGCCTTGGTATGGAGTAGATGTTAAATGCTAATAAGTCCTCTAAGAGGTCCCACACTCAATGATTATATGATTTTAAAATATTGTTACTTACTACACTAACACCCCTCACTTGTTTCACTACAATATCACTGTCACCTTTCACTTGCATAAGTTTGATGCTTCTCCTTCTTGCTTCTTGTATATCACATATAAGGGTTTCATACTTAGCTATGTTTAAAGTGAAACTAAATTAAAACCTCACTACAAAGTTGTAATTATGATTTAAAGGAGAGACTAACTTTACTCTATCCCCACTGCCATTATTTGGCCTTGAGCCATGAAAGAACAAGGTTCATATACCATCATGTTCTTTCATTGAGCTTATGAGACTAGGAATAACAACCCCTTCCTCATGCATATAATATACCCCTAGATATGCCTACTCAATGGTATTATAGGCATGAAATCCATGTTTATAATATTCCCATTGATCAAAGAGTAGATCTAAGATGACATCAAGATGATCCTTACTTTCTTGCTCACTGACATTCTCATCCTCATCAAGTATAGTGCAATTTACATTTGAAAGGATGGGCATATAGGGCTCTAAATGGAACCTAGAAATAGGTTCAGATATAATAGTGACCTTAGTCCCCTATGTAGTCCTAAATACCATGTATGACTAGTCAGATGAAAGGAAATCCTCAATCCTTTTAGTGAAGTCCCTATATAGGCATAGAGCAAAGTATGGAGGTAAATCAACAACCATGACATCTTGTGTGATAGTGCAATTAGGGAAAGCTGCTAACATAATTTTGAGATATTTTAAGATACCTAATATCTTTATGAGGGACCCATCTATTTTCAATAATCCTTTCTCATTGGGCTCATACTTGAGTTCTATTTTATTATTTATGGACTTAGGCATGACTGAGGTTGATGCACAACTATCTATCATGCAATTATGGATAAGACAATCTCCTATTATGACTAAAAACTAAAATGGAGGTGAATTAATAACCTTGGGATCTTAAAATTCACTAGGCTGACCATCATTAACATAAACTACACTTACCTTGTCAGCTTTCTTATTTATGAGAGAGAGTTTGGAAATCTATTATTGGAGAATGTCTTTCTACCCTATAATGAGGAGATCATCCCATATACCAATGCTAACATTGGATCTCTTCATGTAATCCATAATTTTTAATGGAGAATTTACACTCTTTTAATACAACTTGGAAGTGGAGGCATCACTTGTGACTTTAGTAACTTGAAGAATGAATGGAGTCTTCTACTTATACCCATGAGTTTGAGGTTTTTGCTAAGTTGGAGGGGTTTTGTTAACTATAATCTAAGTGGAAGGTTATTGAGACACTTGGGGGTGTGTGGAAGAGAACTTAGACTATCCCAAACTATCATCCACCATTCTCCTTTTAACCCTTATGTGAGATGCAACTACATCATTTAGCCTTTGTGCATTTTGACCCAAGTTTTCTTTCACATGTTCAAAGGTATGATCTCCTTCTTGGAAGTTTACAAGGGTAATGTTAGTAGTTGATTTGCTCACATTCCCTTGTTATGTTTACTTATAACTTTTATTGGTGTCATGGCAAACATATCACCATGAATCATTGAAGGATCTTGTGGTGAAGGAGGCATAGTGTCATGAGCTTGAAATGGAGGAGTTTGCCACAAAAAATAATTATGATATGTTTCCCCACTTATAGACATCACCATCTCATTTTATTTCCCTCATGGAGTAGACTATTGACCATATTGTGAAAGATTATTTTGTGTTGGCGCCAATGCCCTTGAGCAGCTTACACCATTGGGGTTATAGCTTTTTTATGGTCTGGCCTATGTGATCTAACCTTGGGTTTGTTGATTTGGTGGATAAGGGGTATATTATAATGATAAGATGGGTATGGAGCTTAATATGAAGCTTGATATGGTCTGTAAGAGGTATGTTTCTTCCTCTTTAAGGCCACCAACTTATGATTTTATGCTTTTGACAAACTTTTAATCTTCCCAAGCCTATCTACTTGGTTATCATCAGATTTTCCATGGTTATTTATAGTAGGAAATGGAGAAATGGTGGGGTGAGTAGGTTGGAGATCAAGAAATAGGGGCATGAGGGGTATAGGAGTCAACTTTCTCACTTGTATCTAGTGATTTTCTACCCTGATAGATATTTCATATGCCTCTAGTAATGTTATCCCACCCATGGATTGTATCATTAATATAATATCTAAATTTAATGCCCTTATGTGATATAGAAAGTCATAATTGGGTTTAGTCTTTATGATAACATGGATTCTATTGATGTGGGTTTTATGCACACTAGTATCATAATGATATAGCCTCTAATGTTTTAGGATCTTAATAGAGGTAAAATCCACTCCATGGCATGAGTTATAGGTATGAAATCTTAACAAAAAGGTGATGGAATAATAGGTAGGGAATATAGTTTATTATCAAGGATTTATTGATGGAGGGGTGGCCTCTAAAAAGGAAGTAAAATCTATATGAGTTGGTGGCTAGATGGATACTAATCTAGAGTGGATAGGTCTTAAAATTAAAAAAAAATGAAGGGAATGGTAGAAGAAAAAATAAAGGTTCTATGACTTCAAGAATTAGCTCTCTGGCTAGTTTCTAAGTGGACAAGTGCTTTCAAAACCTATGCCTATGGCTAGCAGCCATTGCACACACAATTCAGACATGGTCAAGTAATCTAGGGTAATCTTGATATAAGAAACTCATATGCCTTAGAAAAAGGTTAATACTTTTAGATCAGATATTTCACACTCTTAATCAGGATATTATGGCTTAGGCTTAGTGAGGTATCTGAGATAACTATTGTGCATACAAAAAAAAACTAATATCTAATAAAACACCTCTACACACTTTAATAATATGAATCAGTCAACTTAATTTCAAATAATCAATGTAAATTACTAATACTTAAATAGCTATTGCACATCTAAGACTCTCATATCAATTATAAAAAAAAGAATTCTTTTGTAGTTGTTGCACACTAAGAGTTATTGAAAATATTCTAATCTTTTAAAACTGTGGGTTACATGTGTTAATATAGACTTGGGGAAGGGGTTGCCTCATCCTCTAATTACATGGAAGAATAAATTACATGGTATATTTATAATTTAAGTTATATATATGGTCTAAAAAATTTATAAAGTTATCTTACAATTGTTAATAATTAAGTTAGCCTTTACAAAATCATGTAACATGTGCATATTTTACAAAATGAATAGGAAAATTTTGTAATATGTTCAAATCATAATATAACCATAAATATGAAATATACACCAATATATAATGTACATGAAACACAATTGGAATTTTATGGTTGTTTCAATGTCTACATATATATATTGACTTTAGTTAGAGTTGTAACTATAGCTATCAATGTAGAATTGGATGTGGAAGCTTGAGTCTGCTTCTTATTTGCCTCTATTTCGAGTTAGCATTTATGAAACACATCAAGATTCTATCTAACTATATCCAAGTTCAAAATATAGGGTCTATGTACCCTACAAACCTACTCTAAGAGCTTTGCATACTCTACTTTCATCATTTGGAAGTTGATTTTGAAGATTTCAGCTTAAATCACCTTTTTACTTCCTAATCTCAACTCGGCTTGAATGTTTTCTAATAAAAATCCTTGTAAAATTTGATTGAAATTATCTAAATCCTCTTGAATATGTTTATAAAATCTCATTTTATTAATCAAATTTCCTATAGAATCCCTTAATTTTAACAATTTCAAGTTATTCAAAATGTACAAAATGAGGGCCTCATGTTCCTAGTATTTATGGACCAATGCCCCAATAGTTGTTACTCATTACCTAGCCTCTTATATCCTGATGACCACCATATTCATGACACTAGATCCCTCTAATGATGTCATTAGATCAAAATGGTTATATTACTTATTGGTTGTGTAAATAATTAACAACTTTAGTTTATTCTCATTTGACTTTAAAGAATTAAATAATTGATGAATATTGAAAATATGGGGGTCTAATTCAGTCCACATAAACTCCAATACCTCTAAATAATTGTATAATTTTAATACTATCTCTTTTACCTCAGATTCAACACCTACTAGGATATGCACTATTTTTTGTTATTGTTTTATTTTCTCTAATTACGCCTCTAGTTCTTATCTCACTAGCTCAGTGCCTTCATGCATTACCACCATGGCATATTTATGTGCTTCAGCCAGACACCTAAAATACTCATTGTAGGAGGATTGGCCCACCTATATATTCTATCCCTTTAACAAGGAAAATTCTTGATCCAAAACTCAAGACCTTTAGTTGAAAGATAATTTAAGAAACAAGAATAACAAAATTATAATAATGCTATCTCTAAGAAGAAATGTTTTATTGATCAAATTTGTAGATCGAAACGTATGCGTATCTCTGAGAAGAGATGTTTGATTTCCATTTTTGGCTAAATCTATTTTTATACATAATTTGAAGGTAGGAGGAGGATGTGTAAGGTTTTCAATATTGAGGGATATGAAGTGGTTTGACTTCTATGATTTACAACATTACAAAATTTGAGACATTACTATTTTTAGAAACTTACTATTTTTAGATTTCACTATTAAAATTTAAATTTAAGACACTTATATTTAAATTTTTAGGGTAAAAAACCATTGAGTATATATCCATGCCATCTCATCGTATTCTCCTCATTCTTAGCTTTCCAATGGTTCAAACAAGGATTCAAATAGAGCTATGGTGCAAAAGTTATGGCTCCCAGAAGTTATACCACCAATTGGGGTAGAACTGTCACCCAAATTATCACCTAAAATATTACTTGGATCATTCCTCCCTCCTTAATAAGAAATGGTCCCCATTTCTTCAATATTTGTCATCAAGTGTGGTAGTTGTGTTTTGATTTGATTCTCGATGCATACTTGGAATGGACTGTGCTTTATGGAGCTATGCTTTTTAGAGATATGGAGGGCCTAATTATTCACCATTTCTATCTGACCATCAGTGTATGGATGGAAGGCCATGAACTTCCTCATCTTGGTATCTATTTGATTTTATTATTGTGTTGTTTTTGTAGTCAGGTCTACAACATCATCCCTTTTGGATTTTCGTGGCTTGACCACCATGAGAATGAATTTATTGGCACTAATCAAGGAGATAGATGTAGAAGGTGGTACCTCAGGTACCCTATAACACCATGTTCCAAGAGTGTGGCTGATACTTTTAGTTCTTGATTCATAGATGCCATGTCAATCATACATGAATGGCTAACCAAGGAGTACATCATAAACATCCATAGGAACCACATCACACAAGACCTCATCTTGGAATGGTTTTATTGCATATGAGAGAAGACATTGATGGGTGACAGAGGTTTCTCCTTGGAATCAACCATCCAATATTGTATGGTTTTGGGTGAGGCTTCATAGACAGATTTAGGATTTTCACAACATTAGTAGAGATTAAATTCTTTTGACTCCCACTATCAAGAATGAAATATAAAGGCTTACCTTTCACCCATAACTTAGAGTGAAACAACCTTTCCTTATCATCTAGTCTCTCCTCATGGGTTTGTGATGAAGCAATGATGGAATCAAGCTTAGCATCTAAAATCTCTTCTTCATCCTCTTCAAGTGTAGGGTGTGTATGAGGCAGAGTAGTAGATGTTGAGGATTGTGACTCAAAAAAGAGGGATTTGATGGATCGACATTCTTCTTTGGAGTGAGTTTTATATTTATGGTAATCACACCATTTCCCAATCTTCCCTTCTTTTTACTTCCAATTTTGACCTCATATTTGACCTTCTTTGTCACTTTCCCATTTTGAAGGCTGATTCTTCATATTCATTCTTCCATGCTTCTTCTCAATCTTCACCATGAACTTGTAAACCTCACCAAGGGTTTCTAAATTGAAGAGTTCCATTTTCCCCCATATATACCTTATATTACACCATTATATTTGAGAACCTTGTGTTTCTCACTTTCCTAGATGTCCAATTTCGTAGGTAGAGAATGAAAAATATCAATGTAATCTTGAATAGACTATTCCTTACCTTAGTGAAGTTGTTGCCACTCTATATACAGATCATCATATGCTCCAATGGGGTAGTATTCTTCTTTTATAGATTATATGAAATCATCCCAAGTAGGTTCCACCTCAAGGCCAATATCATCCATATTGAATCTCTTCTTATACACTTCCCACCAATTTTTGATAAGCAATGATGCTTTCAAAAGAGAAAAAGTGATCTTCTCTTTATTGGTGAATTTATTTACAAAAAAATAGTATGAAAATTGATCCAAACAATTTTATACTACATCAACATTTATTTTTCCTTCAAATGTAGGGATATCAAAATTCACCTGTACCTTGAAGGGTGTTAGGGCACTGAAAAGATGTGGGGTTTCAGATAAAGAGCTATAATTTCTCATCAAGATTTATTGGAGAATTTGGGAAAATTGTTGTAGCATCTTTACTTACTAATAATGGAGGGCTTTATTCACCATTTCCTTTAAATGATTATATGTCTTGATGTTGTCCACCATTTGAGGTCATTTGGAGTGAACAAGTGGATAGTCTGCTAGTTCTATTATTTTCCACCCAAGTTTCCTATAATATGACCTCATACTAGAGATCATACACTCTAAATACAAGCCACTCTAATACCACTAATCTAAAACATAAGACCTTTAGTTGAAATATAATACAAGAAATAAGAATAACATAATTTTAATAATGTTATCTCTAAGAAGAGATGTTTTATTGATCAAATTTGCTGATCCAAACATATGCCTATCTCTGAGAAAAGATGTCTAATTGTCTTTTTAGGCTAAATCTGTTTAATACATACTTTGAAGGTAGGAGGAGGATGTTTAAGGTCACTAATATCGAGGGAGATGAAGTGGTTTAACTTCCATGATTTACAACATTACAAAATTCAAGAAATTACTACTTTTAGAAACTTGCTATTTTAAACTACACTATTAAAATTAAAATTTAAGGCACTTATATTGGGATTCAAGGGTAAAAAAATATTGAGAAGATCTCTATGCCATATCATCATATTTTCCTCATTCT
Organism: Torreya grandis; assembly: GCA_037957365.1. NCBI lineage: Eukaryota > Viridiplantae > Streptophyta > Pinopsida > Cupressales > Taxaceae > Torreya > Torreya grandis. The sequence goes on along the minus strand of JARHVA010001990.1, from coordinate 660,650 downwards.
TATCTTTCCAATGGTTTAAATGGGGAGTCAAATGGAGCTATGGTGCAAAATTTATGGCTCCTAAAAGTTTTTCCACTAACTGGGGTAGAACCGTCACCCAAATTATTACCTAAAATTTTGCTTGGATCAAGACTTCTTGACTCTCTTCGAGCATAATTTCCATACTAGATTCATCTTCTGAATTCATCTTTCTTACCCTTTGTATACTCCCAGATGGCTTGTTAAACAAGGTTATGGTGGATCAGAGTTTTATTATCTTAAAGCAAGGTATTTGAGAAGTCTTAGCTTTTAAATCAATGGCCCATGAAGGAATTATGAACTAGTTTGGGTCTATCTTCTATATGTTTTTAATCATAGCCTCTTCTATAAAATATTTTATTGGTTGATTCTTCTTTTCTTCCTTGATGATTGTGTCAAATAGGGAAGGCAAAATGCTCTTAGAACAATCCAAACCTCCATATTAGGGGAATGGATGGATTGTGACAACTTATTTTGCCTTCTTTCCCTTGCTTGAGCTTATGATAATTATTTCATTTGATGAAGTGGTAGATGACATGGGTAAATTGATTTGGGTGGATGAGACATAGAGTTAGGGAATGGCCATGACAATTTCAATATTCTTGGATGCTCTTTTCCTCTTCAAATATCTAACTATGGTAGTTCCAGAAGGAATATTGTTAGTGGCCATGATGGAAGTGGATGGCATGGTGGTGGAAGATGGATCAAAGGTGGTAGAAGATGGAACAATATTGGAAGAGTCCCTCTCAACTTTTGGAGTGAGTAAAAGGATATATAAGAGAGATGAGGATGTCAATGGTTCATTAGGGGTAGAAATGACAACTTCTACCCTGGGCGTCTTTAACACAAATGAAATTGGTATAGAACTAGAAATAGGAATAGAGGAAGAGAGTAGGGAAGTGGTCTTTAAAGGTTGATCCTCTTTACCTAATATGTCTTCCATGGTTGGAGATTTACCTTTGTTGGCCATGAGGCTCAGATCTTTGGATTTCTCCAATTCTACTTCATCAATTTATTTTGTTTTTTCCTCCACTTGTTGAGATATTGCAAGCAAGCTTTGTGATTAGTTAATTATTGGACTACCTGTGAGGGGATTCCTAGGCTTCATCTTGTATAAAATAGTATTCCAAGGATATAAGTAACATCCTTGTTGAGATAAGGAAATAAATTCATGTGTGATTATCCCTGATGATGTAGATTATTGTATTTATGGTATTGCTATAGGCATTTGTATTACACTTATAATTGGGTGCTCTTGTTCTTATTCTTCCTCATCAAAGGAATCTAAATTAATGGGATATCCTAGATATCCCCTAGGATTAGGCTCACTCACACTTGGTTCCTTCTTGATAACCCTCAACTTAAAATAAAGTTACTTTGACGGCCCTCCTTGTTCTTTAGTCTACTTTGTGGGTTAGTTGTTATAAAAATCTAAGGATGTCCATCCTAAAAAGAGTTGTAATATAATATTCAATTCCTTCACTATAATTGAATATTCATATTGAATCAACCTTAAATTATCCTCCTTCAATCTTGAAACTTTTTCCCTTTTCAAGACAATGTCATCATTCTATGCCTTCATGAATAAAAAGTCAATCATAATGGACATGTTGGTATGGGATACCAAGGCCCTGAATGTGTCTTTATATGTGTCCATGAGGATCTCAATCCTTTTTGGTATTGTGGGCAAATGATAAATCTTTATTTATCTTCCCACATCTCCAAAGTTCTTCCTTTGTGTGTAGCACATCTGTCCAATGACCATATGATGCCCATAGAATGTGTTTTTATTATTTTTAGTCAAGTCCTCCTCAATGCTCCACTAGAGATGGAAATAAATTTATTGATCTACCAGTTTTTTAGGTACATATTTTTGGAGGCATAGGGGATGGACCTTATATCTAGAAATCATGACCACCATGTAGTCAAGATACAAAAAATAGTCACCCCTTCTAGATAGTGTCTTCACTATGGTTTTTCTTACTCTAGGTATTAGAGATACATGGATTACTTGTCAGACTTGAGGATAAACATACTCAAAAATCTTAACCATGTTCTTGGTATATGAATCAATGTGCATAAATTATAAGTAATAAAAAATGTGATTCTTGACATAGTAAGTGGCTGGGTTCTAAAACTCACCAAGGACTTTATACATTGTGCCCATTACAACATCTAAAAGATAGGACATCATATATAAGTATTCCACTAGAGTGGGTGGATTTATATTTTATATAACCTATTCGCTAAAATGGAAACTTATACTTTCACCCAAAGTAAATGTTACATCATTAGTCATCATCATATGTAACAATGGTACCTAGTCTAAATTGAGAAAATAGATGTTGGGCATGTCGTATAGCCTATTAAGAAGGGCCATCCCAATCCACACTCCCATCCTAAATTTATTGATAGGGGTGGGATCATTACCTTTATATGTCATGATTTATCCAAAGAGAAGCCATGAACACATCACCTTATCCATTGAATTATCTTAGTTCCATGAAACTAGTTTATGTTTATCAAAATATGCATCTAGAATTGGTAATGATAAATACATCTGAAAGTCATCTCTAGAGATGCATGCCATAACTATATGATTGTCCATGTGGTGAAAAAATGCATCTTACGTAACCTTATTTGTGAATAATAAGTCTCATAAAATGTTGATATAGTGCATCACTTTGGGCTTGGTCGTAGTTGAATGCAGTGTTTGTCACTTGAGTGAGAGAAAGTCTCTAATGAACTGGCATTTGTAGTGTGTGTATATATATATATATATATTTACATACAATTAAAATAATTCAATATAATCAACAACATCCCATAATTTAGATTAGTTCCCATATCTATTGTTGAGAATGGTCGCATCATAGACTATGTTTGTGAATTTTGTTGAGTCTTTGATATAAAATGGTGATGGCATAAATTATCCAATGAACTCCTTGGATGAATATGCCATTATAATTACGTACAATGTTTCTAGTTTATTTATGTGCTCAGTGAAATTTTTTCCTTTCCACTAGTTGCTTATTTATTTAGAATAATCTCACAGGTAGCTAGGGCTCTTCATGCATAGGGTAATAATCCAGTTCGATTTCATTTACAAGTAATGAATACTTCAAAGGCTTCATGTCATGTATATAGCTTTAACATTCAATTCCATTTCATGTATTGTAAATGACCAACATTCACATATTTTGTATTTTTTACACAGTTCAAATCTTGTTAGTTTAGTTAGTGTGTAGCATTGGTGAGTATTGGGAAGTATTTTGCTTTATTGGCTAAGTATAGAAGAGTTTTGATAGTCAAGTTTTATGTTGGGACCGAACCTATAAAATATCTAAACAAGTATTCTAAAAATATAGCCCAAATAAAAACCCTGAAGACCAAAATCCATTAGATAAAATGTTTGAACAAAATACCTAATATAAAAAACCCAAAGAGCAAAAATCCCAATGATGACTGTTTCAAATAATTTATCCGATACAAAAAAAAAATTGAAGACCAAGTTTGTTCAAAACAAAAGTTCCAAACACAAAGTCTAAAGACCAAATTTTTGATAAAATACAAGTCATTCAAGACATTTTTTAGACAAAATGTCTGATATAAAAACTCTGAACAAAAAAATTGAAGACCAAAAAGTCTTGATGAATAAGTCGCGAACAAATACATGATGAATAAGTCCCAAAAAAAGACCTAATGAATCAAAATTCAAATAATAAGGCCTGAGAAAAATGTCCAAAAACCAAATCTCGTATAAATAACCTAAAGACCAAAATCCATTATAAAAAATACCTAAACAAAATCCTCAAACAAAAGGCCAAATTAATAAGACCCAAGTGAGTTTTTCTGAATATACTCAATCCCCAAAAACTTGTATAGTTCAAACAAAACTCCCAAAAAAGGAATTAATAGAGTCAGTCCATAAAATATATAATACCATTATTGATTCTTCTAAGTGTAAATATTAAGGATCAATCTATTTAGAAATTGTATAAACATGTAGAAGAAAGGCTCAACAAATATAGCCAAAATCTAAAAAAGTGGATCCCCTTTTTTTCTTCAAGAAAAAGGGGATGTTGGGTACAAAAAATGGATACTTACATGGGGAATACTTATGATTATTTGAGAACCTATAACTTTGGTTATTAATTTCAAATCAAATATGAACAATGCCATAGAATAATACTAGAACCAAAAATATGAAAGAGACTTTTAAGTACAATCACACAACATACTTGCCTCACATATATCGATCTGTGTGTGATAAAAGTGAATTTAATTTATACCTTGTTATGATGAGATTTTCAAAGGCTTGATGAAGTTATATGTTTCATTTTGGTTTCTCTTAAATCTGATTGAATCAAGGGAAACATAGGCATTGCTCTATTGCTAGCTAGGCATCCATAGCCCCGATAGAGATACCTTCGGTTCTTTCTCTCTTCTTCCCTTATTTTCTTAATCATGATGCAAAGTATATTGACCTTATTTCATTATGTGAGCCTTTTGATTTTATATAGATATTCATTTGGATTTATCAATTACTCTTTCAAACTCATTGGTTCTTTTTCTTATTTTCTTTCTTTTTCTTTTTTAAATTTGAATGGAAAGAGGAGAGTTAAAACCCTTATGAGCTGGTATTGTTATAAAATAATGATTTAATAACATGTCCCTACTATCTAAATCTACCCCAATAATTTATCATATTCAATAATTATTAATATAATAAGTGTGATATGAAAACAACATCCCTACTAATGTCCTTAATGCCATACGAGTTGAAGGTAACAATGCAAGTTAAAAAAATTATTTATATGCACATGTATGACCTCATCTATAAGGAGTGGACTTAATTTTTATAAGGAGTTGATATTAATTAGGTTAATCCACAATTATTATAAAATGAGGGGACTTAATTGTTTTAATGAGACTTCAACAAGATTCCCAAACTATTCTTTCTTTTTTCAAATCTGCCCCATCCAAAAACTTCATTCCACCCTCTTCAACTCTGTGCAAATAGTCTCCATGTGTGGTGATAGGGATATATTGGAACCCATTTCCTTTAATAATTTTCATAAATAGAAAAATGTATGAAGAATCTGAAAAAGGGAAGACTCATTGAGTTCATGGAGCATGTCATTGAGCACAATGCTGAGATTGCCTACGATTTTGTCATGGATTGGAATAAGAGAAAAATGACCATCCATGACATCATAATAAATGTTTTAGAGGAGTTCACAGATGAATTAGCTGGTATCTCATGTACAAGCACCAAGGCACTCAAAGATAAATTAAAAAAACAAGAGTTACTATAATGTTTTTTTAGGATGAATGACTTTATGCAGATAGACAAAAAAAGCTTTCCACAGGCTAATCTTCCATGCTACTAGACTAAACATTTACCTTAAAATCATGTATTACATGACACTTAAAGTTAAATATACTCTTATATTTTCCCACCACTTTATGTTATTTAATCATTTTATTATATACACAATTAGTCTACCTTAATTTCTACTAAAGTCCTTCATAAGCACCGTCTTGGTTCATCAAGTGAATGACACCAATCCCATCCTCCATCAAGGTTTGATTCTCCTTTTGGTCAATCATGTTTAAGTCCTTTATGACTAGGAGGTTCTTCCTAGGGGTTCCTTCTCTGGGGAGGACTCCCAAGAGGATTCCTTGATGGAAGATCACCTTGAGGGATCCTACCAACCCTTTGATCACACCCACCAAGATAGCTTGTCAAAATCTCCCCTAATGACCTCCCCCTTAAGCTATTTATCCCAAAATTGAAACTTATCTCACTTGAATTGGGTACTCCAGTGAAAAAATCCTAGAAAAGGAAATCTATTGTGACTAAGGAGATGGAAAGGAGAAAATTACAAATGAAAAAATTTAATTCCAAAGTTCGACAAGAAGGGATGGGTCTTTCCAAACTCATTCAAGACTAAAACTCATTGCACAAATAGGCCAAAGCTTCAGTTTAGGATTTTGTTCAATATACCTATCCCACTCAGTCCCCTACCTTTCAATCACCAAAGGTTTTAATATCCCCCTTAGGGCTCCCTCAAGGCCCCCCCTAAGTAATCCCCCATGTAGGTTAAAGAGAAAAAGCATCCTTATATGAGCTTCCCTAGTGAAGTTGATGAAGGCCTCTAGAATTGCACTTGGGAAAAGCTTTGTAAGGAAAAATAGATCATTCCAGTGAAGGACCTTGAAGATGCTGAAGACCCACAGGAGGGACTTTCCTCCTAAATATTTTCTAGTATCCTATTTTTTTTCTCTCATTCTAGTACTGTAGCTTTTTATTTTTTGTATCCTCAACCCTATTTATGGCCTGTTGATACTTTTAACTACACTCTGATGGTTCTAGGTCCCTGTAAAAACTAGCTTTTACCTCATTAAATTAATAAAAATAATAAGTGTGATTGATCCAATAGAATAAGAAAACTTTCTAAATTCATATGAAGTACTCGAGAACAAATTTCACATATCTGGTAGAAATATTCAATTGTGACACAATCCATAATAATTTATGATTACATACCTACATCTTAAAGACTCTAGACACAAAAATATACCCAATTTATGAAAACATCCCAAGTTATGAATCTCTTTATAACTTTCCCTTTCTGTTATAAGTCTATTTAAGCATAAAATAAGGGGCTCAAGTGGTTGGGTTTTAGCTTGGTGATGATAGAAGGAAATAATTAATATTGTCACAAGAAAAAATAAAATAACTAAACTAGAAAGCAAGAAAATAAATCAAGAAAATTAAACCTAGAAAACAAGAAACTATACTAGGAAAGCAATAAACTTAATCTAGAAAGTAGAAAATCTAATACTAAGAAAGTAATAAACTAATCTAGAAATTAAGAAATATAATACTAGGAAAGAAATAAACTAACCTAATCTTACCTCTACCATGTTTCTTCATCAATTAGGGGTATCTTTAGATGGTACAGCCATGAAGTAATGCTTTAGAAACTATCCATTGAATAGATATATGAGTTCATTTCCCTATAGGTCCTTTAGATGAAATACATTATTTCCTAATATCTCCAAAATCTGATATGGTCCAATCCATAGTGGGGTAAATTTGTCATATTATCCTTTATTTTCATGGGCCTTATCTGAAAGTAACACCAGATCTAAGATTCTAAATGTTTTGATCTTTACTCTTTTGTCAAACCACCACTTGAATACATCTTGGTGTTTGTTCAAGGTTTATAGGGCCTCAGTCCTTGAATATTAAATTTATATTATGTCTAGTAGTCTAGATTATTCTTTATCATTTGGTTCCATATATTCCTGAATGAATAGATAAGTCAGTAATTTGAGATTGATTGGGAATGTTGGCCTACATCCATACATTAATAGATAGGGTGAAGCTTTAAGGGCTTACTTGTATCTTGTTCAATCTACCTAAAGGGAATAATTCAATAGATTGTGTCGATCCCTAGGCTTATCCCAAGTTTATTTCTTAATTAAATATATTAGGTTCTTATTCATTGATTTTTCCAATCCATTTCCCTGGGAGTAATGGTTAGGCGATGACTTGATAGTGATCTGGTTGTCATGAGCCCATTCAGTTAATTCAACTGATATGAATGCTGGCCCATTATCATAAACTAAAGAAATGAGAGTGCCAAATCTATTTGTAATGTATTCCTCTAAGAAACAAATCACATCTTATGCTCTAAAATTATTTCTGGCCATTTCCTCCATCCATATAGTATAGTAATATGTGGTAGTGAGTATAAACTTATGGTTGGCTAAGGAATTTGGGTTAATAAAACTAATGATGTCTAAACCCCATTGGTAGAATGGCCTTCCTTCAATAATAGGTTGCAAGGGCATTGATGCATGTACTTATCTCTTAGTTAAAGCTTGGCATTCATGACATGTTCTTAGATGAGCATGAGCATCATTGAAAATTATTAGCTAGTAGTAACCAATTATTAAGATCTTGTGGGTTGTGGTATTTCCATATGGATGACCACTACCTATCTTTTGATGCAATTTTTATAGAATCTCTTTAGCTTCTTCTATATATACACACCTAAGATAGATGCCTTCATAGTTTCTTCTATAGAAAGCTCCTTTTGTGATCATTTAATGAACAATTTTGAGCCTCAAAGCTCTCCTTCATTCTCTATTGAGTTTTGGGGAACAAGTACTTGTAAAAATATATTATATTATGTCAGTATACCATTATCCTTTAGATACCTAGGCTTCACATACCTCTTCAATATTAATATATGGATCTTGCTTAGTCATGAGTTGGATAATGCCTTGACCCCAAATGATCTTAGAAATCTTGATTTCTATGTCAAATTCTTGTAGATTTGGCATCCATTTACCTATGTGTTCTCCTAATTCATTTTTGATAAGGTGAGAATAATATTAGGATTAGACATGATGGAAATAATGTTATTCCTCAAAATGTAGTGTCAAAATTTCTTCACTACTTTGACAAGAATGAATATCTATTTATAAATCATGAAGTACCCGAGTTCTATGTCCTTTAGGTTTGTCCTCATGAACGCAATTATATGCTTAGTCTCATCTTTCTTCCATGTTACAAAAATAATAACAATTTTATGCTTTAAAGCAAACGAGTATAAATAAAAGTATTTTGTAAAATATGGACTATTTATTATTGGGGCCTTAGATATTGCATCTTTAATGTCTTGAAAAGACATTCAAGCCTTAGTTTTCCATTTTATTTTAACATCTTGCTTGAGCATTGCACTAGGGTTATAACAATCTCCGTAAATCCTAAGATAAAATTCCTTATGAAATTAATCTTCCCAAATAATGGCTTGATCTCCTTCTTGTTTTTTGGTGGTGTAATATTCAAAATTCCTTGAAATTCTATCTAGATCAATGATGATCCCTTCTTTCATTATGATGTGTCATAATGGCTTGCCTTTAGTTACTCTAAATTATCTATTTTTTGGGTTTAGTAAGATTCCAAACCTTATATATCTCTCAAATATTGATTATAGGTGGCCTACGTGGTCATTCCTATTCTTGGAAAACATAGTAAGATCACCCACATAGATGATTAAGCAATTATTAATCTTTTAAATGCATGACCCATGGTTTCCTAAAAGGTAACTCCTTTGTTTATTAGGCCAAAAGTCATCCTTTTATACAACATAAGTACCCCACCTTTTAGCAAATGTAGTCTTCATTCTATCCTATGATTATACCAGTACTTGATTATAGCTTGAAAATCCATCTAAAAAGGACATCATTTTAGAGACACTTACTATCTATATCACCTCATCCAAGGAAGACAGGGGATATTTATCTTTCTTAAAGGATTTGTTCAAATTTATGAAATTAACACATAACTTGATCTCTCTACTCTTTTTTTTATTGTAACTAAATTGGCCACCCAAGTAGAATGTCTGATTGGGAAGACTCATTTTGCACTTAACAAATTTACCACTTCCCTTTGAATGAGATGCTCTAGGATAGGATTCACTGGTCTCTATCTTTGTCTGAATGGCTTGTGGCCTGGTTTCAATGGAATTGTATGAGTGATGACCTTAGGGTCATAAATATTTAATTCTTCATATGTTCAAGCATCACATCTCTATATTTGGTAATCAATTCCTTCACCCATCATCTTTCTTTTGGGGTACAACTGAGGAGAATGTTAACATAATGTGGGCTATGTTCATCACCTAAATTATCCCTTTTGAAATCAAGCTCATTGACTCTAGGTTACCTTAGATATTGATCTTGAGGAACTATGTCAAATGGTATTTCTAAAGAGACCAACCTAGTTGGGAGATGATTTTATTGAGCTAAAGGATACCTTCCTTATTTGACTCTTCTTGGAAAAGATGGATAACTTCATTATCATCAATGATTTGGGACTCAAATTGCCCTGAATTGGTTAGAAACTAAATGATCTACTGATCATCATAGAAGACTTTGAAATTTTATACATTGTTAGGAATAGAAGGAAAAGGTACTAGTTTAATATAGAATCTCTTTACCTTGGATCTTGGAGAGGATCCAAATTAGTAGCAATAACAACTAGTGAGCCTGCAACTTGGTTTTGCTCTCTAAGGACTGCTACTACATTGAAAGCTTTAAATCTCTCAATTAGATCTCATGATTTTTTTATATCTTTTTAAATAAGACAACTTGTACTGGTATTTATTTTTGACCTGATTAACTACCAGCTTTGAATCCCCAAATACTAACAATTGCTTTACATTATTCTTGAGTACCAAATACAATCCCAGAATTAAATCTTCATATTTAGCCTTATTTATAGTGCAAGGGAACTATAAGTTGTATGCTACCAATAAATTCTTCCCCTATGGATTAAATAGTTCAATTCCTACACTTAATCCTTATTTGGATCTAGCACCATCAAAGTCTAAAGTCCATAGATCATTGGAGATTTTAGATTCTAGCTCTTATATTTGATTTTATGTAGTAAAAGTGTAAATACCAAGGCTATGAGATTCATACTTTACCTCTTCATTCTTTTCATTATACTCTATGATAAGATATTTCATCATTGGTTCCCTGTAGATCTATATTTGATTTGTAATACCTATCCATGGTAGCCAAATGTGAGAGAAGTCTATAGAGAGATATTCACTGAGCATTTTAGACCCATCCCTACTTAGAAATAGTCCATAGCCTTCATGGATTTCCACTACAAGGATGTCAATAGTCATCTTGACTCATGGTTTAGATGCTACTTGAATACGTATATTAGTCAACTCTCCAACTATTAATACCACCATTTTATCTAATTTCTAAACTATTATCTTTGAACGGCTTGGATTTAGGCCAAGCTTTTGACATATGGAAGTAGGCATAATAGTTTTTGAGCCTCTAGAATCAATTAAATAATTATGAATATTCTTACCAAATGCCCTTATAGCTAGCAAAAAGGGTGGACCTTTTGTCTTGCTTGTATAGATGATAGTGGTGTCAACAACCTTTGCTTTATCTATAGATGCTTTTGTCCTTCAATGATTTGAGCTAATTCATAAAGAGTAATATTTTCTTTTATTTTCTTCATGTATTCAATGATGTTGTATTCTCCTTTGCTTTATTCCTCCTTGTTTTGAGGCTGATAATTCCCTTTTAGGGGAGGTGGATTATTGTCAGCTTTAGGATTGGGTGGAATGGCTATGTTATTTGGAGGAATAGAATTTTTTAAGGGCTTCCTACTCCTTATATTATAACTACCTTTATGGAATTTATAGAAAGCATGGATTTCATTAGTGTTATCCTCAATTACATTGTCATCTTCACTTGTAAAGGGAATTCATGAGTCTCAAATAATATGGTAGTGCTTGAAGAGTCAAGGTCATGGTGGGATTCTAGTGGATTATGCATCTAGTCTTGATAGATTTCCATAGTAATTCTTTCTCTTTAGTGATCTAAGTTAATTTATGAAGAGTAATATTTTATTTGATTTTCTTCATGTCTTCCATGATGTTGTATCCTCCTTTTCTCTATTCCTCCTTGTTTTGATACTGATCATTCCATTTTAGGGGAGGTGGATTGTTGTCAGCTTTAGGATTGGGTGGAATGGCTATGTTATTTGGAGGAATAGAATTTTTTAAGGGCTTCCTATTTCTTAGATTGTAACCACCTTTATGGAATTGATAGAAAACATGTATTTCATTATTGTTATCCTTGAGTACATTGTCATCTTTACTTGTAAAGGGAAATTCATGAGTCTCAAATAATATGGTAGTACTTGAAGAGTTAGGGTCCTAGTGGGATTCTAGTGGATTATGCATTTGGTCCTATCTTAATACTTCTCTTTGAAATATTTCAAATGATGAACAAAATTCAACACCATCAAGCTCACCATGCTAGGAATTATTATGGATTCTACACCAATTTGGTAGAGCTATCTCTACCATGTTGATCTCTAGGATCTTGTTAGGCAACTCTATGTTGTTTTTAGGCCTATTGAATGGTCTATTATACTTCTAGAATCTAAAATTCTAATTATCACTTGAGAGATTAGCATTATCCATCTTTCTTTTCATGTCAAGGAAGTCATTAATTAGCTTTTGAATCATATTTTAAATAACATCTAGCTCCACCTTTTTAGAGTCAGTGATGTAAATAACAATAGTAGAAGATGTAGACAATTGTTTATTTTATTGATAACCATTGCCTTGTGCATGATTGTTCAATAAATTATAATTTGGATGTGTTGTCTATGTTAGAGGAGGCAACATGTATAACTAGTTCTGATTGAATGTAATAACATTCTACTACATATGGGACTAGATTTAATGTTGGGAAGCCATTATTGACCTTAGGTGTGCTAGGAACTTGGAGATTAAGTTTCCTATCAATGTTGATGGCCTCTTCATATGATAATTACAAATTGGTGGTAGGAACTACCCTTCTTAGGAACACTATAGTAATTAGATCCAAATAATTCTTGTACATCTCTAAAGTTAATGATTCTTCTATTTTATAAATTGGCCTTAACCATGTATACATCTTTTGAAATATTGCATTGAAAGCATGGATAAGATCGTTAGGCTCCCTCCTCATGCTGGTGAAGTGCTAGTATATCAAACTAGGGCTAGTGACCTATCCAAGTTATGCAAGAAAAGATGCTTGACATGAATCCCAAGAAGTCATGTAATTTTACATTAAATTCATATACCAGTCATAAATAACATCCATTAGTGTAAAAGGTAAAAACCTATATGAAAAATCCTCATTAATAAAATTCATTAATGTTAAAGTAGATTTAAAATATTTGATGTGTTCCTCTGTTGTCTTGCTCTTAAAGGAGAGAAAGATGGCAAATACTTTTTAGAATTCCTAGGTAGGTCATGCACATCCCTTGAGACAATAGTAGTAAATCCAAAAAACCAAGGTGGTTGAGCCATGACATGTTAATAGGGGAAGTGTTCCTTACTAGGGAAGGTAGCATGGGTCTATTAGGGGTAGTTGGTACAACTCTAGGTCTCATATGATTTGATAAGGGTGACACTAGAAGACTAGCCTAAGAACTAGATCTGGTCACTCTCATGGGTGACTCCAGTGTAACTCTATGTACAAACTAACCTATTTTATTAAAAGTTGGGGCCCTCCTAACACTAGAAAGAGAATGTTGGCATGGGTTTTATGTACACCAATCTCATAATGAGGTAGCCTCTTACATTGTATGATCTTAATGGAGGTAAACTCCACTCTAGGGCATGAGTTATAGGTATGCAGTCTTAAAAATTAGGTGATGGAGTAATAGGTAGGGATTACATATTTTTAATAAAGATTTATGGAGAGAGGGGTAGTCTCTAAAAAGGAACTAAAATTTATATGAGTCAGTGGATGGATGGTTATGAATCTAGAGTGGACAGGTCTCAAAATAAACTCTAAAAGGAGGAAAGTTTAGAGTAGAAAAGAAAGGTTATGTGACTTCAAGAATCACCTCTCTAGCTAATTTCTAAGTGGACAAGTGATTTCAAAACCTATGTTTGTTTCTAGCAGCTTGTAATATACCTAGGAAGGGATAAATTAGTAGTATTACTAGTAGAATAATGAATAAGTAGTTTAATACCACATGCATAATAATGAGTTGGGTAGATTAGGATAGTATAAATAAATGGGCAATAGCCATTATAAGGCATCGAAGAATTATTGTAATTGAGTCTATCTCAAAGGAAGTATCCCCCTCGAAGTGGCAAGAGATTGTGGAGTTATTCCTTCCTTCCAAAAAAGAATAAATCCATAATCGCTTGCCACTTCGAGGGGGCTACCTCTTTTGAGCTAGACCCAGTTACATTAATTCTTTGATGCCTTACAATGGATTTTTCCCATTTATCTATACTATCCTAATCTACCCAACTTATTATTATTATGCATGTAGTATTAAACTACTTTACACTATTCTATTAGTTATACTACTAATTTATCCCTTCCTAGGTACATTGCATAGATCACCTTCAATCTGACCTACAAGCTTAATACACACACTTCAAACACACTAGATTAGCTCAAAAGGAGGGATCCCATTGTGGTCTCCAAATGTGGGATGATAAATTTGAGAATATATTAGATTATGAATTTATACATTAAAATCAATTCAAATTACAAATCTACTTCAAAATTTGAAACCATTAGATCAAAATGTAATAAATTACATTTAAAACAATATTATAAGTTAAAGCCAAATGTTCCAAATCAAGATCCAAAAAAGACTAAAGATTATAGATTTCTTACAAACCCTAATTTTCATCATGATATTGATTTGATTCAAGAATTATATTCATGGATTAGTTGATAACTTGATGAAAGTATTAATGTATTGGATTAATATGTATTTATTGTACATTCAACTCATTATTTGGAATAAAGGGAGTCATGGATTTAAATAGGTAATAGAGGGAGATTTTCCAATGAATTAAAAATTCATTAGAACCCTCTAGTTAATAATTCTAGAGAGAAATGAGGCAATTCTATGGAATTTAAAATTCCTTAGACTTATCTAGAGAGAACTCTCTAGAGAAGGAGAAGGGTGGTGGAGAGCTATAAATTCCATTAGGGAATCTAATGTGATTAGTGTAAGATTAGACTAGTTTATAAGAAGGGTTAGGTGAGGAGAAGGGGTAGGCTTGTAGGAAATCTTTAGAATAGGTAGGTAAGTGGGTTATGGTGATTTTAAATTCCCATATAATGGATAAGTAGGGGTTAGCTGACAAATAATACAAGATTAGGAGAATTAATTGATTTGTTGGATGATATAATGTCAATGCATAGATATGGATAATTTAATGGATGTTAAAATAACGACTAGGAGGATTACTAAGGAAAAATTTGATAGAATTAAATAGGATTGGTGATGTGATTAGATGAAATTAGTGATGTTAGTGTCAAAATTAGCAAGTTGGTGAAGGCAAGAAAATTTAGATGCATACAAAAATTAATTCATAAAAACCATGGACATTAACACAAATATTATCCAAATCACTATTATGAGTATAAAATAGTTTAAAACTTCACATATCCCTCCAATTAGACAAACTAAATTGGATGTGACCTTAAGACCAAAATCTATTTCAACTACTTTACAAGTCATGTCTCAATCTTTACATTATAATTTACTTTTGGGTAGACATGCATATATTTAATGGAAGCTATCCTCTCTACACTTCATCAATGTATCAAATTCATACATGAGGGAACCTTATTGTCCACACCCATCGATGATGAGTCTTTCAAGTTTTTTAAAATGATACATTCTAAAAATAAAGGCATCCCTAAAGTATTATCACCTAATTAATCCATCCATCTTGAACATATAAATACGTATGGAATGGGTGAGTTGAGTACCATAACTCCATCTCCAGATACAAATAATGAATTAAACTCTAAGGTGAACATAGATATGAATAAGGCAAAATAACTATTAATAAAAGAGACAAAAAACTACAATAACCCCTAACATTTGAGATTATTTTATTAATAAATACTGAGAAAAATCATGTCCATGTTTTAGATTATTATGATAGTGATGATGATACAACCTATGATATGAAAAATGAGAAAATGTGAAATTTAAAATTTGATCCACTTAAACACCTATCACATAACCTATTCGAACCTATGGGTATTAGTACATATAGAATAAAACCACTTGCATAAAATATAGATATAAATTTGGATAAGGGAAAAACAAAACTAACCATTAATTATGCAAATAACTATTATTTCATACATCCCTCTTCATTAAAAACATTGAGTCAACTTTACTAGGTCCAGATACAAGTATACGATGTAAACAATGTGGATACTTCAAAAAAGAATTCACAATCAACTTTAATAATTATGACAAAACATGATACTACCAATATAATCTTATATTTTTTACTTGAACATAATATGATTTCTTTACCTTCTACTCGACACAAATCTAGTAATAGACTTATACCCACAAAGGGAGTACCTTACTATAATTATATTTGGATCATTATATCTATACTACCAATCAATGTGCGATATTGAAAAACATTATCCAACAATATAAGAGTAAATGACACATACATATCATGTCCAAAATAGGCAAAAGGCCAAATCCTTCATATATTTCAAATGAGAAACATCTATTAAAGTGACAAAAGCATGAAGATTTAACTATTACTTATTATATTAATGGGGTATATTATCACAATTTTTTATTTGATCCAAACAATTGGGATACTCTTGTGGTACCAATTTTGTAGCATAATTTCAAAATACTATCTATGAGGTAACATGCTCTCATTCTGATTCAAAATTATGGGGATACATTTGATTACCCATTGCTTGTGGCTCACATGGCCAATTTTCAGCTATATGGATAATACAACATGAACCACATTTAAAGCTAAAATTAGGAAAAAAATTAGTTAATTGAGTGGAATGTTAAATTGGATCCTATAAACACATGTGTAAATTTTTATAATATGGGCACACTGATTTACATCTAACATTATAGATATGATCATTTGCCTGCACCATTGGTTGTAGGTAAACCATTACACCGAAACATTGAAGTATTGTCACTATATTGATATAAAAAAAGCAAAAAATCCTTTTCACAAGACCCACTACCTTCTATGCATGTGGACCTAATTGATTATAGCTACTCCAAAAAATTACAAAAGTACCAAAAAAAAAAACATTAAAAATACCAAAAATACTTTCAGTACTTACATGTTCTATTGACTCCTTGGAATCCATATGTTACTTCCATAATGGTTGAATATATACTTAGTTATACCTAAATACACATATGAATCACATTAATACATTGGGTTTGATACTATCATACACAAATATATGGCATACTTTTATTTCAAATGTTGGGTTTTTCCTTTACTCATCTAATATGGACATTGGAGGCAGCCACTTCTTCGATCTTTATACACACAAGTTATATGATTCGATGATCACTCTACACTATCAGGTTTGAGATTAAATATGTACTTACACATGCCTATTATCCATGATTGTATATTACATAGGGTACTTCATATGTTATACACTTGACATACTTTTCTACCACATTAGATCCAAGGTTCATTATGACATGTTTATGCCAATTTTTTATGCTTTACTTTTTGTACTTGAGTATCGTATTGATTGTTCAAAAATTTGAATATGTTACTTTTCTTGTAACCCCTATGACTGTGTATTATTTCATTGACATTTACATATGTCATTATTTATTGTATGGACATTTGAATATGTCAAATTTTTTTTTTACGGACATTTGACTAAGTCGTATCCCTTCGATTGTGTGGCATCTAAACATGCCCCTTGTTTATGATCTCTTTGGACCATTTCTTGTTGAATTAATTTTGAGTTCTCTTGTGTGTGTGATTATTTACTTGTTGAGATCATACTATTACTATATAGACGTTTCCATGATATTTATCATGCATATTAGGCCTACATGTGATCGTATTGGTTTTATGTGCTTAAATGATACATTGACATAGAAATGGTCCTTCTGTATGCTAAATGGTTACATTCACAAAATTTATAGTTGTCTTACCCTTTTGAGGTGAGGTAAATCCTAGAGCCTATTTTTATCTCACCTCAAAGGGAGGTTGATATTAGTGGGGGCATGCTTAGGAAGCATGTTCTCCACACTTATCATAGCTCTCAGATTCAGTGGGGGCATACTTTGGAAGTATATTCTCCACACTCATTCAATATTTAGTACTTATACCAGTTTATAGATTCAATGGGGGCATGGATTACACACATTCAAATCTTTCATATTTAGTGGGGACATGTTTGGAAAGCATGTTATCAAAATTTATTCAACATATGATACTTAGATTAGTTCATATATTAAATGGGGTCATGATTTGGAAGCATGTTCTCCACACCTATTTAGTATTTAGCATCTCCTATTTACGATGGGGGAATGTTTTAGAAAATATAATCCACATTGGTACTTATATCATTTTTCATATTCCTTCATTATAGTGGGGGCATGTTTTGGAAGCATGCCCTCCACACTTACACAGTTATCCAAATTGGCCAAAGCACACAATTATGTTATTTAGATTCATAGTTGTGTAGAATTATATATATTGGTACCATTGTTATGCATAGTTTCAACATGAGACATATTTATGGTGTATATTCTATACAACATGTGCCTAATATTATATAATCCAAATCAATTTCAAATTATAACTTTTATGGACCATATTGAGCCAATCTATTGTAGGAGTTGGTTAACCTTTAGGTATGGCTGAGGTGATTAAATCACTCAATATTTTAAAAAATTAGGTTGGACTTGGTCATCTAACCTTAGTAGATTATAAGTGTCATTAGGCTACATGGTTGAGCTAATCTCAATTGCCATGTGGAAACTAATTTTTGATCTAAAGTTGGGGGCATGTGCCTTCCAATCTTCCTCTCTCTCTCTCTCTCTCTATATATATATATATATATATATATATATATATATATATATATATATATATAGACACACACACACACACACACACACACACACACACACACACACACACACACACACACACACTTAGATATATGTACTTTATATATTTATCTATATTTATCCTAATCTCAATTTTAGATCCTTACAATTTAACATATTTTGTAAAATAAGTTATCAATAGGAAAGGAGGTTACATCAACACACAAGTGTACGCCTAAACCTCACTATTTAAATTTCAATCAATTTTAAATACTTCTAATATAGATTATATTCATATATTTTATATTGTAACATGCTCTTGTGTTTAGTTCAGTCACCAAAAAATCAATCAAATTCAACTCAAGCAAAGATAAGTTGTGCACACACACCCAAGTACTTATTCCTTTTATTTAAACTAGAAATTTCATTAATAGATGAAAGAGGGTAAATTTATATGATATTCTATGATTATGTATCACCTCAATATTATACACTTGGAAAACTTAGACCTTGGCTTTTTGTCTCAGTTATAGACTCTCATTACTTCCACAAGCCTTGCATCTACTTTATCTCATGTCCCTTGGCCTATATTTTAGTCTAACATATAATATATTAATGACATAGACATTATATCTTTCTTAGAATACTTAAAATGTACTTATCTTACACCTCTACAAGTTTTAATCCTTTACCTTTTTACCAGTCCCTCGACACTAATGTCTAAGATAGATAGTAGTATCAATGTCACTATCCTTCCCTAATGTAAGTATATAGTTCCCTGAATCATCTAATTTGTAAATGAAACATATTCTATTGGATGTCTTAAGTCATTTAATCTGATTTATTACTCCAAAGGGATTGATATAAATACAAGATCAACCCTCATTCATTCCTCAACTAGAAAAGACCAAGCATACCAAGACCCTTATCAAAAAACACTCTATAAAGCCTTTAATTATTCAAATCTTATATTTTTATATGCCTATTATAGGTAAAATATATTTAAAATTTTGAAGCACTAAAGGAGTATGCCAAGAGCTCGATTTGCCGTGTTATAAGATAAGTCACTATTGTACTTAATTTACACACATCGAATGATTCACATAGAATCCAACACGTGGGGAATAACTACATCAGTCTAAGGCCCTCCTCAGAGTATTGGATATGCATTCAACATCCTTTGATAGTGTGATCATTAGGGTTAACTTGAAACTATATGCCCACTAACTAATTTCTCCCTAAGATCATATTAAAGATGGAAAGCTAAGGTTTTTCTATTTCATAAGGAGTGACAGTATATGACCTAGACCTAAATGTATCAGAGCAAAGGTAAATCCAACCTAGAAGCATCTAGGTGGTTGCATTTTTTTCAATAGATATTTCATATAGGACACTATTGTTAGAATTAAATAATAGTGTCAACACAACTATCCATGGCTAACACAACTATCTAGATAACTAGAGGTACTAGATCCACAATTTGATAACAATTATAGAACTATCTTCCCACATGCTTCCAAGTTGTTCCATATCCATAAATACATTATCATCCAAACAAACTAAGTACTCTCTTATTTTCAATTTCTATATCTATCATAGTTTTAATTTCCATATTTAGATTATCTCATCATAATAAATTAAGTGTATGCTTAAATCTAAGTTTGGCACTTAATTGGCCTACTATAGATCTAATTATCACATTTTTTCCATTTCATGTAAATATTATTAACCCTAATACTAAAGTGAAATGCATACCATAATGATTTCCTTTTAGGGTTAAATAGTTTCCTAAGATAAAACACCTATATGAAACTATGTTGGTTGTGGTGGATAGGTTTCTGAAAACTATCATGGTTGCTTGTAATAATAACATTGATGTAGCTTACTTTGTGTAAGATTTATTCATCCATGTATGGGTTAATTTTGGACTTGAAACATCCATCATTTATGACTGGGATCCAAACTTTGTGAGTCACTTTTGGTAAGCATTATGGGAATTTATGAGTACATAATTGGATCGGTCAAAGATATTTCATCCAAATAAATATGGGAAATGGAAGTTTTCAATACTAAACTCATTCATCTACTATGAATGTAAAACTGTGTGCATGATTGCACTTAATATGATAATTTTTTCTAAATATAATATGCCTACAACATAATGCTTCAAAAATTTATGGGGCATAGTTCATTATAGACATAGTAGGGTATATCAAGCCCTAGATCACATTTTTTTATTACAATTAGGGTTATGGGGATTAATATTCCCTAATTTCATCTCCTATTCAATTAATTAAGTGATTGATTATGTGGGAAACTCAATTTGGGCGATCAAGAACCAAATCATATTGAGTTGTCATAATTAGGTTTATGGGGCCCGATATGGCTATGGATACCCATTTTGGTACAAGTACACATATTAAAAATAATCTTGTATGTATATACCTATTTAATAAGAATTAGACATCTAGTGATGTAGTCTCGTAAGGACTTCTTAGGTTCAATATTATTTCATTTTATTTACTTGCCCCTTGTGCCTATGTGATATGTTTGTTTATCCTCATTCAGTGTATACTAGAGACCCCCCGCCAGTTATGCTTATTTTTTGAGTGTTTTTATTCCTTGGACACTAGCATCAACATTAGTATCTAGGATTCACATAGCTATGTAGTATTATCTTATCATATTTTTTATATCTTTTACATCGTGACCATTTTGTTATCCCTCTTTACCCATCCTATGCTCAAATTTACATACATCATTAGTTTCTAATTCAAATTCAAAAGGTTTATATATATACAAAAGGCTATGGTATAATTAATACAACTTCTAACTTGATAAAAAAAATCTAAAATAATACAGTATCATCTATTTTAAGCTATAAAATTTCTCTACAACACTATTTTAATTCATTCAATCATTTAAAAGGTCAAATATATTATTACATCACATATATCAAGGTTTTCTAGGAGAAAAAGCATATAGTCATACAGTTAAAATTTTAACACATGCATAGGAGGTAAAACTACATGAGACAACTGAATATAGATGAAACTCCCATCACTGGTAACGTATACCCTCTCACCACTAACCAATAATATAAATATCCAATATACATCCTCCAAGATGATGGTCATCTCACTCGTAGGGAGCCATAATATATAGGTATCTAGGTTCCACCTATACACTAGAGTAGTAAAGAGATGGATTTCATATAGAATATATCCCATGTGGACCACATTAACCAATCTTACCTAATTAATGATGGCCTAATTAGTCACATCTAAACCCAACTCCACCAAAGTCAAATGGTGTCAGCCATGCTAGAACTCTAGAATATGCACATCCTACTACAAGCAAGATAAAAATAATAAAAAATCTTCATTTATGACATTTTGTTATAAACTAAATAAAAATGACAAATATGCTAGCATCAGATGCTAACATCCACATATGACAACTACATTGGACGCTAATGTTCACATAAGACACATATGTCAGACAGTGGATTGTTATGTCATGTCTTGATGTAAGTGTCCAAAACACTAACCAAACATATAATAGCCTACAAAAATCCAAAAATTAGGCTCAAAATATGTATTTTCAATATATATATATATATATATATATATATATATATATATATATATATATATATATATATATATATATATATATATATATATATATATCCAAACAATTACTTACCAACTCGAAAATGTCCTAGCCAGCTAGAACATTCTAGAGCATATCAAATTATAAATAAAGAGGATGTATCCCATGTAGAATTGTTTCTCTCTAGGCTCATAGATCAAAATTTAGAAAGGTTCAAGATGCAAATGATTTTAAAACTCTATTCGAACCCACCTAATAGACCACCTTGGCATAACTTCAAATGACCATAACTTGAGCCTCATTTATCCCAATTCAAAACCATAATTTACGTTGGGATTTAGAAAAAGACCCCTTCCATGTTATACCAAATTTATAAATTTTAAATAATTTAAAAAAATCTATAAAAATATTGCTACACATATATCCTTCGACATTCAAGATACTACCAAAAATAATGCTTCAAATTCTTGGTTATAACATTACCAAAATATTACCAAGTAAAATGTTATCAAAAAATTTCATCATTATTCCTTTTATGAGGAGACCAACATTGGAAACCATAATCTCTCCTCTCAAAAGGGTGGCCATTTTATTAGGGGCATGTTTACAAACATGTTATACATAATCGAAACACGCTTGGCATAATTCTTAGATACAATAAGGGCATACTTTAGAAGCATGTCCTCCATATTCATCTACTATGTGGTACTTATATTATCTTTTAAATTTATTGGGGGCATGCCATATGGAAATATATTCCACACATTCAAAATTTATAGAATATAGTGGGGGCATTCTTGGGAAGCATTTTCTCCATAGCTATTTACTATTCAACATATCTAGTTTATAGTGGGGTGCATGTTTTGGAAAACATATCCTCCACATTGGTACTTATATTAGTTTCATATTCCTTTATACATAGTGGGGAAATGATTTTGAATCATGTTCTCCACACTTACAAAAAATTACAAATTGGCAAAACATACATGATATATGATCCAAATTCATATTTATGGTAAAATTCTATACATTGGTACCATTTATTATATGTAATTTTAACATGAGACATATAAAATATGTATATTCTATGAAACATGTGCCTAATATCTCAAAAATACACATTAGATTCAAAATTCAAAATTTTATATGTATTGATACCCTAATGTACTAATACCTTGATTGAGCATTTATAGACTATATTAGCCTCACCCATGTGCAATGGTTGGTTATTCTTTTTGGTGTGATTGGAAGGATTAAATCATATGGTATCATCAAGTTTTTGGGTGAGCTTTATCACATCACTCACCTTATAATGAGCTATACATATACATATATTTTGCACTTGAGTTGTGCTCATTGGGAAATGATACCCCTAATGGTTGAATCACTGCTCTTCCTATTTTGGGTTAGGGGCATGATCACTTCCCAACTCTCCTTAACCAAGGTACACCACCACCATGGTGAAAAAAACTTTTTCTATTTGTATACTCACTCATTTTCCCAGCCAAAAGATGGGTGAGGTTATAATTTCCCCTGTCTACTTCTCTAGTTTCCAACACTCCAGACCTAGTTACTACATGAGACATATATATGTGTACTCTATCCATGCTATTTATTTAGGTTTTCCTTTAGTATTTATTATAAATAGATTATATGTGATGATTTATCTATTTTTGGAATATTCTTGGTTGCTAGTAATATCCAAGGGGTGAAATATTGAAGGCATAACTCAAATAAAGACAAGGCATGTTATCCACACCACAATATGCATTTTATTTTCCTTTTAAATAGTATTTTTTATTTTTTTGCATGACTAGATTAAAGGTGGTAAATGTATACACCAATTTTAGTATAAGTACACATATTACTATTCTTATTGTATGTATATACCTCATTACTAATAATTATACATCTAGTGATGTGGTATTTCATGGATCTCTTGGGTTCCATCTTGTTTCACTTGATTTGTCTACCCCTTAGGCCTATGTGCTATGTTTGTTTATTCTCATTCAGTTTATACCAAAGACTCCCAATAGTTGTGCTTATTTTATGAGTGCTTTTATCCCCTGGACACTTGCATTTGTCCTAGACACTAACATCAATGTTAGTGTCCAAGCTCGATGCAATTGTCTAGTCTTATCTTTTCATATTTTTACATATATTTCATGTTATGACCAATTTTTTATCCCTCTTTTCCCATCTTATGGTCATATTTTTAGGTCTCATTATGTTCTAATTCAAAGTCAAAATGTTACTATATATACAAAAGGCTATGATCTAATTAATAGACCTTCCAATTTAATAAGGCAATTCTGTAATAAGAAAGTACCATCTATTTCAAGCTATTAAATTTCACTACAACATTGTTTTAAATATTTTAAGCATTCAAAAGGTCAAATATGCTATTACATCACTTATACCAAGGGTTACTAAGAGAAAGAGCATATAGTCATATTATTATAATTCCACACACATGAATAGGAGGAAAAACTACATATGAGTATAAGGCACTCTTAGGAGTATTGGTTATGTAGGTAGGACTTAGAAATAATAAGGTTGCTAGAGCTAGCTTGAATTGCATTACTAACCCCTTATTACTAGATTGTAAGAGGTATAATGCAAAATAACTATGGTTACTTTATTATATGTACTTGGAATATAGACAAACATAAGTAGAGACACAAATAGATTACATATAGGGAAACATAAGTTTGATTTGAATTTTAGGTCAATCCTATGTGTATTTATCATTGGAAATTAATGTTTGATATGGACATAAGAGTTGGCATTACTATACCAGGTCGACGCAACTGTCCCAAGGTCAAAACTAGTTAAAACACAAAATGAATAAAACCCAGATATCTAACACAGTCCGATGATGACTCTTGATCACTACCATTTTCTAGAATAAAACATTAAATAAGGTGTACTCTTTTTGTCCCTTAGTTACTTTTTACTTTATTTATTTCACATGCTAGATTAGACAAATTTGTATTAATGATTGTATTTTAGTATAAATCTAAATATTATCATTCCTTTCAAATAACTTTATTTGGTAAGATATTATCTTGTAAAAATTATAAACTACATTAAATGATGGCCTAATTACATACCTATGTAACCAATAGAGTGATTGGTTATATGGGGAATAAATTAAGGCATGTCATTTCCAAAAAAATTAGGTTTTTATAATCAAGTAAGGTTAAAATGTTAACAAAGTTGACTTTAGGGACACCTTAATGTCAACCCCTAAATATTAACATAAAATCATTAATAAATTCAACTAAACATATTAAATTATGTCACCCCAATGTAACCTATCAAAAACCCTCAATGTTTCCTCCAAAGATATCTTAATGTCATTTACTAAAGGCACCCCAATTTAGCATGGTAATTCAGTCTAAATTCACCCTAACATTGTCTATTAAAGTCCTGTGTTCTAAGGACACCCTAACATTAGTCATTAGAGACACCTACCTTTTATGACTTGAAATTTTACTTAAGCTATCTAATTTCAAAAAAAGAAAAATAAAAAATAATAGGTGACTTTAGAGGGAGACATTAAATGGTCTGAATTTTTTTGTATCACACCTACAACTTCTACAAATATAATAAATTGAGCTAGAAGACCCAAAATCCTTAAAAATGACCATCAATTTTATTAAAATAAATGTAAGGTGTAAAATTTACACTCATGGAACCTTTTTCAATATTGATATTATGAAAATGAAAAAAGTAATGACTAGATTAGATTTACAAAAACTATCTTCTAAATGTAACTCCTCCAAATTTAAAATTGATTTTAGAAAACATAAAATGCTCCTCATATCTTATATTTAATAAATTAAATTTAAATTTACTTTATGATACATAAAATATATATAAAAAAAAACTTATACTTAGTTTATTATAGAAAATTAAATATAATTTTATAGTTTTAGATGTTTTATTATATGTTTTAATACAAAACTATTTATAAGATTATATTATTATATGTTTTATGCACTATAAATTAAATTTAAATTTATAATATAAATTTATTTTACTAACTATAATAAATTAGGTTTTTATTCTATATTTTTATATGAAATTAAATATAAATTTATATTCTTATTCATTTTATGTATCATAAAGTAAATGTAAACTTATATTTAATAAATTATTTTATTAAATATATGACAATAAAATGTGAAACACCCTCATTCAAATACAATTTAAAAGGGTATGTGCCCTTTCTAAAGGGAGTGTGACCTTTATTTTAACTTTTTAAAACTATGATTTATTTTCATCTATTATAGTCATGTTTTTTTGTTTGGAGGATTTAAATCTAACACTTAAACCTACACTAGACTAACCAACATGACTTGTTAAATTTATAAGTTTTTTCCATCTTTGTGAACATGTTTAAGTAGGTAACTTTAATGTGGGGTTGACATATGTGGGAGAAGGTAATGGAGAGCAGGGGAGCTGTATAAGGTAAAATATAATTTATGAATATATAATTTTTTAATGTTAAAGTATTATTTTTAATTATAATTTAATTTAGAATATATATATATATATATATATATATATATATATATATATATATATATATATACACACACATACACACACACACACACATACATACATACAGCTTAATAAAAAATTCACCATTAATCGAATTTTTATAAAACTTATTTTCCAAAAATATACACATTTTTAATTATGCTTTCAATTTAAAAAATAAAATAAAAATAAAGGTAATGTCATAAAATTGTGTTCATACACTTACAATTTCTTTTCACAGATTTTTACTCTGTAAACTTAATTTAAAAATATCTTAATATATAAATTTAATAAAAATTATTTTGAATAATGACTTGTTAAATTTATAAGTTTTTTCCATCTTTGTGAACATGTTTAAGTAGGTAACTTTAATGTGGGGTTGACGTATGTGGGAGAAGGCAAGGGAGAGCAGGGGAGTTGTATAAGGTAAAATATAATTTATGAAAATATAATTTTTTAATGTTAAATTATTATTTTTAATTATATATATATATATATATATATATAAATTTCACCATTAATCAAATTTCTATAAAACTTATTTTCCAAAAATATACACATTTTTAATTATGCTTTCATTTTTAATAAAAAATAAAAAAATAAAGGTAATGTCATAAAATTGTGTTCATACACTTACAGTTTCTTTTCATAGATTTTTAACCTGTAAAATTAATTAAAAAATATCTTAATATATAAATTTAATAAAAACTATTTTGAATAATATTCGACATTTTATCTATCTATATATGTAATGTTGTACAAAAAATATGTTCATTAAACTCCAAAAATACACAAGCAATTTAGTTATTTTTCACAAAAAAAATATTATTGTCATAAAAAAATATAAATATTACATATTTCTTTCTCACACGCACACATGCACACATACGATTCAACATACTATTATTCATCTTTCTAAATTATTATAATATTATTTTTCCAAATGTCTCAAAATGCAATCTAAGTTCATATATTTCAATACACTTTAAGACATCCTTTTATCCTACACCCACTTGAATATATCATATAAAGATAATTTTTTAAAATTACATAACATATGAATCAAAATAAGACCCTCACTCTACAATCAACGAAATCCTTCACATTACATAGTTTCAAGTGTTTTATAAAACAATGGGCATGTATCCAAATTACAATCACAGTTACTATACATATCAACTATGGAAAACCATCCATAGTGACATCAAACCAAATCCATTTTTAACAATATGGATATGGGCATGTTTTCTTTGACACCAAAGAAATGTTGTATATAAATTTATGTTTAATATATCATTAACACGATTAGATAAATTTAACCAGGGGAATCAGTATTTTATCTTATTTTTGGCAAGGTGAATTGGATGTACCTTTTTCATTTAAGACTTCTATATTTATTTGTTGAGAACCATAGTACGTAAGGATTTGGTTTTTCCTCTAGAGAACACAATTTTCAATAAACATTATATATTAATCTGCTATATTTTTTAATGTTCGATAAAGTTACAATATTTAGAGCTTGAACTCTTAGGTTTTCATATTAAGATCAAACTCCACTTTTTGACATTTTCAAAATTTGAGAGGTTAATCCCCAATATGAAAGTTGTGACGTCTTATTTCAACTATAATAAAGGAATGTAACATAATTTTTTTCCCAAAGCATGCCTCGAAAATAGAATTAGAATAAAATAAATATATAGTTTTTAGATAAATATTTTTTAAAACAAATATGTATATTTTATTTGTTCATTAATATTTCAGATCATAATATATAATTTGTATTAAAATATATAAAATATATAATAATTATGGATTTGCAGTTTTTATATAAATAACTATATGAAATATGAGGTGCATATTAGGTCCATTATAAGACAATAAATGTAAACTTAGTTATTAATTTTTTTAATTTAAACTAATATTTATAAAAAATAATAAATGTACAAACTCTGAAGTGAGGTGTTATTTTTTGAATTTAGTAATGATGGGTATTCATGAGTGGCTGAAACTTAAGCCCTCATCTTTATTCAAAATTTTAGAATGTTTGTCAGTATTCATTACCTCCTTTAACTAGGTATTAAAGCAATAGTTCTCAATTGCTAAGATTTTGATAACTTTGAGTTGAATAACATGAAAGATTTTACTGACTACTCTACATATATTGATTTTTCTTTCCTCTTAAAATATATGTCTACAACATGTTCCTTAACTCTTATTCAAATAGCCCTTCTGAATTCTCTAATGTAAAGGATCCCACAAGAACATTTGATTCAATAAGCCCTACTTCTTAGGTCAGGGTGTAACTTATCCTTTGTTGATCTTGGTACCTTTCTTAATTTTTTCTTAAGAAGAAAGGTGTTCTTGACGTTGTCTCCTTAGGATTTTAGATATATTGTTGGATATTCCTTCTATGGAAGGAAGGAAATCCCCTTGAGCATTTGATGAGGTATCATCCCTTTGTCAATACCCTTGACATTATCTTTCTTTCTTGAAATCCTACAAATTTTTCATCCATTTGTAACCATTTCTCTTAAAAATCAAAGTCAAGTGCCTAATATCTTGTTCTTCTTCATCACAAATTTAAAGATTCCTCATGTCAAGGATCTTGTGAATACTTTCCTTTCTGCACAATGATGATGAGAAGAAATCATGTATATATAGATGCATGTGTGTCACTTTCCTATAAACATTATATACAAAGGAATCATCCAACTTTCACATTAAGAGAACATGAAGGAGTGATAAGTTATTGTTTAAATTGATCTCCTTAGTGAATTTTATGCTCTCAATTAAATTGTTTATGTGTGTGTAAAGCTTCAACACTTTCCTTCCTATGTTTATAAAAATTGTTAGTGCTATATACATATATTTTTCGTCACTTTGGCTTTAGTGGAAAGGTTTTGAGTGCTCTCTCTAAAAACTTCTCCTTGAATAGATTTGGAACTACTAGTGGAAGTGGATAAATCATTTCCATTGCTCCAACCTACTCATAAATGACCTTCTTGAAAGAGAATAATATACATCTTTAACAAAGTTCCACCAACCTAATTATTTCATCATCAATAAGTGCCCTGTAGAATTTAGATGAAATGTAAAACTAAATTCTACATTTTGTTTCATACTTTGGGATGTGTATACATACATACATACATACATACATACATACATACATACATACATACATACATACATACATACATATATATATATATAGATATATATATACATGTATACATGTATATACATGTATACATGTATATACATGTATACACATGTATATACATATATACATGTAAAGATGTATATACATGTATATATTTATATACATGTATATGTATATACATATACATATACATATACATATACATATACATATACATATACATATATATATATATATACATATATATACATATATATATATATATATATACATATATATATACATACATTCATACATACATGTATGTATGTATGTATGTGTGTGTGTGTGTATATATATATGTATATATATACATATGTATACACACACACACACACACACACACATATATATATATATATATATACATATATATATGTGTGTGTGTGTGTGTGTACATATGTATATACACACACACACACACACACACACACACACACACACACACATATATATATATATATATATGGCTAAGTAATTAATACGACCCAAAATCTTAACTAGCCACTTATATACTTAGTCCCATATATACATATATATATATATATATATATATATATATATATATATATATATATATATATATATATATATATATATATATATATATATATATATATATATATATGGGGCTAAGCATATAAGTGGCTAGTTAAGATTTTGGGTCGTATTAATTACATAGCCATATATATATATATATATATATATATATATATATATATATATATATATATATATATATATATATATATATATATATATATATATATATGGGGCTAAGTATGTAAGTGGCTAGTTAAGATTTTGGGTCGTATTAATTACTTAGCCATCCATGTGTGTGTGTGTGTGTGTGTGTGTATGTATGTATATATATATATATGTATATATGTATATATATGTATATATATATATATATATATATATATATATATATATATATATATATATATATATATGTATGTATGTATGTATGTATGTATGTATGTATGTATGTATGGTTAATTATATAGCCATTGATCTTCTCCGTTATCTTCTATGGGCTCCACGTGGAAGCCTTATGCAAGTTGAGAAAGCCTTATATTTCTTTCGGCTAGGGGAAGCACCATTATGCCACTTGGATGCCTTATGTGTGCACTTTTTTGTTATTAGGAGCTTACGATTGGATCTATCATTGTGATCTGCATCATCGACCATGCTGTTGACCTTTTGACTCCAAAGTTAACTATTGTTTATCCATGTGGCAATCTCATGCTTAACAGAGATATTTATTTTCCTTGAAAAAGCACCAAAGTGACAAGTGGCATCATTTGCATATATTTCTTAAAGGTTTTCCCAAGGCTTTAATAAAAAGACTCCCTCAACCCCATGAATTAATACATAAGTGGCTAGTTAAGATTTTGGGTCGTATTAATTCATGGGTCTGAGGGAGTCTTTTTATTAAAGCCTTGGGAAAAGCTTTAAGAAATATATGCAAATGATGCCACTTGTCACTTTGGTGCTTTTTCAAGGAAAATAAATATCAAAAGGCCTCCGTTAAGCATGATATTGCCACATGGATAAACAATAGTTCACTTTGGATTCAAAAGGTCAATAGCATGGTCGATGATGCATATCACAATGATAGATCCAATGGTAAGCTCTTAATAACAAAAAGGTGCACACAAAAGGCATCCAAGTGGCATAGTGGTGCTTCCCCTAGTTGAAAGAAATATAAGGCTTTCTTAACTTGCGTAAGGCTTCCATGTGGAACCCATAAAAGATAATGAAGAAGATCAATCACTCAGTTTGAAATGATAGATCTAACGACACAAAATCTCCAAAGATCGTAAAGGCATTATAGTATAATTAAAGTAGTGGGAAAGAGTTTTGAAGGCTCTAAGGAGCCAACAAAAGCTGCCACTTGTCAAACATCTGTGCCTCTGCATGATAAGAACTTCCCATGGGGACATTTGAAATAGAATTGAAAATGTAGTTAGCAAAAATAATAGAATCAAGCTCCAACTTGCTCAGTTACAACGCCATGCATAATTTAGCCTTAAAAATTATGGAGTTTAGCCCTAGAATTTGTGGACATGCAGTTGGAATCCGAGCAAGTTGTAGTGACTCAAATGAGATGTTTTGGGCTATAATTAGTAGATCAAAGGATTCAAAAAAAGAGCTCACTAGAGATTCATCTAAACCAATAGAGAGTTTAGTAGCTAGTTTTGGAAGCATTTTCTTGCCTTAACAAGTGCCTCTTCTGAGGGAGAAAATATTGTTTTCTATGTAATTTTTCCTTATGTACTTTGTTCTCCTATCAAGATAGAAAAGGAGAGTGGTGTTTTGTGTAATTGTTGTTTGTTTCTAATTCTTGCTCCTCACTTTCTATTATAGGCATTTTGTTAGTTTTGCATAAATGCTAAGATTATTAATCATGTTATATGTTCTTTAATATTTTTAGTAAATATTTTTAAAACTTAATTATTGTGTTATTAGGATAGATGATGATCTATTATTTCTTTTCTATTCTAAGCCTTTGATTAGTCTAAAATCTATGCTTGAATTATTGACCATGCTTCATGCTTTTTAATATTTTCATTAGATTCTGCTAGTATTGGTTACTGTGCTATTAGGTAGAAGACCAAAATCTTGGTGCATCACCTTAGCATTTTAGATATTCCTTTTATGCATTTTTTTTCCTCTTTACATCAAACCCAAAAGAGAAGAGACAACTTATCTAAAAGCTGGAGGTTGTTTCAAGGGTCAAGTCCCACATCTTTGAAACTTCTCATGACTTTGGTGATAATTTGAAAAATTAAGCATCAATAGTTTTCCTAGCACACCTAGTGAGACATGAACTTTAACTAAAAGTACATGAGTAGACATCCTTCAAG
This sequence comes from Torreya grandis, assembly GCA_037957365.1. Classification (NCBI taxonomy): domain Eukaryota; kingdom Viridiplantae; phylum Streptophyta; class Pinopsida; order Cupressales; family Taxaceae; genus Torreya; species Torreya grandis. Next base: position 627,922 of record JARHVA010001990.1, on the reverse strand, counting down.
AAAATAAAATCATAGACCAGTTACAAGATCTCAATCTACTATAAATATATGAATTTTAACACCACCATTGGTATCTAATTCAAGAAGAAGGTTGACTAAGAAAAATATACTAGGAAGTCAAATGGCTATTCAGGTTCCACCTAAGAACTTTATCAATTGGAATGGTGGAAGTCCACTTATTCTGCCAACACCTCCTAATACATGGGACCCTATTCCAGCTAATGCCCTAAAAGCATTATCTAAATTTACTAGGGAATATTTCAAGGCTCCAACAAAGCATCTTCAAGATGTGGTAGATGTATGTACTGTTCATTTTATCACATGATATAATGTAGCCTTAAGACTGTTAGCTTCCTCTTTAAAAGTAAGGGCTCTTGAATGTTATAGATCTTTAGCACCAAATTCTATTAGAACTTGGGACAAATTAGGAACTACATTATATGATAGATTTAGTGAAAATGGGGATAGATCATCCCTCCTATAATAATTAATCACTATTAAAAGAGCTCCCTAAGAAGCAATGACTGATTTTAATACTAGATTTTAGAAAACATGGCAAATAATCCCAATCTCAGCTCGATCACCTATAGGTATGGCATTTTATATCTTAAAGATTTTAATTATTATATCTCAGTTATGATCCAATCACTAGGAGGGTAGACCCTTCCTGATGCTTATGATCTTTCTGTAAGAGTGGAAAATAGTTTGATAGATGCTAGGAAATTACCCCCAAGGCCTTCTATGCTTATGTTTCATGAATTATCTCTCCCTATTCAAGAAGGGGCTTCTATGACCTCTCAAACCAATGCTTCTATCTACACCTTTCCCTTCTCTCAAGGAGCATTAGCTACCATTCCATCTTCTTCTTCATTAGAGATGAATGATGTCAAGAATATCCTTAGAACCTTTTCTATGAGATTATAAATCTTAAGAGGAACCAAGCCTCACATGAAAGAACTATTTATCAGGTCTTCCAAGGGAATAGACCCCCATATCAGCCAAATTAGTATCAAGGATCTCAAAGATTAGTTCCTTCACAACTATCCAACCAAATTGTCCTATACCAACATCATTTCAAACTATTCCACCAAACTCAAGAGGAGAATTGGTCCCTTGCCAGAATAATGTGGTGAAAGAGACAAATGCATGGTGTTTTCCTTGAAATGACACTCACATGCCTAGGGATTACCTTGTGGGAAATTTAAAACAAAGGGTAGCTAAACAAATAAGAATGGGAAACCATGATGCTACGCCATTAGGACCATATCAATCACATGGAATTCAAAGTGCAGCCATAGTGGCTCAAATGCAAGGCATGCCACTATAATAAGAGGGAGAGATTTCCCTTGAACACGCTTTGTTCTCATGGATTGAGGATGAAGAATATGTGTTCTTTAATGAGACATCAACCTCTAAGAACCTAGTTCAATATGATTATTTTATAGGGTCTAAAAGGAAAATGGTTGAGTCTATAGATGTTGTTCCTACTATTAATACTAAATCAAGAAAAGTGCCATTATCTCTAGTTCCTCAGGTCCTTGTGACAAGACAAGAAGTTCAAGTGACCACACAGAATCAAGGAATCCCCAACGTAATAGTTAAAAGGATAAGGTATCCAAAATACTCCAAAGTACAACCACTTGGACCTATCAATGTGGTAGAACAACTGAAGAAAACTCCTGCTAATGTCTCATTATGGGTTATGTTGGCCATTCTTAAATAAAAGGAACTATTTTAAGAAGCAATAAAGGATCAAAATGAGCTAAAGCCTAGTGCCACAAAGGAAGCTCCATCAAATAAAGGTAAAGAGCAATTCAAAACATCTTAGCCAGAACAAGCTTCAACTCTGTTTGAATGCTAAATAAGAGGTAGGGAAATATAAACCTAACCCTTTTTATATGAATCTTACAATGGGTAATAAATTGTTTCATAATTCTATGATAGACTCAAGTGCAAGTACTATGGTCATGCCTAAGTTAATAAATGATGACCTGAAGATTTAGTATTAACCATTGACCAAAGGAGTCATGAAGCTTGATGGGAAATTAGTGCAAACCATAAGGATTATTAGAGGGCTTCCATACCAGCTATATTCTTGCTTGAACATAACTATTTTTCAAGATATAGTAGTCATAGATATCCCTCACATTTTTGGTTTATGTTTATCTAGGGACTTTACAACTAAAATTGGAGGGTACATGTCTCTTGACTGGTCACATCTTATTCTAAGAACCAAGTATGATTCAAAGATGAAGGTATTATAAGAACCCCTAAGCAAAGAGAATATTACTAATAAGGTAATATCAAAGTTTGAAGCATCTCACGTAATGATCACCAAAGAGGAAAGAGTCTATATAGAGTAATGTACTGAAGATGATGATAATCAAAAGGGTAAAAATTATCTCTTAGATATGACACCATAAGATCCTTTTCAAAATTTTGATTCCACTAGAATGGGAAATTATGTGATTTTTGATGAGAATCCCAAGATACCTAGGATTATGGAAGAGGTGAAAAATGAAAAAGAGAGTCCCATTGATGATTCCTTGATTTGGACCCAAAATTTTGATGGGGCAAGAAGAAAGAATGGCTCAGGGGTAGGAATATGCCTTATCTCCCAAAAAAGCAAAAAGATTCTTAAGGCACTACGTTTTCAATTTAGCTGTACTAATAATGAAGCTAAGTATGAATATATGGTTCATGGCTTAATCCTTGCCCAAAAGGAAGGAATAAATAATTTGAGAGTCTTTGGTGACTTGAAATTAACAGTCAAGTAGATTAGGGAGACTACAGTAGTAAATAATATAAGGATGAGATCTTACTGTCATAGGGTGTGGGACTTAGTTGAAGGTTTTGATGACTTTAATATTGAATTCATCTTGAGGTCTCAAAATGATGAAGTGGACATGATGGATCAAATTGGATCCTAGCTTGATCTAGCCAAAAATTTGCTGGTTAACAAAGAAGTAGTCAAAGTGATCATACATCTTGTCATTCCTGATAATGCAGATAATTGGAAAGTATTTAAGAGTGATCTCCAGATCGTTCTATTTTTAAAATAATCAAGAGAACTTGTTGACTAATTACAACCTAAGATTGAAGAGGCATACAATGACCAATTAATACAATTAAGGTTCAATAAGCTTCCAAGGGGATCAATAACCCTTGAGAATCTTTTTGACCCTGATGATGTAAACTTGGACAAAAAAAAGTTCATAGCAAGGAAAGAAGATTATTCAAAACTTAAGATCTCAGAGGGGATAAACCTAAAAGTGGGTAAGATCACCACTCAAAAGGAAAAAGATAGACTAGTATCTCTATGTAACAAGTATAATAGGGTCATAACATGGACGTATGAGGATCTTCATGGTTATAAAAAAGAAATTGTCTAACATACTATCAACCTGATAGAAATATCAAATCTTGTTCGCCAAAAGTAAAGGCCAATAAATCCAAGAATTGAGTCTCTCATTGAAGAAGAGATCAAGAAATTATTGAAGTCCAAGATTATTTTTCCTATCAAACATTCTACATGGGTCATTAAGTTGGTCCCAGTAAGGAAGAAGAATGGAGAAATCAGAATCTATTTAGACTTCAAAGACCTCAATAAGGATTTCCTTAAAGACCACTACCCCCTTCTTCCAATGGAATAAATTCTAAAAATAGTAGCTAGAGTAGAGAGGTTCTCCTTATTGGATGGTTTCTCAGGCTATAATAAAATATGGATGTCAAAATAAGATCAACACAAGATCACTTTCACAACAAAGTGGGTGACTTTAACTTATGCAACAATGCCATTTGGACTCTCCAATGTTGGGGATACATTTCAATGAGCAATGGACATTTCTTTTTGGGAGCTAATAAATAACATGATTCTAATTTATCTAGATGATCTCACTATCTTCACCAAGTTTGTTGAAGATCATTTTGATCAATTGGAGGCCATCTTCTAGAGATGCCAAGAGTTCAAGATTTCTTTAAATCCTAAAAAATGCATGTTCAGAGTACCTTAGGGTAAGCTACTCAAACACCTTATCTCAAAAGAAGGGATTTATATAGATCCAGATAGATTCAAATCAATATTAGATTTATCTCTAGTGAGTAGATTCATCTCAGACTTTGTTGGAATAGTAAGACCCATTACTCTAATGTTAAATAAAAATTTCAATGTCAAATGGATGAGTGAAGGGCAACAATATTATAAAAATATTAAGAAGGCCATTGTATCTATCCTAGTATTGCACAATCTAGATTTATCTAAGGATTTCATCATGTATGTTTATGGAAGAGAGCACATCATAGCAACAGTGCTGACTTAGAAGGACACGGTAGAGGAAGAAGAACACCTGATTGCCATCTTCTCAGGGACTCTATAGGATTGTGAATCTAGGTATAATTTTTTTGAAAAACAAGCTTATGCTATTGTAAAGGGTGTGAAAAAGTTTAGGTAATTAGTAACAAGAAACAAGATTTTAGTATTCATGGCTCACTCAAGTGTCAAAGAATACATAATGGAAGGGAAAATAATTGAGAAAAGAGTCAATTGGATAACCAAGATATTAGAGAATGATATCGAGGTTAAGCTTACCAAGCTAATAAGAGGAAGGGGTCTTTGTCAATACATTGCCCAAGACTTTGAAACCTTTCTAGAAGAAGAACTTTCTATAGAAATTGTGCTGCTTGTACAAGAAAATGAAATAGACTCTTGGATCATTGACTTAATTTATTTTATGAAGTCTGGTTAGTATCTAAGTCAGTTGTCTACTAAAAAAAGAAGATACTACTAAAAATAAGGATCAAGTTTTGTGTTGATAGACAATTTCCTTTTTAAAAGGAATTTTGATGGAATCTTGCTTAGGTGTATAGAAAGTGAAGAAACTAAGAGGATATTGCATGAGTTGCATTATGAAACATTTGGAGGACATTTTTTACTGAGGGCCACTACTGTCAAGATACTCCAGGTAAGATATTTCTGGCCTACTATGTTTTTTTTATTATCACACCATGGTCAATAAGTTCCAATCTTACCAGTTTTACATTAGTAAAAGGAGAAATGTAGCTTTGCCACTCAGTCCCATAATTGTTGAAGATCCTTTCGCTCAATGGGGCTTATATTTTATTGACATGATCAAACCAATCTCAAGTGTAGGGCATAAATGGATTCTTACTGCCACTGATTATTTCCCCAGGTGGAGTGAGGTAGTTCCTTTGAAGGAACCTACAGAGAATGTGATTCTAGATCTCCTAGAAGGGATTACCACCAGGTTTGGCCCTCCTTGCACCATCATATCTGACAATGCCAAGGCATTTCTAGGATCAAAGGTATCTGATTTTGCTTTAAAAATGGTATATATTTGAAGACTTTTTCAAATTATTATCCATAAGGAAATGGTCTAGAAGAATCAACCAACAAGAATCTAATCAGACTCATCAAGAGAATGGGTAATGACCATAAGAGAGGATGGCATGAACATATAAAGGTAGCCTTATAGGCTGAACAAATTACACCCAAACAACTGATTAAGACCTCATCATATGAGCTAGTATATGGAATGAGTGCAGTAATGGCCATTTTAATCGAAATCCAAAAAAAGAGAGAATCAGCTCATGAGTCAATGATAAATTATTAGCGAGTGATCAAGATCTGGTTTGATAAAAATACATATAAACCTGAGTTTAAGGTTGGGAGTTGGGTCTTAAAATGGGATGTAAAACCCAAGAATCATGGTAAGTTTGATTCTTTGTGGATGGTCCCCTTAAAAATATTTTTCTTGCAAGTAGCGCAATGCTTATGATCTATAAACAATAAAAGGAGAAGCACTAGAGTTCCTATCAATGGGATCTTTCTAAAGCTCTTCACATAAGAACTAATTGCCCCTATATATTAGTTAAATTAGTTTCCCTTTTTGTTTCTTTATTTTGAGGTTGTTTACTTACCTCTTTTAAATAAGTGTTCTTTGAACATGTGTCATCTGTGGAAGCTCTCTAGATTTTCATATGAATCTTTTCACCTATGACCATCCTAAAAGATACCTATCTAACAGTTTTTCCTAGGGTTATTAATGTTAAATTTTGAAATTTTAAATTAAGGATCTCAAAGATTTGATAATCGATGCCTTGGAGTGTTGAATTAAGAGTCTTTTAATATGACATGACTAATTCATCAAGGAGAGTGATTAATTTATGTTCATGGAAACAACAAAATTAAAAGTTATTTTTAGTCTCATTTTCCTCACCTTTGAGCACAGAGTATACTTAGAGCTAAGAGAAAAATTGTTATCTGATTCTAAGTTTAAATGAGCAAAGGGTTGAAGCAAGAACAATGAAGATTATTTTTATCCTAGAGTCTAAGTAGAAATGGTAGTTGCATCATCCTCAAAGTCATACACCTCCACTCCTATACAACCCAAAGTTACATGCCCAAAGACCAGGGAAGCAATGAAAGGTATTTTTAAAGATTCTCCTCTTGTTATTGATTACACAAATGAGATTTTTGACCCTATTTTATCGAAAAGGACCAATAACCTAAGAGAGGCAATACATGCAAGGATATTGAACCAGACAAAGCCTGAGACTTTTGGTATGAAGGTTTATACCTCAGGTTTGGCCCAATACACGGTGCCAATAGTACACCTGTACCTATAATTGGTAGACCTATGCATGTAGAATTATAATTCTACAAATGCGATAATTCAAAGGGGACGAATCAGGGTAGTGATTAATCCACAAGCTATCTACGACATGCTAGGTTTATAACATGACCCTTCACCCAATTTTTACAACATGGCTCAACTGTAGCATGTATGGTCTCAGGTGAACTAAAAACTTGGATTCTTAAATAAAAAACTACATCTTGTAGATGATAATACTAGACCTCAACCCATACCCTTTCTCTTGGGCATGTTGACTCAAGATTCAAAAGATGTATGTTTGATGCTCACCTTCATTTTTGGTAAGGATAATGATATAATGATACATGATTGGTAGCTAGTAGTTCTTTTTTGAATGAAGACCATAGCCAGGACTCATGTATATAAATTTGATTTCAGTGAGCACATTCCCTATGCCTTGTGCCAACAGTTGGATAATTTCAGAGTTAACCCTACTTTTAGGTATCGATCATATCTATTCCACCTCATTTTGTATCAGAATGCTCAGTTTTTCCAACATCATATAAATTTGACTCTATGGGACCTAGAGGGAGTAAACCCCTGTAATTTTATCTATGTGTCTACATGAACTACTGTGTTGTTAGAGTCATATGTTTATGAGTTTGTTGAGTGATTTGTGGTACCACTAGTAGGGGATTTGGATTTAGAGGGGGTAAGCAATAGAATGAATGACTCAGTTAGTTCTATCTTATCTGATCCCCATCACCCTTGTGACTATTTTTTCAAGATTCACCATACATTTATTAGGGTTCATGGTTTTGGGGAAGAGTCTTTTATGCTTCCCAAAGTTTTAACTAGTAGAATTGTAGGTCTGGAAGTGACCTAGAAATTAGTTATTATAGACTCTAAGTTTGGAGTAGGGAGGAAGAAAAAAGCCTTCTAAGACATCCCATTAACCAAGGGTGGTATTACAATGGTGAAAAGGTAGACATAATTCATTCTAATGAGAAAACTAGTTACGTATGGGCTAGTTTTGATTCAAGATTTATAGAAATATGACCTTGATGGTTTTATGACTTCTTGGCTTGCCAAGAATAAGGTCCATGCCTCATTTAAACATGAGAGTAAAAAAATATTTGAGGATATGAGGTCCCCTAGAATGGATACATAAGATAAATATGTTGAACTGAAGGATATCCCATTCCCATTGTGGGAATCATTTTATAAGCCCATTCAAAATTATGACCTAACAAGGATAATGAAAAAGGGGTTGAGACAGGCCTTGGTAAAGAAGGGTTGGATTCAAGATAAAATAAATGCCTACTAGAAGTATAGGTAGGATATTTGTGAGTTTAATTGAAACTTTGAAGATGTAGACACAAATGAGAAATGGGAGACTCTGTGGGATGAAGCTCATGTTACTCCTATTTCTAGCTCAGATATGAACAACCTTCCTAAGTCTTAGGAAGGAATAGAAGAGGCAGGGACATCTTCAATAGTGCCCACATCTTCTACCTAGCCACCATCTCTCAGTGAGTTGGAGAAGCAGAGGTTGGCCCAGTTTGCATCTGAAAACTCTGCAACTGAGACTCCATTATATTCATCACAAGCAACGCCATCCACACAAGAGGTGATAGATTCATCATAACTAGTGATATCCCAAAAAGAGTCTGAGGATCCTATGGAGTACCCCCCAAATAAGAGGCAAAGATTAGAGCTTCAAGAAGCAGACAAAAGAGAAGAGGCAGATCTTGCATCATACATGACTCCTAAATCGATTGCTTCCAAGGTAATTTTCTCTCCTCATTCATCCCCTCTTAAACCTTACACTCAAGGACTGATAATTACACCCATTTTAAATGTCTTAACATTCCCATCCATCTCATCTATACCAAATCAAATGTTATTGCCATCTGGCTCTCCACTTTTGATTGCTTCTTAGCAATTAAAATTACCAACCTTTTATCTTAGGGTCTTAAAAGGTCCATCTTTATCATAGACCCAACCCCAACAGTCAATCACTGTGCCTTATGGTTCACCCCATGGGTCTCCTTTCGTTGGTGGTAAAGTGACCTCTCTCTTGGACTTCCACACTCAGTCAGACATGGCTAAGAGGTCTAGAGAGATAAGGAAGGAGAAGTAGAGGAAAAATGAATTATAGATAGGGGTTGTACAACAAATAAGGTCTCTATATAACCACAAACAACATTCCCTTACTATCACCCACATGGTCCCCAATGTGAATAAGACACTTGAACAAATGTAATCTAAAGATTACACAATGAGTGCAATAGTCACGGATCTGACTCAGTTTAGACCCCAAGATAAAGTGGAGATGATGACTGAAACTACAACTATGTTACCATAGATTATCTCAAAGTCTCTTAGAAACTATAGAAGGTATAATCATGCCTAATTCAAGACTGATCCACTATGAATGGCCTTACTTTAGAGCTCATGGCAAAGAACAAAGAAATAGATCAGCTCTAAAAGGACCTCAAGGGGGTAGTATCCAAAGAAGTCTTGAAGACTTCAGAAGACAAATCAAATTCTCTGCAAAAGGAGGTAAATACAATTAAATCCTCAATTAGCTCATTATAATAAGAGAAGAGTCTCCTTGGGAAAAGGATTAATAACAAGGAAATAGAGGTCACTCAGCAACACCATAAGCTAAATGTTGTCAAGATAGAAAAGAGCAATGTACAAGTTCAATACAAGAACTCTGAGGATGAAGTAACAAGGTTGACTCAAGAGTTAGCCCAATAACCCCAGTCAACTGGAGTTGTAGCGATGGTCAAAGAACTCTATGTCTCTTATTGAAAGAGAATATTAGTAAATGTGATCCAATTGAAACCTACACTCAAGTTCATATCTGATGCACAAACTCTATGTGTGAAAATGGATTCTTCTAAAGAGAAGATCCTACTTTTGGTTTCTGTCAAGGTACTTGAATCACAACTACTGATTCAGAAATTATATGACACATTAGGAGAAAATCTATATGTATCTGGGATTACAGACATGTGGGCAATAATGGGAAAGGTAAGTGAGATTTTGAGCTACAACAAAGTTGCATCTAAATGCAATAATCTGTTAAATCTTTTGAAAGAAAGGGTCAAAGGAATGAAAGGACACATTGAAAATTTAGTCCAATTGGGATTCCCTTCTCCTTTCCCAAAGAATAACATGGTAATAATGGAAAACTAGATTCAAAATCAGTTGGTCATAAAGTAGAATGATCAAATGATTTTCCAGTCCCTCAGTGATTTTTCAACTATCACAGAGGTGGAAACTGTTTTGATCCTGATTGAAAAATTGGAGTTTCAATTGTGTTCAGTGGTATAATGCCTTCAAGCGTTCTCCCACAAGGAAATTATCAAATTAAAAAGAGCTTTCTGAGCTCTACAAAAGAGGGAATATCTATCAGAGATAGAGTGGGCTGGTTTCTAGGCCACTTTGCAGAAGCTATAAGTGAGTTATAGCATGTGAAGACAATTTTTATAAAGTTTTGGTTTGAGCAAGTTTACAGTGGTTCTTCCATGCAGGCATGGAGTCCCTAATGAGTTGCCATGAATTGTAGAACTAAATTCTACATTTTGTTTCATACTTTGTGGAGTCTTAAATCTTTTCCGCAGGCTTTAATAAAAAGAGTCTCCTTAGCCTTGTGACGTGTATATATATATATATATATTATTTTATATATATATATATATATATATATATATATATATATATATATATATATATATATATATATATATATATATATATTATTTGACTAAGTATATAAGCGACTAGTTAATATTTTGGGTCATATTAATTCACAAGGCTAAGGGAGTCTCTTTTTATTAAATCCTGCGGAAAAGATTTAAGACTCCACATATATGTAGATGATGCTACTTGTCACTTCAACACTTTTCCAAGGGAAAGAAATATCAAAAGGCCTCCGTTAAGTGTGAGACTACCACGTGGATAAAGGATGGTTTAATTTGGAGTCAAAAGGTTAGCAGCATGATCAATGATGTAGATCACAGTGATAGATCTAATGGTAAGCTCCTAGTAACAAAAAGGTACACGTAGAAGGCATGTAAGTGGCATAACAACACTTCCCCTCTCCAAAATAAATATAAGGCTTTTTCAACTTGCATAACGCTTCCATGTGAAGCCTGTAGAAGATAGTGGAGAAGATCAATGACTCGGTTTAAAATAATAGATCAAACACCATATAATATCCAAAGATCGTAAAGGTGTTATATTCTAAGTAAAGTAATGGGAAAGAGTTTTGAATGGTCTAAGGAGCCAACAAAAGCTGCCACTTGTCAAACATTTGAGCCTCTACATGTTAAGAACTTCTCATGGGGACAACTAAAATAGAATTGAAAATGTAGTTAGCAAAAATAACATAATCAAGCTCTAACTTGCTTAATTATAATGACATGCAGAGTTTAGCCCTATAATTTATAGAGTTTAGCCCTAAAAATTGTGAAGGTTAGTCCTGAAATTTGTGAACATCCAGTTATAATTTGAGCAAGTTGTAGTGACTCAGGTGAGATATTTTGGGCTATAAGTAGCATATCAAAGGGTTGAAGGGACAAGGAATAAAAAGAGAGATCACTAGAGATTCATCTAGACCAGTAGAGAGTTTAATAGCTATTTTTAGAAGCATTTTGCTACCTTAACAGGTGCCTCGTCTGAGGGATCAAATATTGCATTTTGTGCAATTTTTCCTTATGTACTTTGTTCTCCTATCAAGATAGAAAAAGAGAGCGGTGTTTTGTGCAATTGTAGTCTATTTCTAATTCTTGCTCCTCACTTTTTGTTATAGGCCTTTTGTTAGTTTTGCATAAATGCTAAGATAATTAATCATGCTATTGCTCTTTAATATTTTTAGTAAATATTGTTAAGTCTAATTATTGTGCTATTGGGATAAATGATGATCTGTGCCTTCTTTTCTATTCTGAGCCTTTGATTAGTCTAAAGTCTATGCTGGAATTATTGACCATGCTTCATGCTTTTTAATATTTTTAGTAGGTTATGTTAGTATTGGTTACTGTGCTATTAGGTAGAAGACCACAATCTTGGTGCATCATCTTAGCATTTTAGATATTCCTTTTATGCATTGTTTCTTTCTTCTTTACATCAAACCCCAAAGAGAAGAGCCAACTTCTTTAAAACTTGAAGGTTTTTTCAAGAGTCAAGTCCCACATCTTTGAAACTTCCTACAATTTTGGTGATAATTTGCAAAATTAAACATCAACATAACCTAACCACCTCACTAACATCGAAGATTATTACCTTTGTGAACAAGGCTACCATATCAAAGCTAACCAATATTTCACTAGGATCTACCTTTTAATATTTGATAAACTCAACAAAATAAACTAAATCCCTTATGAAAGAAGAGGTTGAACTCATAAAAGTTTTCTAAAATAAACCTTAAATAAAAACACCACCTTTTTGTATTTTAGGCACACTATAGATTTTAGGGGTAATTTTCTTGTTGTGAAATAATTTATTTTTGACACTATCATCCAAAGAAGAAGGTTGTATCAACTTAGATACCTTATTTTTTATTAAAGAAACTAGATTATAATCCAATTCCCTGTAATTTTCACTATTATATAAATGGTCCTTCAATTTTACATTATAGTCCTCACGTTTTAAAACCAATGTTGCATTGCATTGCCCTTATTTACCTTGACTACAACCATATCTTGATTTTTTTCTCTCTCACAAAAACCTTGCATTCCTCACAAGTGATATTGTATGGAGAAGGTTTAATGTATCTGAAGTGGCTCTCCTCTTATGAGCTCAATACATTACGAATCTCAACCATAAAGTATTCTTTCAGAATATATTATGGAGTGATCACAAACCCCATCCCTCTTCTCAAGACCATTCCTCTAGTCAAGACATCAAATGTAGGACGATCTAGCACTGTTTGAAAGATTGACAATAACAAGTTAGTAGTCCCCGTTGTCAACAACCCCAAATTGATTGTAACCTGCTACAAATGTGTCACTGAAGGAATCTATAAATTCATAATTACGATTGTTAGATTTACCTTGCATCACCTTTGAAAATGAAGGATTCTGATTAATCGAAATAGCCATTTCACTTTCCAACATATCACAACTGCTATTTTATAGAGGTTTTCCTCCCTCCAGTGCGACTTCCAAAATGCTAGTTGGGAAAGACAATAAAGAAGAACCAATACCATTCTCATTTGTGTCGCAAGAGTGTGGAGCAACCAATTTTAGAAAAGGTTTAGAATTTGTTAGAAATGAAGACCTGGTGTAGGTATCTCAAATTGGTTTAAATTTGAAAGTTTTTAACATGAAATTGCTTGTAAGAATCTTTTATTTGTATCGATAAAATGACAATTTATTTATTTTCAAGGAACATGCATAATCATTCATATATATAGTTTCTTTGGAGATGCAATGGAGTTGTTAAAAAATAATTAAACATATTTAAAAAATATGTTTAAAATTTAAGCTCTACATTCCCGAAATACACTTTCAACCATTAGACCTGTTCAATTACTCTCATGACAATTCCTGTGTATTGTTGCTACCGAGGCTTAGCCGCAGGTCGACGCGCGCATCTCTGCGGATGCCATGCAACTTCGAACAACGCTGCTCCACAATTTTCTGTTTTTCCGCAAACAGGTGCAGAGTTTCATCGTTGCCTTCTCTTGTCGTCCGCCCAACATATCCGTCACAGTCATATTTAGCCGAGCTACACGGATCTAACATACCGCCAGCCTGGTAACAAAAAACCGGAGATCCGGACAGATCAACATTGTTGTCACCGTACACACTAATAACTGCGTTGTAACTGCGGAAGAGCCTCTTTACCTGACGTCTCTCTTGCTTATGCGCGTTCTGATGACCGCCCAGAGCCTGCGACGTCGGAAAAACTCTACAGCAATATCGGCATTCGAAATTTAGATCTGGACAAGTCTTCTCCTTCTCCACTACCTCCGATTTTCTTTCGATTTGTACGCCAAAAATCTTAAATGTTTTTTCCCCGTTATTTTCGAGTTGCCCTCCTGTGAACTGATACGAATTCCCAGCCCGATCGAACGATCTGCTCAACGGAAGCTGAGAAAATGCATCCACGCCCACGGCCGGTAGCATTCTTTTCTTCATCCATTCATAAGTGGCTTCTCCCATTCTTTTACTTACTCGCAAACGTGTGGAGCAATGTATATACAGCAAACTGGGGAGCAATGCAATGTATATATTGCAAAAGGAGAAGGTGGCGATGTGGACTGTTGGAGAGTTGAGAAGAGCCATTTCATCTTATTCCTTTCTTTCCGTTTATAAAACAGAAAATAGAAAACAGTGGGCCATTCTTTGGTACATCATTTTTCCTTGGATGGACTAGAATGGCTACATCATTTTCCCTCACGTCTGTGTTCACATGGTCTACAGCTACCAATTTTAGATGAGAGGTGTGGATTTGATGAGGTAGGGCAAAAGGTATTATAGATATGTCGACTTCAATTGATTTATTAAGCATAAAACATGGATAAACTCAACAACCAATTTGGAATTTGATTGTTGGCCACACAGCTGGTGTTGTCAAATGTCTCTTTCCACAGAGCTTAGCTTCTGCTCGGTTGATTACATCAAAGCTTCATCTTCCTTTTTCTACACTTAATTTCTACAACGAAATGATTTCTGGTCCACATCAGGATATATATATTTAATATATCGTGTCCCAATTTGATTGTTTTGAAAGCTTTGTTCCAAAATTAAATATTTGGTATGGCATTACATCACGGATAAATATATGCCTTGCTTATGTCGGGAGCACATGGAGGGACCATTCATTACTCTGTGCAGAGAAAAGTGACCGTATTCATGACAATTGTGATAAAAGTAGTAGCACTAGCACCTTACAACATTAACCATCTACCTTCTAAGGTGGCGTTTTAAGTTACATCAGCACCATGAATCCTTCAAAGCTAAGATTTAAAAAAAGATTAGTATTTTGATTTTTGATATTGTATTTAGATTAGATTTATAACTAAGTTAATGAGGTTTTTGAATTTCAAAAACATTGAAGTGTTGCAATCATTGACCTAATTTATTTTATTCATACTCATGTTATATTGAATGGATTTTGATCAAAGTTATTTTGTCACTTGTCACATTGCATGTCTCTTCATTGTCTATATTAATAAGGGTGTTATGTGCTAAGTTTTTATGGGAGTTATAATAAAATTGAAATTCTTTCCTAAATATTATGTAAAAGAAAATTGACGTGGAACATTTTTCAAGAGAAATTGTATTTATCATTATTTCATAACTTTATTTGTTTCTCCAACATAACTAGATTTTTTAGCAATTATATTTTAATAACATTAAATAGGATTAAGATTTGAATTTTAAAATAAAAATAAACGAGAATAACATTTTACTATCATGAAAAATTAAATATAATCATACATCTTGTAGTCATCAACAAATGTGCCACTCATAAAGTTACCTTATCAAATTGCATTGTTGTTATTCAAAGATGAAAGATAATCGCGAAATATTTTTAAAATGTCCATACAATATGCACATCAAAAGTGAAGAGGGGAAAAATACCAAACATTGCAAAAAAACTGTACAAAATAATTAAGAATAGAACGGATCATAAAATAAATGTTAATTATCTTGATAAAAAAAAAAATTTATTTAGACGACCCATGGATATAGCCAAGCGTTAACCTTGCAGTGGCGGCAACAGGGGCTTCGAGCCTAGAAAGAACAGATCGAGCATCATCGGGGACAGTTTTGCGAGATGCGTTGGTGGGTGGGGGCGAGATTATCTTCCTAGAGGGAGATGGTCTGAATGGGCAGAGTTTGGTGCTCGGTGGAGGTCAAACCCATGCTTGCACCAATCAGAAGCAGACACATCTAGTTCAATCTGTGCTTCGAATAACAGGGAATGGGAAATAGGGGAGGGTAGACCCTATACTTATGGAGGTAGGAACGCAGTCCAGGGCAGGGGTAGGTCTTTTGCTGAAGTTATGGGTGCATGTAAAAGCTCCCTTATGGTGCCAGCCAAACAAACCCCCGTTGTTTTATTTGCCAAATCTGAAATGGAAGTCATTGCTGAGAGGGGGAATGGCTCACCAGTTAGGGACTAATTTGTAAATTTGATGGTTTATGGCCAAACCTTAAAGCTCCACATGAATGGATTTCATCAGAATGATAACATTTAGTGGAAGGTAAGATTCAGATCCACCCTTATTCTAGAGACTTTTTCATTCTGATTTTTAATTCATTAGAAGATTTAGAGTCTTTTTTCCAAGATAATGTATGGAACTGGGACAAACACACCTTATTAGTTAAGGCCTGGCATCCATATTTTAATGCCCAAACTGAAACATTCAATGTTAAACCGATTTGGGTGAGACTCCCAAATCTGCCATATCAGTTTTGGGATGAAATGGTTTATACAGCGATTGAAAATACTTTAGGTAAATACTGGGATGTTGATAAAATGACAGAGGATGAGGGACATACCACTTTTGCCCATATTTTGATCCAAGTAGATTCTATGAAAGATTTACCTGCCCAAATCGAACTGAGGGTAGGTGATAAAAAATGGATGCAACTTTTAGATTATGAAGGGATCCCATTTAGATGTAGAAGATGCTTCAAAATAGGACACCTTGTAAATGATTCCATGAGCCTCAAATACAAGAAGCTGGTTTCGTGGTGGAATAATGCAAAAATTGAACATATTATGGTTTCAACTATGAATGATAATGGATGTGAGAATCAATGAACCCATTGGAAGCAAAAGAGTAGAACCATGTTAACGAGACACTTGATTGTGATAAAAATTCCATGAAGGAGAGGGCCCTGGAGGTATCGGAGAAGACTAATGAAAATGAACACATCAGTTCAAATCTAGCAACCCCAACTCTGGTTTAAAGACCACGTGTATTTGATTTCGAGTAAATACTCAATCAAGATAAATCCTCAAAAATCTATATCCCCATATTGCCAAATCTTGAAGTGGGAGGAGTATGAAAAACTGTTAGCAATAGAAAGAAAGGTAAAGGTAATCTGGGTTTAAAACCCATTACAATGTCTCTCAGATCCAACAAAGAAAATCCTAAGGGAGATGCCTACTTAGTTTATCTTTCATTTTCATTTTGGGCAGCATTGCTTATTGTAAATGTTAGTATTTGAGGCCATTTTGTGATGCTCTTTTGTTGTTCTTTGGCATTTTTTTGCCTAGCTTTTATTTTGATGCTGAGTGTTGTGTGACCTCGACAATTTTGCTTCTCTTCTAGGGTTGGGTCCCTAGTTAAAAAAAAAACTTGCCCTTCATCCTTAATAAAAAAGTAAATTTTAATTAAAAATATTAAACATTTTAAGGATTAAAATGAAAGGGAAGAAAATAATACACAATGAATACAATTAATGTCAAATTTACTTTAAAATAGTAACTAGGTTTGAGCCTACTTTGGTTCAAAGAGCATAAAAGTATGGTGCATTCTCTTTCTAGATTTTGATAACATCTAGAAATTATTGATAAAAAATGGATTTTCTAGGAGAGACCATGAGTATTTCCTTGGATCCAATTAATGGGTTTCAACAGATTAATTAATATTTCTTAGTAAAATACAAATGCTATTTATTGAAAGGATGCAACTTCAAGTTCTTGTTTTCAACCTAGAAGAAGATTATTTCCATGTTATATCTTACTAACTTAAAGACAAGTATATTTATATAAAACCCTAGGAAGCTTGTAGGCTAATTGGATATATATCCATTAAATGGTTGCTCAACGGTTGTGAATCAAACATTATACTCCTATAAAAGACATGAAAAAGTGAGCTGATGAAAAAGTATGCCATAAGATAATCACTCTAGATCTCCCTCTCAAATATCCAAGTTAACAAAAAGACATCAAAATTTTGGCACAACAAATGAAACTCCTAATTATACCATGATAAATAGAAATGTGTTTGTCAACATTCTTGTAAAGTTTCTAAGACATTTGATGCTTGGCCAAGAATATTTAAAGGGTTCATGCCTACCTGGTATGATGGAGGGATAAAAGTTGTTGAAGTCAAGAAGTAAAATGTACTGTCATAGATACATTTCTTTGGTTTCAACAGCAAGCCTCCCAAATATAATGGACCTTTAGTATGTTTTACATGATGGAAAGGCTTAGTTTGATTCTCAACAATACCATAATAATAAGATTGCTCCCTGACATATGCAACCCCTTTTCTTGAAACCAATTTTATTTTTGATGTGATGAGTTCTTTATCTCAAGCCAACATCTTTTCGGGTAAAATAATTAACCTTGCATAGAACTCATGCAACAGAAGATACTCAAATTTTTGGGCACTATCTCCTTACAATAGAGCATGTTGATAACCATGTTTAGCTAAGAAAATTATTGCAAGGAATAAATAGAAAGAAAGTTACCTAAAGCATTTTACTTGAGAGATTTACACTAATATTTTTAAATTGGCATGTCAATCAGAGCATACTTAGGTGAAACATCAATCCTAGATATAACCAACCATCTATTTTTGCACACCCAACTTATATCTGTACCAAGCCAACACATATCTAATTAATATAATGTGTCCATGAAAGACAAGCTGATCCAACAAAACCCTTTTAGGGTATACAAATTGAACATCAAATTACATTCCCATAACATATCATCAATTTATTGATTAATGATATCAAATTGAAAACCTATGAGTTTTATATGCGAGAATGATGTTTCATACATCATAGACATATCAAGAAGAACAATATCTTTTATGTTCTTACATAACTAATTCTTTGCAAGTTGTGTCAAAGAAAGTAAATAAAACAATAAATAAGAAATAAAGAACCTACTTAACTTACAATATGCCAAAATAATTAGTTTAAAACCCATTTTTATAGATTTTTAATACCAGAATTACTAGCATCATATATCGAAGAAATGCCTATTTTAGGAGTCAATGGGCAGACATATAAGTATCACATAGTATATGTCTTGCAATATAAGTCATGTATCTTAGAGTTGTTCTTATCCCAGAGTTACAATTTCCTTTGATTAGCTTAGGCATAACATAATGCTTAAGCCTTTGAATTTTGAACCACATGTTACTATGCACCTTGTAGGTTTGTCAGAATAGGAAATTTTACATTTATATCCCAAAAAGGCTGAACTTATTAACTAGCAAATATATATATATATATATATATATATATATATATATATATATATATATATATATATATATATATATATATATATATACAAGTCTCTTAGTTATATACTGGAGTTGTCATCCTTTAAATATGATGTCCCAAAAAAAGAGTGAATTTCAAAATAAACAAAGATGGTATGACGCATGCAAATTAGCCATATGCAATACATTCTAGGATAACATATTTGTCTATTGTTTCTAATTATAGTTATTGAAACAAAATAAACAATATTTACTTGAGCTATGTATATACAAACATTAAGATCAAATCCCGATATGTTGTGCCCAACCAACACATTAGGATCTAACTGTTGGAGTGTAATCATAAAGTGATTCAACAAGGTCCTTTCACTAATTAAGAAAATATAATGATCTTTCATCAACTATTCATAGGAGAAAACATGTCTTCATTAGACAATGAAAAATCTACCTAGTCAATGCCTTCATAATCGTTGCACACACACACACACACACACACACACACACACACACACACACACACACACACACACACACACACACACACACACACACACACACACACACACACACACACACACACACACACACACACACACACACAAACACACACTTTCAAAAACCTATTTTATTATAAACCTTTAAATAAATATTTTCAATATTTTCAAATTTTCAAGGTACATGTCTACAAAAAGAACATACCTACTCTCATAACTCAATACATTTGAACAGAATTTTGAATTTTTATATGCAACATCTTTTTTAAATGCCATGGGAAATATGCCTTCATCAAGATTACAAAAAAATTAGAAGTGATAAAGTATAACAAGATTGTTCTACTCTGCCTTTGGCATTGGGTAATCAATCTGAACATATTGATAGAACTTTTTACTTCTTAACAAAATGTACATTTTAAAATACATTTTTTAGACAAAGCATGCCAATAAAATAGTGTCTCCATTTCAGAATGCAAAGAAACATAGATGGAATAAAATAACCTAAACAAGCAAGCATCATACCAAATCCAATGTTCTCAAATTTCTTAGCAAAGTGAGATCAAAGAACCTTAAAAAAAATGCAAACCTTTGTAATTAAATAACTACTTGTTCAACCTAACAACATCCATACCTTTGTTTTATAGTAGTAGACAATAGACATGCAAACAATTTCATTGACATTGTGATTATCATTAATCATAGTTTTTAGATTGATTGTAGCCACCGCAAATGGAGGAATATATTGAGGAATACTCACAGATGTTGTCACTTCAATGTCCTTGGCAGATTTTACATTCAATTCAAATTTACACCAGCTCACCTAATTTCAGCAATGATATAAAGAATCACATGTGACAAAATGACTGACAAACTAAAACCCTCAAAAAGTAGATGAGTGCAGGAATCCTGTGAAATTTGTATACCCATATTGAAAATGGAAACACTTAAAAAAAGCATCAAACATCTTACTTGAGAATAACTTGGGGGACAGGCAGCTTTGGAAATTGAAAGCCAAATTTAGAAAAACCCATGTAAGAACAAAATAACACAATAATATTAGAAAGCTTTGAGTTCTTGAAACATGTTTAGTCAAATTG